>OY720212.1:22867159-22870344 GCA_963082605.1 Rhodophaea formosa | reverse complement strand
TAACGGAAAAAGGCCACCTTCGTGTGGACCTCCAGATTGTGCAGGCGGACGACCAATCACCGCTGCTTCAATGCTCGCGCTGCCTTGAGTTTGGCCACAGCAAGCGACATTGCAAGGAATCTCAGGACTTGTGCAGCCACTGTGGAGAAGCCCATGTAAGGGACGAGTGTCCAGACTGGCGCGCCGGCGGAGTGCCCGCCTGCAGGAACTGCAAAATAGCGGGAATGACCCAGACGGAACATAATACGTTCCACAGAGAGTGCCCGATAAGGAAGAGATGGGACACCATAGCAAGGTCAACGATAGCCTATTGCTAAAGTTGACACAGGCACCCAAACTCCTTATAAAGTAATCCAGGCCAACTTGAAGAAGAAGAGACTGGCAACCGATGAACTATTCATAGAGGCCAACAAAAGAAAAATAGCGATTGCATTAATACAAGAGCCTTACATCGGCAAAGAACCAAGTATGAAGGGTCGTCGGGGAGCCAGAATCTTCCAAAGTCCTGGACAAACCACGGTAAAGGCAGCAATTGTTGTGTTTGACCCTGACATTGAAATCATCCAGCATCCGAACCTCACAACCAGTAACATTGTTGTGGTAGAGGCTCGAACAAGCGCATGGAGTCTGACGTTAGTCTCATATTACTTCGAACCCACCGAGCCGCTTCAACCATACCTCGACCACTTAAAAAAGATCGAGAATCACACAGCCTCAAAGAGATGGCTAACAGCCGGTGACTCAAATGCTTGGAGCGAATGGTGGGGAAGTCTAGAGACAGACATCAGGGGTGAAGAAATGTCAGGAGCACTCGATGAAATGGGTCTCAATGTTCTAAATACTGGGAAAATCCCGACCTTTGACACTGTGAGAGGAGGAAAAAGGTACAGAAGCTGGGTGGACATCACATCCTGTTCTACGGACATACTGAACCTGGTGAGTGACTGGAAAGTAGATGAAGGTCTCACGAGCTCGGACCACAATGGCATAACATTTAGTATTTTATTGCGCAAAAGTAAGGGATCGAAAATCAGCAGGACTACTAGGGTGTATAATACAAAAAAAGCAAAATGGGACGAATTTCAAATGAAACTCCACCAATTTCTAAGCGAAAAGGGACTAAATGAAATAAAAATAAAGAACATATACACCCCAATAGAGATAGATGAGGCTGTCGAGTCCCTTACCGAAGCAATAAAAGACGCATGCTCACAAACTATGCCTAAAAAACAAAATAAAGAAACACTTACCTTGCCATGGTGGTCCGAAGAACTCGCTGACCTGAAGAAAAAGGTTGCCACCAAGAAGCGACGTATCAGATGTGCAGCTCCACACCGCAGATCAGGGGTCGTAGCAGAGTACCTGAAACAAAAAGAAGAATATGAGACATTAGCAATCAAAACACAGACACAGAGTTGGAAAGACTTTTGTTGTAAACAGGACAAAGAGGGAGTCTGGGAAGGGATATACAGGGTCATAGGGAGAACATCAAAAAGGGAAGAAGACCAGCCGCTCGAAAGAAATGGAGAGGTATTAAATGAAAAGGAATCCGCAAGACTTTTAGCAGATACCTTCTATCCAGAAGATATCACTGAAAAGGACAGCGAACACCATACCACCACGAGAATCAGAGCGGAGACGGTGAACAGTGGAGAGCAAAATAATTTCTGCGAACCGCCATTCACGGTCACCGAAATGAAACGAGCGGCGAATTCCTTTAACCCTAAGAAAGCACCAGGAGCAGACGGTCTAACAGCGGACATACTGAACGCCGCCATAAACCAAAATCCGGAACTCTTCCTTGCAATATTTAACAAGTGCCTCGAACTAAAGTATTTTCCGAGGACATGGAAGGAGGCAGTAGTGATAATATTGCGAAAGCCTGGGAAAGACAACTACACATCTCCCAAATCATTCAGACCGATAGGCCTCCTGGCAGTTCTCGGAAAAATATACGAGAAAATGCTGATGGCAAGAATAAAACATCACCTACTACCAAGGATGAGTACTCGCCAGTACGGATTCATGCCCCAAAGGAGCACGGAAGACTCCCTCTATAGGCTTACAAAGTACATACAGAAAAAGCGAGATAGTAAAAGGATCGTAGTACTTGTATCCCTAGATATAGAGGGAGCATTTGATAGTGCATGGTGGCCAGCAGTTAGAGTCCGACTAGCTGAGGAAGAATGTCCACAAAATCTACGGCAGGTAGTAGATAGCTATCTTAAAGATAGAATGGTTAGAGTGCGATACTGCGGCGAAGAGTACCAAAAAACCACAAGCAAGGGCTGCGTTCAAGGCTCAATAGGGGGACCTATACTATGGAACCTTTTGTTAGATCCGCTGCTGTATAGCCTTACAGAAATGGGAGTATACTGCCAGGCATTTGCCGACGACGTGGTCCTGGTCTTCGATGGTGACACTGCGCACGACGTTGAAGTAAGTGCCGGAGTCGCCCTTAAACATGTTCAGGCGTGGGGAGCCCAAAACAAACTAACATTTGCGCCACACAAAACATGTGCAATGACCATAACCCGCAAACTAAAATATGACACTCCACGCCTGAGCATGGGGGGAGTAGCCATAAAAATGTCAACGCATATAAAGGTGCTTGGAGTGACCATCGATGACAAAATGACATATAATACGCACGTGGCGAATGTCTGCAGTAGGGCCATCGGGATATACAAGCAGCTGTCTAGAGCCGCAAAGACCAGTTGGGGTCTGCACCCGGACATTATTAAAATAATATATAATGCAGCAATAGAGCCGGTGGTACTTTACGCAGCTAGTGTATGGGCAGGTGCGGCGGACAAGATAGGAGTAAAAAAGAAATTGGGAACAGTGCAAAGAGGAATCGCGCAAAAAATGTGCAAAGGCTATCGCACCGTGTCCCTGAACGCAGCTCTGGTGCTGACAGGATTGCTCCCCCTTGATCTCAGGGTAAAAGAGGCAGCATTATTGTATGAGGCCAAAAAGGGAATTGATTTTCCTTATTTAAAAGACAGGGAAGTCGAGCGGGTGTTTCCAGCTCTAGAAACCCCACACCCGGCAGAACAAGAGGATATTGAGGTGATCAGTCTGGTGAACCAAGAGGAGGTAAACGCAAACACCAACCATGAAGTGTGCATCTTCACAGATGGAAGCAAAATTGGAGGTGGAGTAGGTGCAGCATTAACATTCTG
>OY720212.1:22337159-22862159 GCA_963082605.1 Rhodophaea formosa | reverse complement strand
GTCTCTTTGATATTTATATTTATAAGCTTTTTAGCTTGTGTTTCCTAAGTTGCCTTTTACTATATCCACGGAAAAACTTGTAGTGGTCCTACTCTTCTTTGCCAGGAACTACCCGGCAAAGCTGGTTTAAAAGGAGTTTTTTTTTATTTATAATATATAATTATTTATTTAGTCAATAGATGGCGTAAGGTGTATGTTAGAACGCGCTATTAACATTTTTTTACTTTTGGCTATATACTTCGAGCCGGAACTTTAAATACAAGTGACAGCGTGCACTGAGTCGGCGTGGTAATACGCTAGTCGGGGGTGCACTGCACTTCACAGGGTGATTGGAACTTGAGGTACACCAGTCACATCCTGGAGGTGGTAAGGGTCGAGAAGGAGGCCCCATATTTTTCAGCAGCCAATGGCCCTTCAGTGTCCAACCAACTTATTGCAACTGGCCCGACGAAATGCCAACGATCGTAGGTACGTTGGCCCTATTACAAGTTGGGCCATCGTATTCAAATCTACGTAGGCCATTAGTTTTGGGCCCAACCCGAAAACTGCGCGCCAATTGTATGAATTTGCCAACTAACCAGAGGTATGTGGCCCAAGCAAATGCCAACAATAAATGCTACTAGGGCAACCAACCAACCAACCAACCAACCAACCAACCAACCAACCAACCAACCAACCAACCAACCAACCAACCAACCAACCAACCGAGAGCCAAAGCAAGCCGTGTGAATGAAGGAGACTACCATAGCGTATGCGATCCCCCATTCACCCTTACGGAGCTCCGAATGGCAACCGAGTCCTTTAATCCAAAAAAGGCCCCTGGAGGGGATGGTTTCTCAGCCGATGTCTGGTCTATGTACGGGCGTGGGGTGTACGAAACAAGTTAAATTTTGTCGCCAGCAAAACTCTTGCAATGACTTTAACGCGGAAACGTAAATACGACACCCCACGCCTGAGTATGGGCGGTGTTGCCATAGCCGCCAAAAAAGAGATCAAGTTGTTGGGAGCATATACAGACAACTGGCCAGAGCCGCGAGGGCCAGCTGGGGATTGAACCCAGACATCATTCGGACTATCTATACCGCTGCAGTTGAGCCCATAGTTTTGTATGCTGCAAGCGTGTGGGCACCGGCAGCCCAGAGAGTGGGGATTCGGAAGCAGCTAGGCGCATTGCAGCGCGGATTTGCACAAAAAATTTGTAAAGCCCATCGTACTGTCTCCCTGAATTCGGCTCTGTTACTGGTGGGCATCCTTCCTCTAGATCTTCGGGTAAGTGAGGCAGCCTCGCTATACGAGATCAAAAGGGGAGCGCCCATTCCGGGACTGGCCGACGACAGGGAGATAGAGCGTATGGCATCCGCATTGGCAGCTCCGAGCCCCGCCGAACATATCGACCTGCAATTCACAAGCCTGGTAGACCAACGCCAAGTTGACGAGTATAGCAATATTGCTATAAAAATTTACACGGACGGCAGCAAGATTGACGGCCGGGTCGGCGCTTCGCTATCTATATGGAGAGACGGAGCGGAGATCAAGGCCGTCAAGCTTTGTCTGTCGTCATACTGCACGGTCTATCAGGCTGAGTTGCTGGCGATATGCGAGGCCACTCGAATGGCTGGTAATTATGATGGCGAAACCGTGGGCATTTACAGCGACTCCATGTCGGCACTGCAAACGGTTGCAAACCTCGGTTCCCTCCATCCACTAGCAGTAGAGGCAAGAGACAACATTAAAAATATTATGCAGTTTAAGAGAGCAAATCAGATTATTTTGGATAAAAGCCCATGCTGGATTGGAGGGAAACGAGAGGGCCGATACGCTGGCCAAGGACGCCGCTGTAAAATTAAGCCTGAAGGTAAAGCCTCACTACGACCTTTGTCCGGTGTCCTACGCAAAACAAAGGCTCCGAGCGGATACACTGACAAGATGGGAGTAGCGTTATAGAGCCGGACATACAGCGGGAACGACAAAGTTATTCTTCCCGGATGCAGTTGCCGCATACAAGGTGGTCCGAACATTCACGCCCAACACCCACACCACGCAACTGTTCACAGGGCACGGAGGGTTTGCAGCGTACTTACACCGCTTCAAGCTTAAGGCAAACCCTTCGTGCATATGCGATCCAGACCAGCCGGAAACTGTCCCCCACCTCATTGTGGACTGTCCTGTGTTTAGCCGACTTAGACTTGACTTGAGACACAAAATTGACAGTGACATACGACTTGACAATTTGACAGACATTATGACGAGCAAACACAGGCAGGAATTTCTGCAATTTTGCATTAAAATTGTTAAAGCGGCCAATGCCAGGAATAAGTAGGTGTATTTGAAATGAAATGTAAAATAGTTGTAAGATTTATTTTGTGTTTATTATGTATTAAAAAAAACCCTGGAACCCCTTCATTTACCTGTGTAAATATGAAAAAATTGTAGTATAGTTAGGCGGGAGTCCCACCCGCAAGAGAGCAGAAGATGATGTATGAAAGGAAAGTATGCGGTATGAAAGTGCGAGCGGAATACAAGCGAGAACTGGAATGAATCAGAACATAACTATTAGAAAATTAGTCTCCGATTAAGTCGGAGGTAGGAGAGAAAAAAAAAAAAAAAAAAAAACAACCAACCAACCAACGACAAAGCTCTTCTTCCCGGATGCAGTTGCCGCATAGAAGGTGATCCGAACATTCACGGCCAACACCCACACCACGCAACTTTTTACAGGGAACGGAGGGTTTGCAGCGTACTAACACCGCTTCAAGATTAAGGCAAACCCTTCGTGCATATGAAATTGTTAAAGCGGGAAATGCCAGGAAAAAGTAGGTGAATTTGCAATTAAGTTTAAAAATAGTAGTAAGATTAGGATCTCAAAAATATTTTTTTTTGTTCGGGTAAAATCAATACTTTTGATTTTATTCACGAAAGAAGGCAAAAATTGACCATTCCCCCCCCCCCGATCTCCGAAACTACTGAGCCGAAAATTTTGAAAAAATTACAAAATGTTTTTCATTCCTTGAAGATTACAGGAAAAATAATAAGAATTCTATCACTTGAAAATTAAGTGGTAAACTCACAATAATAAGTTCATCTAGGGAAATAGTTCACTAAAACACAACTAGATGGCGCTAGTCAATTGAATAAATTTTTTTTTGCACATTGTGTGTGTGGTCACGAAGCATATTGTACGGAACCCTCATTGCGTGAGTTTGACTCACACTTGGCCGGTTTTTTTAAGGATAGTTTTCTTAAATATAAATATGAATATAAGTATGTGTAATTAATACCTATTCATACAAAATATTAATACATACATACAATCACGTCTTTTTCCCTTGCGGGGTAGACAAAGCCAAATATTAATACCTTTTAAGAATAACCTAGTACTCATTATTTGCCATCGAATGTTGTAAGATTCACCCAACTACCAAATCTAACATTCTCAGAAATTTTGAAATATAGTCGCACAGTTCAGAAACAGAATAGTAGAAACAGGACCACCAGTGTGTCCTGCCTGCCCCCCTTTACATACGGTGCCGAGACTTGGACGCTTACCCAGGAGGTGGTGTACCGAATAAGAGTTACACCAAGAGCTATGGAGCGAGCCATGCTCGGCATCAAACTTCAAGATCAAGTTCCAAACATAGTGATCCGACAAAGAATGACAGTTCAAGATGCTGGTCAACGTGTTATGGAACTGAAGTGGAGTTGAGCAGGACACAGTTTTGACAGGATGGTGGCCAATAGATGGCAAGCGAAGCGTAGGTCGTCCGAAAGCGAGGTGGGTCGATGATATTAGGAAAATCACAGATCGAAACTGTTTTCAAAAAGCAAAAGACCGAAATGTATGGCATGCATTGAGAGAGGCCTATACCCAGCAGTGGGATACAGAATGCTGTTGATGATGATGATGATGATGATTAATAAGATTGAGCTCCTGGTCTTCTGCCTACTGTCCTTCCTCAGAGTATATTACCATACACACGACACTTGGCAGACAGGTTGGCGCATCCATACCAGTATTGATTGTAAGTAAGTAATTTATCGTCTCGGCTAGAAGCAATATCAAAATCTCGTGTTAATCACACGTATTAGGGCTCAACATGACCAATGAGGATGCAAGGAAATTAAACGCATGTACTTACTTATTTAGTTATTTAATCTATACATTATCTAATGCAAAAATAAATAGATTTATAAAAGATGCATTGTTTTATCAGTCTCACAAGTGCGATAAACAAAAAAGTACATATTAGGGACACCAGAATAATAGGTAGGTACACGTATTTCTAGAGTGAACATTCACTCGGCGCCTGTCAGCCGTGCATTAGGAATGTTGGTGTTTCGTCGGCGGGCTGCCGAGCGCGGCGGCCTGCTCGAAGGTGTCGGGCAGCGCGGCGCCCAGCGTCTCCGGCGTCAGGAAGATCAGCGCGCCCGACAGCAGCGCGAGGCCGCCGAACAGCGCGAACGGTAACTTGTCCCACACCAACGCGCCCTGAAAACACAGTTCACATGACATTATATTGGTTTTTACGTATAACTTGCCGAATTAATGGTGTAATAGTTTTTCAATTCCTAGGAAATTTGAAATTTGAATTTGAAATGAAACTTATTTGACCATTTAAAGATTACACACTAGTTTACACGGTTGGCCCCACTCTAGGCAACATGCCTGTCTTGTGGTATTACCTATTTACGATTCCAAAACAACGTTAATATGGTGCCGACAAAAGATTTACTAGATAGATAAAAAATGTATACATATAGATACAACTTTGAATCTGAATAAATCAAAACATTACACTCGTGAAATGTTTACGCCACAGTTAGAACGCTCAAGACCCGCGTCTGCGATAAAAGTGAACATGAAGGCAGAAGGTCCGTATTCGCGTGTTCGCGGTGACAATAGTTGATTGAGCAGCATGCTTACGAGAGCTGGTGTGAGCGGCGCGAGCATGGCCCCGACGCGGCCCATCATGGAGGAGAAAGCGAACAGCGAGTGCCGGTAGCGCGTAGGGTACAGCTCCAGCGTGTACACGTACACCGCCGTCATGGTCACGGCGCTTGCGAACGTGCCCACCAGGTACACGGCCAGCGCCGCGCCGGCCCTGTCTGCGAACCAACAACAATGCTTCTCAATCACAAAACGTCAAAACTATTTTTACTACTGTAAAAGGCGCGAATACAAAATCTGCACAAATTAAGGAAATTTAGCGTCTCACAGTCCGGCAGCGTAGAATAGGACCACTCCAAGTCTTCCCGTGGATGTCGTAGAAAGCGAGGACAACGAGGAAAGGTAAGCCATCTCCTCTGACTACTCTGGCTAATATGGCTCTGGGAGTACATTGAGGGTCATGCTCCTGTAATGGAGACCAAAAAAGACCTGATGACGATGATGAATAACTTCTATATCTCGTTCAAAACCAGTTTCGTGGAATACGTTAAGATATGTAGCACAAATGTGTTTTAGATATTTTACTATACTATTTTTAAAATATTCTGTTCCGGAGTGACGTCAGAAAAAAATCTATTTGGACGACATTTATTTACGTCGAGTGTCAAAAGCGGCAGCCGGGTATGTCATACCCGGCTGATCCACCCGCAGGGAAAATTTATTTCGGTTGTATGTAGCTTTCCTAAATTTATGTATGTCTGTTTCATCATCATCGTCAGCTTTTTGCCGTCCTCAGCTTTTTGCGGACATAAACCTCCCATTGTCTGCGCCCCACCTTTCTGTCCTTTGCTATCGCGAGCCAGTTCTTGCCGGTTATCGGTTATCGGAGATGCACTGAGTGACGCCATTTATACCTAGTAAGAATGCGCAATAAAGCAATACTGATTATTAGTTATCTGGATTAGTCTAGTCTAATAAATAGTTTTTATAGATATCGTGGAACGCACGATACAGGTAATGTAATATATGTACCTATGAGGAAAGAAACAAATACCTTATATGTAATAACGGGTCCCTCCCGTGCTATTTGTCGAGATTGCCGACTAAAGTTTCGGACTCGTCAGGAGCCCATTTTCAAGGCGAGTGCGGGACGCGCGGCGGTAGGTCCCGAACTAACCGCTCGCGGCGCGTCGCCCGCGCATTTGCGAAAATGGGCTCCTACCTAACGAGTCCGAAACTATAGTCTACAATCCCGACAAATGACCCGTCGTTATTAACGTCTTTATATCACGTTAGTTTTAATGATAAAATGAAACAAATACCGTTACATTTTGTGAACGAGCTATTCAGAGTCGAGTTCGCGTCTTTCCACTCTATAAGTATAAGGCCAGAACGCAGCCATAGGAAACTAATCACGTGTAGTATAGATTGAAAACAACTTTTTTACTAAGTTCTTCCAATCCGTACAAGAGCAGTACACAAATACTCGCGTATACTTCGTAGTGTCTTAGGTAAGATATCTTATTCCTAATGTACAGCCATGACGCATACGGACTAATCGTGTATGTATCGGAATAAACACGCCAAACTCTTAATTACAAATCATGCGCGAGCAGTAACATGCTCGGGTATGATATCCTCTCACTGGTCTAGCTGATATGTGGCTCGGGCAGTACAGAGAGGGTTGCGGTCCTGCAGAGGAGACTAAAAAGACCTGATGATGATAATATTAATAATGCTCGTTAAAAAGTACTGTTTAAATAAATAACATATGATTACCAATACGTACATACAATCATATTATCACGTCTTTTTCCTTTACGGGGTAGAGAGAGCCCAAGGTACACATTTAGCGTGTGAGTGGGCGTTAAGGTGGAAAGCGGAATCAAAATAGTGATGGATTACTAGCCGCATCACTTATAACGTGATTCCTTAGCCCAATCGCCCAATCCCTTGACCTGCTTTAACGGTCTACGCGGGAAGAAATGCAGCTGGTATATTCTATGTTTTTCCTTTTGTCCCAAACCAGCATGGAAGATAAGTTATTGTAATTTATTTAATCCTTATCAAGTTTAAGTAAGTATAATTCCTTATTAACTGAATCAATATAAAACTAGGTTTTGAACGTCTCATATACGCGAGCAGTTTCCCATGGCTGCGTTTTGGCCTTGTATAGAATGGAAGACGCGTTGAGTTCACTCCATCGATCCGTGATATCAAGGGGATGCCATTTTACTTTTCGTATCGTCCTGGACAGACCCTTCGTTCGACATTTGTTTTATGGGCGTTCTGTATAACAACGCAATATAACAAGTCTTTATACCTTATGGGGCAGACAGCACCTACGGCCGTTATATCCTAACACCAAGTTTATGGAAAAACGGAATTATATAAAATGTGTCACTCAGCAAACCATAGTACATTGCTTTCCAAATCCAAAGCATGTGAATACTGCGGAAAAAATAAGTCAAGTATATCACGGTAGATGGTCACCGTCGGGCATGAAGACGTAGGCGGCCTGGCAGGCGGCGCAGGTCCAGAAGGCGGCGACGAGCACGGGCCGCCGGCCCAGCCGGTCCAGCAGCAGCACGGCCGCCCAGTAGCCGGGGATCTGCGCGGCCGACACCGCCACGTAGTTCAGGTAGCGGTTGCCCGACATGTTCACCGCGTTCACCGACATGCCGTAGTACGTGAACAGGTTCGAGATCCACCAGACGGGCGAGATGCAGCACCGCAGCAGGATCGTCTTATTGCGGAACACTTGCACCACCAGCCACGGCTCGCGCTCTCTGCTCGCGCGCCTCTCGGCCGCGCTCCGCTTCTCCTCCTCGGCGCTGGCTCTCAGAGCTGCCAGCGACTTGTCGGAGAGCTGCCGGTTGTTCACTTTAGCGATATTCTTCAATACTTTTTCGGCTTCGTCGTAACGATCTGTGGTTGACAAAATTCAATGTCTTTACTGAAAAGATTAAAAATACGACGTATCTGATAATATATACCAGCTTTTACTCCGGGTAGTGTATGTAAGAGTTGTTTTACTTTTGTAGCAATCGTGTAAATATTATGAGATATAAATAAAACTCACAAACCAAACTATTATTACATATAGTATTACCTTCTCCACCGCAGGCCAATCTATGAGACATTACTTTAAATAAATGTAAGCGTATATAATAACGCTTACATTTATTTAAATAAGTTGTTATCTGAGACGCAGAGATTATATTATTTGTAGTCTTTTAAATATGTACCTACATACATGTAGGATGTAGATACACACCTTTACTCCAGTACCAACGGACTGACTCGGAGATGATCCACAGATAGGCGATGCTGACCAGCTGCGGCAGGTACAGCGTGAGCGTGAGGGCCCGCCAGTGGGGCACGGCCCACGCGATCAGCCCCAGCAGGATCTGGCCCACCGAGAAGCACGTGTTCATGGAGGCGCCGGCGGCCACGCGGTACCGCGGCCCCACCACCTCCGTCGCTGGAACAACACCCAAGAGGCTTACATCAGCGAAACTAGCGCCACCCGTTATTTAAATAAATGATTTAAATAAATAAAAAGAATATACGGACAAACCACAAATCACACAGATTAAGCTAGCCTCAAAGTAAGTTCTAGACTTTGTGTTCTGGTATACTAACTCAACGATACCATATTTCTATAACAAATACATTATAGATAAATATCCAAGACCCAGGTCAATCTGAAAAAGATAATTTTTCAGTTTGACCTGACCGGGGATCGAACCCAAGACTACAATGTCGCAAGCCGGCGTGTTGACCGCTCTGCCACGGAGCTCGTCATAGCATTTAATTCGTGTACTCAAAATAAGAATAAATTTAAAAAAATCTAGGTAAGTATTTCCTTGGTAAAGTACTTGTAGTATTTTAAGTAGAACTTTTCATCGATATCATCATTTCAGATTACCGCCAAAAGTGGCCGCTTGTAGAGTTGGCGGTTGAGTAGATTACCTTGATATACCAAATGCAAATTTGACCTTATTTAGTAGTAGAGAAATAAAACCAGGGGTGGCGCTAGTTAGCTAGGCGCTGGTCTAAGCGACCTATGCTTCTTGAGAAGGACGAATCGCCGAAAGCAACCCAATTCAGTCACTCTGTAGGCTTGTTGAGCGATATGCTTCATGAGCTGGCTAGTATCGTACGTCCATTCCACTTGTGTCAGCTTGATCTTTTGACAAATGTACTAATCTATTAGAGGGTCGGTGACTTGTACGGCCCACCGATATTGTTTGTATTTATCTATAAAAGGAGAAGTTCCCACTGACTGACATCCTATAGACGCACGCACAGCTAATGATAGAGACGAGAGATTTGGACAGTTGTTTAAATAAAAAATTGGCCAATTGCGAGTTGAGCTCGCCCATGAAGGGTTTCGTAGAAGAAAGCTTAGATTAGCCAAAAAGCTCTATATTTTTCGCCAGCAAAGATAACTTTGTTTTTCATAGTGTTTGTATGAATGACAAAGTTATTGTTGCGGTTTATGAAAAAGTGCTATAACTTTTTTGTTTGTACTTATTACTTAGCTCTGATAGTTTTCCTTTGAACTTCGTTATATAATATTTTTTCACGTATTCATATATAATCGTTTAGCAGAGAGGGATGGGACACTTATCTCTAACAAAAATTTGCTTTAAAACCAAGTATTTCAGAAACGTATCCCCGAAATCGAAAAATGGTGCTCTCAACTCAACCTCACAATATTTTTAAAGACCTATTAACAATACTCCACACTAATGGGTTATTAGAGTAAAAAATACTCCCACATTACTTGTATGGAAGATACACAAAAAAATTTTTTTTTCTAGATTTTTATCTACCACTTTTTTGGCAAGATTAATATACCTACATACCTATACCAAATTACAACTTTCTAGTACTTATAGAGTAAAATCGCGTACGGACAGACAGACAGACATGGCGAAACTATAAAGGGTTCCTTGTTTACTCGGAACCCTAAAAAGCGGACGAACGACGAACCGTAACAAATGATTGATTTTGAAAAAAAAAATGTGTTTCATGCTCTTTAAAACATTAGCACTTAGTCTTATTTAACAAAATGTTATATTTGAATTAACGGATACCAATTCATATAAAACTTCTAGTAGGTACATGCCACGTAAATATTCTGATATCTATGGTACATGCCTATCAGACATAAGACACTTTAGCGTGTTGGTGATACGAGTTAAAAACTGAATATGAAATATTGACGATTCGCTTGCCTCACCTAAGATTTCCAATGATTATAGTATAGGTATGTTGATATAAACTTTAGTTTCAGCCTGTACGTGCCGAGCAAAGGCAAAAGACCATTCGACGGCAAAGTTATAGGCTTTCATTGAGGAGCTAACTGCCTCCGTGGTCCAGTGGTTAAGGCGTTTGCCTTGTTGACCCGGGGGTCGTGGGTTCGATTCCCACGGGAAACATACTTTGTTAAGTTGTTTCCAGTTTGGTTAGGACATTGCAGGCATGAATCACCTGATTGTCTGATAAGAAAGATGATTCCGTGCTTCGGAAGGCACGTTAAGCCGGTGGTCCCGGCTGCCATCTGGTTAGTCGTTAAAGGAACCACGTCAGAGGCCGAGAGGCGGTTCCGCAGAACTCTAACACCAGGGTGTGCACGGTCGACTACTCAATCTGCGCAAGATGTATGATCCGATCACCACATTGAAGGTAAACAAATATGTCTAGACATCTAGCTGTATCATTCCGATAAAAATGGAAGTTTATATTGCGGTAGATAAAGATGGGAGACAATTAACATTTTGTTATCGACCAATTTATGGTTTTAGGTTTATTGCTTCCTTAGCTGCACGATAGTGTTCAGATATTGCGATGTAGGTACATGTATATTCCACCACACTTCATTGAAATCGACACGAGACCTCCAAAATTGTCGGCGCTTGATAGGAGATTAAACTAGTAGGTACATATGTAGATGTCATTTTGACCACGGTTCGTGAGGTCCAGCGCCGCCGCCTGTTCGAGTCAAGTACCTACAGGATTAAGTACTAAAAGTTAAATAAGATTTTTCCTATGGAACCAATGTCTCGATAGTTTTCGATTTTCTCATAGAAATTTTCTGAACACTTTTCCATGAAAGTATCGATATTTTTTTGAGTTCCCAGCATCACCCAGAACACTTCTCATGGGAGAAGTTGTTCATCAATATGAATAATAATGTCCGTCAACGGTCTGTCTGTTGACGGACCCCCGTTTTAGGGAGAGTCGAGAGTCATTTACACGTTGTGTAATATCTAGATGACTATTGATTGGGGTCAGCAAAAAAAGCAGTAAACTCCTTGGTAGAACGAATTTTACCTGATTTATCGGAATCTTAGAGAAATAAAATAACAAAGGTAATCCCAACTAATATTATAAATGCGAAAGTGAGTTTTTTTGTTTGTTTATTTGTTACGCTTTCACGCCCTATCTTCTGAACCGATCAGCATGAAATTTTGCATACACATAGGTTGGGGGACTGAGAAGGACATAGGGTATATATCACGCGGGCGAAGCTGCGAGTAACAGCTAGTAGTTTATAAATAAATATATAGAAACATATCACACAAATTGAGCTAGCCCCACAGTAAGTTGTGAACTTGTGTCGCTGGATACTAACTCAACAATACTATATTTTATAATATATACTTATAAAGATAAACATCCAAGACCCAGATTAATCTAAAAAAGATCGTTTTCCATCATGACCTGACCGGGGATCGAACCCGGGACCCCGTGTCGCAGTCTAGCGTGGTAACCACTGCGCCACGGAGCTCGTATAACTGTAATGTAAGGGTAACTGGCCTTATTGGTAAGGCATTTCTCATATAGAGAGTAATCAAATCCTGCCCGCGTGGGTTTTGTCCTGTACCTTATTTCCTTATTTAAATAAGAATAAACAAAGGTTTATTAAAAAAGAAGGTTTGTTTAAGTGCTTATGTTAGGTACTGCTTAGAACAACCTCTTTGTAATTGACTCAATTGTAAGAAAAAATAAGGTAGGTATACCAATAAAAAAATTAAAGACACTCACCGATAATATAAGCACAAGAGAAGCCACCAGATCCGAACATAGATTCAGCGAACTCGGAGATGACGAAGCCCACGTAGGTGCTGGCGAAGTAGCGCACAGCGCCGAGCCAGGCCGTGTTGAGGGCGCTGGCCACCAGCGCGGCGCGCCGGCCCCAGCCGTCCGACACAAAGCCCGTGACGGGCAGCGCCGCCATCACGCCCAGCGTGCGCAGCGTGCCGATCAGCGAGCGCAGCCACTCCGCGCAGCCCAGATCCAACTGCAGCAGAGCGTCACCTCCGTGCTAATCTACCTCGCAAGGACCCAAACTCACGAGGTAGGCAGCGCCTGGGAGATAGCGTTTTAGTGCCCACTAAAACGCTATTAAGTAAATTCTCATTCACCTTTTACGACATCCAAGGGAAGGGAAGACTTGAAGTGGTTCTATTTACTCTGCCGAGAACTTCACGGCATTGGATTGACAAATGACGTAATTCGTAGATAATGTATTCGCCCGTTCTATACCCGGCTTTTACGATAATCGTTTATATTTTCCCTTTGTCTCACACTAGCATGGCAGAAGAAAGTAAAAAGCAGGAGCACTACCCAGCACGCTTTAATAACGCAACAAAGACATATAAAAGACAGACAAGATTTTACTGCTAAGAACTGTACTGCTAAGCGTGGCACATCACATGGGACAATATGCATTTTAATGGGCAAATGTTGTGTACAGTGGCGTAGCTACCTAGGGGCTGGCGGGTCAGTGCCACGGGGCCTTAAAGCTCAGGGGGCTCGAATCCTTACCAGAAAATCTCGATAGAACAGAACTTTAAAAAATTTCTCCCATTTTGAAATAAGTAATATAGATTGCAACCCAACTTTAATCATGGCAACTCTGTTGAGAGACATTCGACAGTTATACCTAGGAAATTCCCCTAAATTCTTTCTGTGAGTTGGCAATGTTCCCAATTTGGCAGATAGCGATATGTGCGTTTTATTATTATTAAAAGCTTTTTTTTAACTTGAAATATATGTAAGTCTGTTTGTTCGGGTCAAATCTTTGAACTCAATTTCGAAGTAGATATCTTTCAACCGATTGAGCTGTTTTGTACACACGTGTAGTTTGGATGAAAATGCACGATATGGTGGGTGACATCCTCAGGTGACATCATTCTAAATCCAATATGGCGGCTTTTATTTAACTTGTAATGTATGTATGTTTGTTCGGGTCAAATCTTTGAACTCAATTTCGAAGTAGATATCTTTCAACCGATTGAGCTGTTTTGTAAACACGTGTAGTTTGGATGAAAATGCACGATATGGTGGGTGACATCATTCTAAATCCAATATGGCGGCTTTTATTTAACTTGCAATGTATGTATGTTTGTTCGGGTCAAATCTTTGAACTCAATTTTGAAGTAGATATCTTCAACCGATTACGCTGAAATTTTGTATACTCGTTAAGTTTAGATGACAATGCACGATAATGGTGTGTGACATCATTCTAAATACAATATGGCGGACCATCCAAGATGGCGGAATAGTTATTTTTAATGCATTTCTACATTATGTATATCAAATGACAGGGCTTCTTAAGAGTAACTCGAAAAATAATGTGGCGTCATTCTAAGTCCAATATGGCGGACCATCCAAGATGGCGATTAATGCACTTCTACAATATGGGTATCAAATGAAAGGGATGTTAAGACTAACTCGAAAAATAATGTCACGTCATTGTAAATCCAATCTGGCGGATTTTAATGCACTTGTACAATATGGGTATCAAATGAAAGGGCTCATTGAGAGTAAATTGAAAAGTAAGCTCCAAGCTGAAATAAGTTTTCCGCCATGGCTGACTTTACAATGACCAAGCAAGGGACTTTCAGCAAAAGGCCAGATTAATGCCTAGTACCATCTTATTCCAAATACTCTCTGCACATTCTCCCGCCACGGCTCATCGCTGAGTTTTCTGTTTTTGAAGAAATTTCTTTTCTCCACAGACTCCCGATACGTCACTCCCCTCATCACGTTCTTCATGTGGTAGTAAAAGAGGCCGCCGGACCAGAAGATCAGGCCGATGTTTGTCGGAAGATGGTCCGCTATATTGGATTTAGAATGACATCAGCATCATCAGCATTCTACTCTGCCGGGAACCACACGGCTTAGAATGACAATGTGGCGTCTTTCTAAATCCAATAGGGCGGACCATCCAAGATGGCGGAATAGTTATTTTGAATGCACTTCTACAATATGGGTATCAAATAAAAGGGATGGTTGAGATGAGAGTAACCAAAGCGAAAAAATAATATGCAGATTTTTAATGCACTTCTACAATATGGGTATCAAATGAAAGGGCTCATCGGGAGTAAATTGAAAAGTAAGCTCCAAGCTGAAATTCGTTTGACTTGTGTAATTTGGTGAGATGGGCGTCATCAGCATTGGTCTGCAACCTGTCTAGGAGAAGGACAACTCCATAATCAAACTCGGAACTGTGTTTCCTCAGGCACCAGTTATCTCCAAGCTAAAATAAGTGGCGCATGATCCCAAACACCCAAGTCAAGGTGAGGCCGTGCCGTAGACTGAGTGGCATCGGGGTGTAATATTAGTTCATGATATCAGGAACGTACCAGCTCAGGGCACCTGGGCGAACCCTGTTGTATATTAGTTGAGCTCTGGGAAGGTCGACGAATATTTCTGCGGTACCTACGCGTGGGAACAAAATGGGAAAAACAGAAAGTCTCCTTATTGAAGAGCTGGACTGTTCGAAATTAACCGGCTAACGACCTTGTTACATTAATGCGTTGAATGAGATGAACAGACTCATTCAACGCATCACATCGCATTCACAGATGAGAAACCTATAGCCAGCGATAACTAAAAAATGAAAAATAAATTAAAAGGTGGGGTTCGTGGGGTTTAATTACACAATTAAATTAAAATTGAAAATATAATAAACTTAGCAGAATAATTTACAAAACCTCGCGACAAGCTTTAATGATCGCATAAATTGTATATAATGCGTTTATATGTTGATAGGTTAAATTTTTAAGGAAAAATTAATTTTCTTCTTTTTAGAGCGTTTAAATAAAAGCTTTTTTTTAAAGGTTTTTTACTTTTAATTTATTCATCAATGTGCGTTTCATTGTAAATTAGCTGTTACCAACTCAAACTCTCAAAATCAGTCACTCATGTTTTCTCCATCATCTGGCAGTAAACTCCGTGAAGTCTTTGAAAACCTGGGTTATCCTGAAGCAATTTTTATGATTTACCTAATAACAAAGTCTATAAGGCTATACTAATAGATAGTAAGGACTCGGGACAATCCTCACTCACATCGTAAACCACCGACAGCTTGTTCTCGTAGAGGCGTTCCTCGCACTGCAGCAGCGTGGAGGCATCAAAGAGGCTCGCGGGGCAGGTTTCGGCGGCGGAGGCGTTGGGCGCGGGGGCGGCGGTGGACGCGGGGGCGTAGCGCTCGCAGCCCGTGGCCCCGGGCGCGGCCGCGAGGATCCACTCCGGCGCGAACTCCGGCTCCGGCCCGTCGCACTCCGGAATCAGACATCTGCCGAGGCCGAGGCCAAACAATGCAAGAGAGCACGCTACGTTTGGCAGGAAAAACATTTGACTAGCTTTCGCCGCACCATTAGGACTACACAGATGAAACTTGGTAGGTACCTAGTTGTATTCTATGCACCGCTTTACGATTATTATAAGTGCAAAAAATAAAAGTCGAGGGAGTTCATCACATATTTAGCGCTAAAACTAAAACAATGCTTTCATCAAACCTGTGTGTAGGTCCTGGCTCACCCAGCCGTAGAGCGGGGCCCACATAAAATGATACCTATGTGAACGTGAGTTTGTTTGTTTGTTACGCTTTCATCATGAAATTTAGTATAGTTAGTATGCTAAATGAGATTCGTCAAAATTATTATCACAAGCACCAATTTAATTGTGTATCTATGTATTTTTTGGCGTTTTTTGCTCCATTATTAACGGTAACAGGTGGAAGCTTGAAAAATTCACAAAATATTTAGTTGTATATTTACTTTAGAAATTAGAAATAAGTAATAAAATAAAATAAATATTTAAGAGCGCCCATACAACAAACAAGTTTTTTACGGTACTGGACCCTATGTGCGCGAGTCTGAGTCGCACTTGGCCAATTTTTTAATATAGCCCAGGCTAATATTTATACTCTAAGCCCAGGCTCCACCTATACAAATATTTTTTTTCTTGAAATCTCAACTCTTATCTTGGTACCTTTCTTGTTGGAAAAAAAAAACCGACAAGTGCGTGTCGGGCCACGCGCAGTGCGCAGTGTAGGGTTCCGTAGTTGCGAATGACAACTTTGCACTCGCACCTCACAGTTTAACGACCAAAAACATCTAACAATGATAATTGTATGAATTTTTACATACATACATACATATTATCACGCCTCTTTCCCATAGTGGTAGGCAGAAACTATGGACTTCCACTTGCATGAATTTTTTTATAATATTATTTAACATTTTATAAGTTGGTTGCCTATAACTTTTTAGTTTGTATTTAGTACTCAGCTCTGATAGTTTTCCTTTCAACTTCAGTATATATGTTATGAACCAAATGATAAATTGGGCATTATACAAAATGGCGTGCGGTGGGCGTGCGATATAATAAATAAATTGACCGGGCATTATACATATTGTCAATCACCTTTTGGGCAGAGTAATACAAACATATTAAATAACAATATTTTTTTATTATTATTGTCATTAACCTTAAAATTTTTCAAACTGAATATTAAGCAAATTTAAATAATAGCCGTGTGGTTCCCGGTAGCCGTGTGGTTCCCGGCAGAGAAGAATAGGACCACTCCAAATCTTCCCGTGGATGTCGTAAAAGCCGACTTAGGAAACTCAAGCTAAACAAAGCTTATAAAAATCAAAATAGACCTCTCCAACCCATCTGGCCAGCGTGGAGAGTGTAGGCCAAATCCTCTGACTGCTCTGGCAGTACAGAGAGGGTTGTGCTCCTGCAGTGGAGACTAATAAAGACCTGATGATGATGATGATGATGAAATAATCATATCGGTCTTCAATTGTGCCCGCTGGGGTGGGTGCGTCTTGACACCGACACGCCTTCCACCCGAGGGCCTCTTTGTCGAGTGACCGGGTCGCGTGTCCTTCACCCAATTGGCCCTCGGTTTGGCCTCTCTTCAATCAAAAGGGTAACAGACACTGACCTCTAACAAAAATTTGCACTTTAAACCCAAATATTTCGCAAATGGATACCTAAATCGAAAAATGGTGTTCTTAACCTCACAATATTTTTTAAAGACCTATTTAACAATACCCAACACGATGGGTTTGTATAGAAAAAAAAATATTACTCCTTCTTTACTTGTATGGGAGCTACCCTAAAAAGAAATGTTTTTTTAAGATTTTTTCTACCACTTTTTGGGCATGATTAATATACATACCCATACCAAATTACAGCTTTCTAGTACTTATAGTCTCTTTATCTCTTAGTAAAACCGCGGACGGACAGACAGACAGACATGGCGAAACTATAAGGGTTCCTAGTTCCTACTTTACTACGGAACCCTAAAAAAATTTGCCGTTTTAGGAACTGCAGATGGAAGGGAAGTTTACCCTACGAATAACATCTAAATACCACCTAAAGAATTCATCACTTGAAAAAAAGTGAAGCTGGAGTTTCCACTTCAAGCTATGTCAAGGGTAAATTTCTATTAGACTCGGTCATCATCATTTCGTGTAGGTGACACGGTTATTACGGTTAATCGACCATGCACACCCTTGTGTCAGAGTTCTTCGGAACCGCCTCTCGGCCTCTGACGTGGTTCCTTTAATGACTACCAAATGGCAGCCGGGACCAACGGCTTAACGTGCCTTCCGAAGCACGAAATCATCTTTCTTTAGACTCGGTATAAACATGGCACAACGTACCTCGTGTTGATCCGGGCCGTGGTGAAGACGTACTCGTTGGCGGCCCACGACATGAACACGACGACGAGCAGCGCCAGCAGCAGCGTGCGTAGCTGGAACGGCCCGAACTGCCCCAGCTCCTCCTTCAGGATGTCGTCCAGCGCCACGCGCCGCGGCCTCGTCGCCATCTTGTTCTCTAACTTCTTCTTTGGCTAACTTGAGCGACGGCATGCGCAGACGGGACGAGAGGCGCAGTGCCGGTGCAACTAACTGCACGGTGCTACTACTGAGCGTAAAATGGCCGTGGACTCATACGTGTATCATATCTAGTTTTTATAACGTTGATGATAAAACAAATATGACTTGCTCATGGTGAAGTTTACATGAAGCTAATGCGTGGTAATCCTCGAAACTACCTACTTCAAATTTACCAAATCAACTGCATCGGCGTTCACACAAACGGTAAAATCATTTCAAGCATACTTATAACATTCATTGGTGTTTTTAAGGTTCCGTACCAAAAAAAAATAAAACTCGAAACCCTTATAGAATTACTCGAGCGTCTGTTTGTCTCTCCGTCTATTTGTCATACACAGCCAATGAACACAGATAGGTATGTGAAGAGATTAAATATTTTTGAAAAGCTTTTATGATCATATAAATTGTAAATAATGAGGATAAAAGGTGATCGTCAAAATTTTTAATGAAAAATTTTTTTTTTCTTCTTATAGAGCGTTTCACTTATTTTAGCCTGGAGCTAACTTGTGTCACGTATGTGGCTACTGGATTGTCGTGACGTGACCACGAATATAGAGGTGGAAAATTTAAAAGAAAGGGATTACGTGATATTTGCCTAGACTCTCCTTTTCCCCAGCACGTGAGATTAGGTGAGATTCACTACAATTCCCACCTGAACACCCGACATGAAATCTTCCAGTGGCTATTTTCATGATAAAAGAATTTGATGTATTATTACATGCTAAATTATAATAAATGATGTTGTCTATGAAGGCTTGAATCATATTTTTTTGAGGACTTTGTGTTGAAGCTGCATTACGTAAAATGGTGACCAGATGTAAAATCCGTGGCCGAGTGAAAGAAAACACTAATTTAGTCAAATAAATCATTATTTAATTATACTAAAATCAATAAGTGACTTTACATTATCACATATACAAACCCAGGTTTGATACTTTACCAGTTGATATAGAATATAATATTTATTATTAATCATGTAAAACTCAACGATTAGATCGTTTATACTTATTGCAGACAACTTAGCCCTCTCAAGACAAATAAACGAATGAATAAATAATGTCGTGCTGGAGTCGGACGTCACAGGTGGGGCGCGCTAGCGTAGCGGGGCGAATCGGTGGGGCGCTGCCGATGCGTCAACCGCGCGATGTTGTCGCCGCGGAAACCCAAAACGTGTTGTTTTTCTATGACGCCAACGCGAGTTAGTAAATTAGGTGGCATTATATAAATATGAAGGACAAGTCAAAATAATTGAAGATCTTTACTTGATGCTTTCTATAGCAAATTTAGTTGGCGTTGTAAAAAAGACAAATTAGTTTATTAGAGGCTATGTCATTTTCCCGTTGCTTAGTTATAAAATAAGCTATAAAAAAGTTTTATCACATGGCCAATAAATAATTAAGTGGCTTGACTTATAATTTCTCAATTCTTTTTATATGTTTCTATGATTTACTATTATGTAAAATGATGGGGCAAGGGGCTTTTTTAAAGAGATTACTCCACGGCTTATATCAGCTTCCGGTGATAAGAGGGCTGGCTGCTTTTTCGCCCAACGGATTAGCATAGCTATCCAACGGGGGAACGCAGCCAGTGTTCTTGCCACCATGCCAAACGGGCAGGAATTATTCTAAATTTATTGTGTTTTCGGTTTCTTTTTTTTATGTAAATATGTAAATAGTTAAATAGTGTAATAAATTTAATTATTAGTTAAGAAGTAAAATGCAAATAAAAATTTTGAGAAACGCAAAAATTAAAAAATGATGGTGATTCAATAAATAAATTGATATTTTTAAAATAAAGTCTTTTATTTTGTCTCTTCTCAATTAGTGGCCATAATATACTTTTTGATGACAATTTTAGCTAAATTTTGAGGATCAATTAATGTGGGGTGAATTGGCTACTTGACTAAAAAATTTTTCGTGTCGCTATGTAAAGACCTGCCAAAAATAAACACAATAGTGCCAGAAATTCATTTCTAAACAAAAAAACTTTTTCAGATATAGAAGTTTTAAAGACACATATTTTTAGACGTTAGTTTTTAGACCTTAAAACGCACTGCTGAAATGCCTACATATTTGTGACGTCACAACTTTGTATTTTGTATGGGTGGCGTGAGAACTTTGTTTGGTAGCTATACGAAATATTACGTTTGTGGTAATGGTTTCATAATAAAAGTTGCTTTAAATTTAGCGGACTACAATACAGTTTAATAGTAATTTAAGATTTTCATACTTTAAAAAATAGTCCTATTCACCCAACTTTAAAGAAGCTTTAAGAATACTTAATGAATCGATATCAAATTAAAAGTGATCTTTATAGTGTTTTTAGATAGAAATTAGTATCATTAGAAACAAATTTTATATAATCTTAACATTAGGCAAATACCGAATTATATTTTAAACGTACTGAGTTAAAAAATTAGAAGCTAAATGAATATATTTTTTGATGTCATATTTCAGTATTTTTGAAGTTTACAATTATAATGCATGTTATAAATTTAGATTCTAAAAAATAACCATCATTTTGAGTTCATTTTATAGTGGCTTACATAGGAGATAACTAGTGGCTAAGATAGTATTAGTTAGATGCTCGTTTATTGTGGCTGACTTAGTAATTTAGACGGCAACGTATGTTTTTAGTGGCGCATAATGGTATTAAAAAGAAGCCTGATTAATTAGCACCCATTTTAATTCCACTTACCACCCATCAAGACGCCACACATGGCATTTGGGTCTTATAGCCTTAGGTTCGTCTACCCTAGTTCTGTCTAAGAGATAAAGACGTGATAATGTAGGATGTATCTGTTATGGACCAAGTGATTAATGGGGGCATTATTAAAAATGCCCGAGCATTATGAATAATGCCTAGCTCTATCGGGCCAAATGATTAATTACTATTATTTATCACATTGTACGGTCATTATTATATTGCTACGTGACAATTGGGCAAATTGATAATAAAGCTAAATTTGACGTGGTACGGGGAGGGATGCACGTATAACACGTAGAGAGAATACTCAAAATTGATAATTATCCGTAAACAACAGTTTTTACTAATTATTTAACATAAACCAGTGTTGAAAACTATTTCCATACAATGACTATTTATTTTTGCTCTTTTCATTATATTTTCATTTTGGTTATTTTATAAAAACTTAGGCTGTATAACGACAGAAAGAAATGCCAAATGTGCTTCACTACCACAATATGTTTCTACCTTTTAAATATGGTTGGCCATTATCATAACGTAGAATAGAATAAGATCCGCCCCGAATGGTTCCCATCTTGTCGCAATTGGGCTAGTAGCCACGGTCTTGTCACCCGCGGTGAAGGGGAACCGGGCAGAAGGCGCTTGAGGAGGATCTGGGCCACCCATCTCGCCTAACGTAGAGAAAGACAACCTCCACAGATCTATGTCTAAAATCCGTGACAGCCCCTTTAAAAAATTACTCGGAGAGAAGCCGCTCGCTTCGAGTGGTCTATCTGTGGATAAACTCTCCCCACACTTATAGTCGTTGTCACGGGGGAAGAGGAGTGCTTGTTATAAGGTGCGCCACGCCGCTCTCCTAGTCATCTGTGGCCGATAACTCGTGGGTCTCTGCATTACCTTTTGGTTGGAGAGAGTCCAAACTGAGGGCCTATTGGGTGAGGGAAACGGGACCTGGTCACTTTACAAAGAGGCCCTTGGGTGAAAGGCATGTCTTTGTCAAGATGCGCCCACCCTAGCGGGTACTATTGAAGACTGATTCGATTATTTAAATTGCTAAGCATTTAGTTTAAGTTAACAGACAGTAATATTTTAAAAATATAGTTATTTAATATGTTTGTAATACTCTGCCCAAAAGGTGATTGACAATATGTATAATGCCCGGTCAGTTTGATTATTTGATTCATTATAATCAAATTGCATGCTGATATTGGGTATTTTTCATAATGAGCGGGCATTATGTATAATGCCCAATTTATCACTCGGTCCATAAGATATCTAAGTTTGAAAAAAACTAACTTCAGTAAACCATATTTATTACTAATACGGTTATATATAAAATACAAAAGGTGGAATACAAAAGATGGGAGTGTCCGGAGGCCGAGCTACTGGCGGTGTCGCGCACGACGTTGCTCGGCTGGGAGGTGGTGTCGGGGTGAGCAGCGGGGCGGGCGGCGTAGCGCTGCGCGGCGCTGAACGGCGCGGCGCGCGTGGCGGCCGGCGGCGGCGAGTGCGTGGGCGACGGGCTCGTGGCTGGCGGGCGCGTGGCCGGCGGGCGCGTGGCCGACGGGCGCGTGGCCGGCGTGCGCGTGGCTGGCGGCCGCGGAGAGCTGCTGGAGCTCGCTTGCTCGTCGCCCAGGCCCGCGTACTCTACCGCGTTGTCGCCGTACTCGCCCGCCTGCTGGACAGCCTCCGTGTTACCTCCCACACAGGTGACACACCTACTGTATGTCATAGTCGACGGAACTTGACATACTTATTTTGTTCTATTTAGGATGACTTATCTCAGAGGGACTCGCTCGGGGTCGCGTGTTTCCCTAGTTGGCTTACGCACACTAGGCCACCGAGCTTCTCAATGTTGTTTCCTATTTTCCTTACTCACTGTGATATCTTATCTTCAATGGGCCGATTTTAAATCGGAAGCACGGTCTAATCTTTGGGTTATTTTGTACTTAGTATGCATACTCACTGCATGGTGCTAGGCTTGTAGTTATTTCAACTTTCATGAAACACTCATACACCACCTTCTCTAAAATTGTTGAAAAAAATATTGCTTTCAAGGGCGACAGGCGACTTAGCATTTAGTATCAACTTCTAAGGACTTTTTATTGAAATGTTTTGTTCTTGTGCAACCTTAAAGTCCGCCCGGCTAGGGTCGAACTCCATCCGCGGCGGCTGCAGCAACGACGAGGTGCCGGCCGGCAGTCTCGCAGGCTCGAGAGGCGGTGGCGCAGTGTCGCCCGGCGGTGTCGCAGCGGCGCGCGGCAGTGTCGCGCCGAGGGGCTCCGCAGTGTCGAGCCAGCCGCCAGGGTACAGCGCGCCGGGCCGCAGCTTGTGGTGAAGTCTGCCTTTCTTTTTTCTTCCTTTCCTTTTCTTTTTATTCTTTGATTTCATTTGGCCTGTTTCAAATAAAGACAAATTTGAAAACTGACATAAACCAGGATACAATTTTATTTATTTTTGAACATAAGTATAAATATACTTTGTATAATAATAAATTATGAACATATAAATATACTCAATTGAGTGGTGGGCATTAGAACAAGCGCTAGTAAAGTGTAGAGTTGATGAGCGATATATCCAGCTGCTATACCATCTGCATGAATACAAACAAAGCATGGTTTAGCCTCCCCAAAAAAACTGAAAAGTTTAGGCTTCATCGGGGAGTGCGACAGGGAGCTACAATATCTCCAAAACTATTCACACTGGCACTGGAAAATGTCTTTCAAAAACTCGAGTGCGATGACAAGGGATTGCTGATCGACGGGAAAAAGCTCTCAAATTTAAGGTTTGCTGACGACATCGTCCTCATATCAGAGAACATTGACGAAATGATCACAATGATCGAGAGCCTAAAAGATCACTCTGCAAGAGTAGGCCTGAGGATGAATGTCTCAAAAACCAAACTAATGACAAACCTGCCAGATGTCAATAACTATCATCTACCTGTTGATCTGGTCCAGGAATACATCTATCTGGGTCACAAAATTACACTGGAGAGTGAAAACCAAACGGCAGATGTCGATCGAAGAATCGCACAGGCTTGGTCAGCATTCGGAGCCAACAAACAAAAGGCTCTTTAAGAGCAAGTTACCACTCCAACTCAAGTCCAAAGTATTCGAACAGTGCATATCACCAGTCTTCACTTACGCCACTGATACTATGTCTCTCACCAAACAGTCCGCGGAAAAGTTTTGAGTTGCGCAAAGAAGAATGGAGAGAGTAATGCTCGGAATCACTCTTCGTCACAGGAAGCGCAATGAATGGTTACGCCAGAAAACTAAGCTGAGGGATATAGTCACTACGATCGCGAAGAAGAAATGGACTTGGGCAGGACATATAGGTAGCCCGAATGGCAAATGATCGTTGGCCAAAAAGAGTCCTGGAATGGAGACCACGAGACAACACAAGAGGAAGAGGGCGACCGCCAAAGCGATGGTCTGACGACATCCGACGACACGCAGGGCATGGCTGGATGAGCAAAGAACAACAAGACCGCCAGTCATGTTTGTAATTGGAGGAGGCCTACATCCAAGACTGGATTTGATTGGGCTTATAATGATGATGATGAAATATACTTACACCATTTTTAAGGTTCCGTACCCAAAGTGTAAAAACGGGACCCTATTATTAAGACTTCGCTGTCCGTCCGTTCGTCCGTCTGTCACCAAGCTTTATCTCAAGAACCGTTATAGCTAGACAGTTGAAATTTTCACAGATTGTGTATTTCTGTTGCCGCTATAGCAACAAAATATCCTAAAATCAAAATAATAATAATAATGCGCGACGAGGATGACCCCCGCTGCCGGCACGCTTGGGGCCAGCGAGGCAACCTGCCCCGCGCCCGGCTCCCGCTACCGGCGATGTAGTGCGTCACATGCGATGGTCTCAACAAAATTATGAGAATTGCATGCGCGCCTATTACGAGGCTACAGAGGGGGAAACCAACATGACTGCGTACCGTGATCGGATGCTGGCTCTGTTTCAGGTCCTTGAGCCGACCATCACCGTCTCCGCACAGCGACTATCGGATCAATTACGAGTCATTCAACGGTGCAAACGGCTGGATGACTCTATACTTGATAGGCTACGTCTGGAGGTACTGGCTGCTCACACGACTCCCACCAATACACGAGACACGCGTCTACATGACGGACACCGCAAAATAGTGGTAGTGTCCCCATTGTTGATGGTAAGAGCAGTGTGACCATAAGCGTAAGTACCCATACCCATGAGCAATTGAGGAGGGCTTTGGAGGAGGCAATTGGGCAGTATCGATTCACACGCGAATCTAGGCCCCGATTACCTCGTCTGCCTACCAATAGGCGTAATTTGGCGCTAATGGGAGCCTTGAATGATCTGCTAGCCCCGTAATTCGAGGTAAGTCAAGATTTGGTCGATACGCATTCAATCATGTATTGTGGATCCATCGCGTCGTGCCGTGTTGCGTGTGTCAAGTTTCCGGACTCTGACCGTGCATCTTGGCCCACTAGCGATGGTCCTGCGTGGCAAGTAAGAACGACGTATTGCCACATTCAGGACTCTCATTGCAAAGCTAATTTGCTTCAGAAGGGGCAACAACCGCCCCCGTGTCATGCGTTTCGTGACTCAGGCCTTTGCGGGTACTGGTATAAGGCCCTGCAATTACATGGCCTCGGTCACGGAACGTATTGACTTCCTGAAGCAGAAAGTCTATGCGTGGGCGGGACGTATTCGTCGCTACAGAGAGCGTGTGGATCGATTTCAGCAGAATTGCTTGTTCCAAAGAGACCAAAGGAAGGTGTATAGAAAGTGGGAGGTAACTGACCGACGTGTGATCGACGGGCAACTGCCAGATTCTGCTGCTATGATTAATTTCTGGCGTAGTATTTGGTCAGTGCCAGTTGAACACACCGAGGGTGGTTGGATGGATGTTATTGACGTGAGTGTGAGTCCATCGAATCCATGGGGGCTGTAACTATCAGCCCCGGAGACATAAGTTGTGCGATCGGTACGGCACAGAACTGGAAAAGTCCTGGACCGGATGGATTGCACAACTTTTGGATAAAGTGGATTCGAGGCTCACACGAACGCTTAGCGACACAGTTCCAACAAGCCCTGGAGCTCGGTTTCCTACCAGCTTTCCTCACAACAGGAGTCACCTTCCTTCTCCACAAGTCTGGCAGTACCACGGATCCTAAAAACTTTAGACCCATCACATGCTTGCCGACATTATACAAGCTCCTTACATCCATTTTGAGAGCAAAAATTAATTCGCATATCGTTGCGAACAACATTATGGCTCCTTCTCAAAATGGATGTAGGGTTGGGTCCCGTGGTACTAAGGAGCTCCTCCTCATTGACACGACCATTTGTAAGCAAGTCCAACGAAACAAGGCAGCCCTTTCGACTGCCTGGATCGACTATAAGAAGGCCTATGATTCAGTGCCTCATTCATGGTTAGAAAGGGTCTTAGAGTTGTATAAAGTTAATGCTACTTTAAGATCCTTTCTTGGTTCGTGTATGAGACAGTGGACTCCAGCCCTTCGTCAACCGGGTGGTGGTGATGGTCCCTTGGACCCGTTGGACTTCATAAGGATAGAGCGAGGCATTTTCCAGGGCGACAGTTTGAGTCCCTTGTGGTTTTGTCTAGCACTAAACGCCCTCAGCACCCTGTTGAGGGATTCAGGACTAGGCTGCCGCCTTCGAAGAGACGGTGAGATTATTTCTCACCTGTTATTCATGGATGACTTGAAATTGTTTGCACCGAAACGCCCTGACTTGTTGAAGCTACTGAAAATCACAGAAGATTTCAGTAGTTCCATCAGGATGGAGTTCGGTGTAGACAAATGTGCTGTCATGCATGTTCAACGGGGGAAAGTTGTAAATTCAACAAATTTACATCTTTCTGAGACAATATCTCTCAGGTCTATTTCGGAGGCAGTAACATACAAATATCTTGGTATGTCACAGGCTTTAAGAATTGCGGATGGGGACATAAAACAGGCAGTTAAGGAACGTTTCCTCTGTCGTCTGACAAAGGTTCTTAAAAGCCTTTGTCAGGCGGCAATAAGACGCGTTCCTTTAACGCTTGTGTGATGCCCCTAATCACATACTCCTTTGGCATACTAAGATGGTCTCAAACTGAGTTGGACGCTCTGGATAGGAGAGTTCGTCAACAACTCACAACGCATCGCTTCACCCACGCTCATCAGTTATGAGACTGTACATCCCACGTAAGTGTGGAGGTCGAGGCTTTTTGAACGCCAAGACACTCCATAACCGTGAGGTGTGCAGTCAGGGATTACTTCCTGAATAGTGAGTGTGGGATGCACCGCGACGTTGTAGACAGAAACTTAACGCCGCTCTCCTTAGCGAACGAGAACTGGCGTAGACCAACGGTGTTGAGCACCGAAGATCGTAAGAACATATGGAAGAGCAAAGAGCTGCACGGGCGGTTCTATCGGGCCTTAACAGGGCCCGATGTGGATCTGCTTGCGTCGGTAAACTGGCTACGATTCGGTGACCTCTTTGGGGAAACCGAGGGCTTTGTCCGTGCAATTGCTGACGAAGTCATGATGACGAACAACTATCGGAAGTATATCCTGAGGGTCGGTACGGTCGACATCTGTCGGGCATGCCGCCGTTCTGGTGAATCACTCAAGCATATTACTTCCGGTTGTTCTCATCTGGCTAACGGAGAGTACTTGCACAGACATAACCTTGTAGCCAGGATTATCCACCTGCAACTTGCTCTTCGATATGGTCTTGTGGAATCTGAGGTGCCGTACTACAAGTACTCACCGACGCCGGTTCTTGAAAATGGTCGTGCAACGCTCTATTGGGATCGATCTGTTATCACGGACAGGACTATTGTCGCCAATAAGCCTGATATCGTGCTGACAGATCGATTGACGCGCCAGGCAGTGCTCGTTGATATAACCATCCCGCATGACGAGAATCTCGTGAAGGCCGAGAAGGACAAACTTAGTAAGTATCTGCACCAAGTAAGTATCCGTCAAATCAAAAGAAAAAAAATATTGTATAAAAAAGCATGACGCTGTAGGCTGTAAATATTACAGGTCGCGTCAGACTTTATTGTAGATCGTATACTAGCCTTGCGAGCTGCGCAGTACGCATCGGCCTTCCCGCCTCTCCCGCGCGGTGTTGGTGCGAGCTGTACTTGTAAAAGGGGCAAGCAATGATTTGAATCGTAACACCAGATCGTGATGGTGTGGAGTGGAGATACAAAACCACGCCACATACCAAACTGATTGTGATTTGGAAGCTGTTTTCCACATATCCATCCATCTATCCATCAGGTCTTTTTTAGTCTCCACTGCAGGAGCACGACCCTCTCTGTACTGCCAAAGCAATATATTAGCCAAAGCAGTCAGAGGATTGGGCCTACACTCTCCACGCTAGCCGTCTGGCTAGCGACCTCTCCAACCCGTCTGGGTTGGAGAGGTCGCTTTGATATTATAAGCTTTGTTTAGCTTGTATTCCCTAAGTCGCCTTCTACGATATCCACGAGAAGATATGGAGTGGTCCTATTCTACTCTACCGGGAACCACACGGCATTTCCACATATGCCTACGCCCAACCAACACGCTAAAAGCGGTCTTTCGCCTTATGATCTTAGGCTCTCATTTTGATTGCTGGATATGACGAATCTTTTCTCTCACGGACGGAATATTTGCTAACAATCTCGACGAAATAAAAAATCCATTATTGGCTCACGCTTCACGGAAACGGCAGCGGAGCGGCGAACACTGTGAAATGCAATATTTAAAACATTGTCTATGTAATACTACTGTCGTTACGTGTCTGGCTCACTGACGTGTGGCAGCCCTGTGCGCGGCGCTCTCTGGCACCGTGTCGGGCTCGAGGCTGGTGCGGCGCAGCACGGGCTCGCGGGGCGGCCACTCGTCGTCCGGCAGCGGCGGGGGCGCGCGGGGCGACGGCCCCTCGGCGTCCGGAGGCGGTGCGGGCGCGCGGAGCGTCGGCCCCTCGGCGTCCGGAGGCGGTGCGGGCGCGCGGGGCGTCGGCCCCTCGTCACCCGGTGGCGGTGCGGGCGCGCGGGGCGTCGGCCCCTCGTCGTCCGGCGTCGGTGCGGGCGTGCGGGGCGGCGGCTGCTGGTCAGTCCGCGGCGGCGCGGGCGCGTGTACGGAGGGTGGCGGCGCGGGCGCGCTGCTGGAGGGCGCCAGCACCGGCCGCAGGTACTCGGGCGGCAGCACGCCCGCTGCCTCCCCCGACCACACCTTGGGCTGCGCCTCGGGCAGCAGCTGCCGCTCCGTGCACAAGTCGACACACTCGCCATCTCTGCTTAACGATCACACGATGATTGATCAGTGAACATTTCGTCGATATACTTACCTACAGACTGACTTTAATTCGCAGTAGGAAATTTTATGTATGCACGGCCGAGTGCCACATGTCATGCTGCATCAAGAGTGTACATAATAGGCGACCTAGCTTTAGGCATCGCACTCAAAAACGACACACACAGACACTCTAAAACGACAGTTGGGGTCGGACCAACGGCTTAGTGTAACTACCTATCTCAGGAGCATGGAAGTGGCTAAAACAATTGTTTTAAAAATATATTTGTGCTCCATACAAAGCGTAACTTTTTAAATACACATATACGTCATTCGTTGCTTGTTATTCGAACGATGCCTCGTTCAGAGGCGAAACACATGTCGCGAGAACGACATCCGATGCTGCTGCAGCCTCAACAGATGCAACAACATCGGCAAGGTTCGGCAAGGTTTTTAAGTTCTAAGTAATATTTTTTTGGACTATCAGTCTTCTCCTTACGATATCTGTCATGTGCTTCATCCCGCTCATGCATCATCAGTTTAATAATAATAATAAATTATAACCTAATGTTAAGGATAAACCTAGATGGCAACTGAGGATAGAAAAATGCATAGAACATTTGAGAAAAGCAATAGGCAGACTAATTCATTACAAAAACGGTGCAAGAAGCAGAAAATTGGTAAATTACGTAAATAAAATAAAGGAAGATTACAAAATACATAATAGGTATGAACAAGATAATAGAACTATTGAAGAAGTTACAGATACATTAAAACAGAAACTTTCAGTTAAAGCCAATAGACTTAGTAGATTTAAGAAAGCGAAGGAACGTAAAGACAACAATAGACTTTTTTCAATAAACGAAAAACAATTTTACCGAAGCTTGAAAGGCTCCTACTACCTACTTAGGGAAATGCCTTCGGAAGCTGCTGTAACCGATTTTTGGTCTGGGATCTGGTCACAGCAAGTAGAACATAATAGAGAAGCGGAATGGATTTCGAATGAACAGAATAGAGTTGAACATGTTGAATCAATGGAATTTGAAGACATAGATCCTAGTGAGTTACATCTCATTATAAAACGCACACACAACTGGAAAGCTGCCGGAGTAGATGGCATTCACAATTTTTGGTTGAAAAGGTTGGTAAGTTTAAACAAGTTGTTGGCAAAACAAATAACGGAGTTAATTAAAGGAACCGCCTCGATGCCAGACTTCTTGACGAAAGGTTTAACCTACATGTTACCGAAATCAGACAGAACACAGGACCCATCTCAGTTTCGGCCGATTACGTGTCTCCCGACTCTGTACAAGGTAATTACCTCATGTATAGCCAATAGAATCAATAAACACATTGAAGCTAACAATATAATGGCCGAGGAGCAAAAAGGGTGTAGGCGGTACCATATGGGATGCAAAGAGCAGCTGACGATTGATGCAGTGATTTTGAAACATGTACAAGCAGGTAAGAAAGATCTTTATGCCTCTTATATTGATTACAAGAAAGCATTCGATAGTGTACCTCACTCTTGGCTTATACAAGTTCTACAGATATACAAAATAAACCCACTTATAGTTAATTTCCTTCAGAATTCTATGCAACAATGGTCCACTACAATAAACCTAAAAAATAATGAAACATCGGTAACAACCTCTGAAATCCCAATAAAACGAGGAATTTTTCAAGGGGACTCATTAAGCCCCCTATGGTTTTGTTTAGCCCTTAATCCGTTATCAAATGAACTAAACGATTCCCGGCTTGGCTTCAACATCCAACAAACACCCTCTGGAAACCTTTTATCACAAATTACACACTTGCTTTATATGGATGATTTAAAGTTATATTCAGATACGGATAAAAATATGACAGGATTATTAAATATTACTTACAACTTCTCACGTAGCATTAAAATGGATTTCGGGCTAGACAAATGCCGTAAAATAAATATTAAGAAAGGGAAAGTAGTAGAAGGTAATTACAATTGAAACGAAGAAGAACAGATTAAAGCAATGAGCAATGAAGAATTATATAAATATTTAGGATATAATCAGGGTAAGTTAATTAACCAAAAAAGCATGAAAGACAAATTAAAAACCGATTGTTTTCATAGAATCCATAAATTATGCAAGAAGCAATTAATTAGCAAACACTTATTTAAAGCAATCAACACTTATGCAATTCCAGTGTTAACTTATTCTTTTGGAATCCTTAAATGGTCTAACTCAGAATTAAAAAATATAGAAATTAAAATTAGGAAACTTTTGACACGTTACAGATTTCATCACCCAAAGTCAGCCATTGAAAGGGTCACAATAGGTAGAAAAGAAGGTGGAAGAGGCTTAATAGACATTAGTTACCAAAACAAAAAACAGATAATAAACCTTAAAACATTTTTCAACAAAAAGAAAACCACCAGTTTGCTCCATAATAATATTTGTAAAATAGACACTCAGCATTCTCCTTTAAATTTAGCCGAAGAATTAGCAGAATTAGTAAATGTAAGTCAATATAACCAAGAAAAACATAACAAGTGGTATAATAAAGAACTTCACGGTAGACATCCCAAAGATTTGAACCAAACTCACATTGATAAAGAAGCTTCAAACAAGTGGCTCTGCTCTGCAGGGCTATTTCCTGAAACTGAGGGTTTTCTTATCGCTATACAAGATCAAGTGATCGCTACCAGGAACTACCGGAAGCACATAATTAAAGACGGAACCATAAATAATGACCTGTGTAGACACTGCAACAATAAACCAGAGACAATACAACACATTACAGGCGCATGTACTAAATTAACACAAAATGATTACACTCACCGACATAACCAGTTGGTTAACATTATTCACCAAAAATTAGCTCTCAAATATAAACTCATAACAGACAAAGCCACACCATACTATAAGTATATCCCTCAACCTATTTTCGAAAATTCCACTCACAAACTTTATTATGACCGAACCATATTAACAGATCATACAATTTACAACAATAGACCGGATATCACGTTAATCGACAAAAATAACAACCAAACATACATCATTGACATAGCAGTACCAAACACACACAACCTACAAGCCACAATATCAGAAAAGTTACGAAAGTACACTGAACTACGAGAAGAAATAAAAAGAATGTGGAAAATGAACTCTGTCATCATAGTGCCTCTTATCATATCCACGACGGGAGTAGTACCGAAAGATATATTTAAACAACTTGACCAGCTAGATTTGCCAAAATACACATATCTTACACTACAGAAAGCCGCTATATTAAATACATGTAGGATAGTACGAAAATTTCTTCAACTGGACTCCGATGCTTTGACCACCAACTAGTAAATGTAAGCTTATTATGCAAGCACTTGGTTATAAACCCGTGCTTGCACAAACATCACCAGGCATAGCCTGAGAAATATAAATGAAAAAACAAAATAAATTATAATAATAAATTCTTTATTTTCTGTACCAACAATACTTTAACTTATTTGTGATTGGAATCTCCATTTAAGTAAATAATTACCTGTGTTAGGAGACCCCGCTCTTCAATAACAATAGTATGCTTATATTTAGGTACTTATATAACTCTAATTACCTTACGAATTTATTTTATATACTAGTTACTGTTTTATGTGTGTGTGTGTGTGTGTGTGTGTGTGTGTGTGTGTGTGTGTGTGTGTGTGTGTGTGTGTGTGTGTGTGTGTGTGTGTGTGTGTGTGTGTGTAATGCGATATTTTTTGTGTGCTGTGCCGTCAAATATTTATAAGTGGGATTGTTCACATAAGGTTTCAATTTTGTCATAACTTAGAGATTTTAGATATAGAGTGATAGTTTTTTTACAATTAAATTTAGTTTGGGGATAAAAATTTAATATATTATTTAATTTATTATATAGACGTGCAGATTGCCTTCCAATTGTCTTCCAGCAAATCGAGTTCTAACAAGGGGCAGTGGTACAACCAAACGGTTTCGTCTTCTGTGCAATAAATCTGGCTCAAACTTGAAATTCTTATGTAATTTTAGAACAGCATTTAAAATAAACAGCCCTCGAACTGTGAGCAGATCACACAGCCTGTATAGACAGAAAGTGGAAAATGTGTACGGCTTGAAGCACATAACTTTTAGTAATGCTCTCTGAGACCTTTCCAATTCCAGCATCTTCATCCTAGTATCACCACCCCAAACTGGAATACAATATACTATGATTGATTGGGCAAGTGATAAATAAATTTGTTTCAATAGTTTCATGTTAGCAACATGTCTTATTGATTTAAAAATCCATATCATTTTGCGAATTCTGCTCATAACAAGGTCCAGATGGTCGTGCCAGGTGAGACGCTGATCAATAACGACACCTAGGTATTTTATCTTGGCAGTCTTGTTGATAGTTTCACAGACACAGCCATCGTTTGGAGAATTACATGTATGTATTTTTATTTCAAAAGTAACAGGCTGAGAGCTATTATATTTAGAAAAAGTGATATAATTAGATTTAGAGGTATTTAAAGTCAGTAAGTTGCATCTTAACCATTGAGCCACTTTAGTCAAACCTGTTTCAGCGCTTTTACGAACATCTTCCCATGTGTCTCCCAAGAATACTACTGCGGTGTCGTCAGCATATGAAAAAAAATTTCCGTTATTAATATTCATGTTACAAAGAGTGTTTATATAAATAAGGAAAAGGGTAGGCCCAAGGACACTGCCTTGGGGTACACCATATACAACAGGAGATTCTTCGCTAGTATGAATGCCAATTTTTACGCATTGTAGTCGATTTTTTAAGAAGTCTTTAAACATCGACAGAGGAGTTCCTCTAATTCCGATAGCTTCAAGCCTGTGCATAAGAATGGGTATAGAAACAGTATCGAAGGCCTTTTATTAGGTCTAAAAAAGCTGTCACACATTTTTTGCCCTGATCAACTGCTTGAACTATATGTGAAGACAAATCCACAACAGCATCTTCAGTTGAGATTCCTGGTCTGCAGCCGTATTGAGATTGAGAAATAAGTTCGAATTTTTGTAGATACTGTTGTAGCCTTGCATTCATAAGTTTTTCAAGTATCTTGGCAAAAGGGGACGGCACCGATATAGGCCTGAAATTATTTACGTCTCTCCTATCACCACTCTTAAATAGTGTCAGTAATCCACGGATATGAATTTTTGACCTTAATAGTCAGTGTCTTGAAAGGCGCGTGCCGATCAAAGAGCGATATTATGAGACGATTAAAAGTATCCACCATGTCATTTACTGACATAATCGTCCCGATCATCATTGCTTCCATAATAACGTGCCAAACGGTCCACATGAACTATTTTTAAGGGACTGCGTGGGGTACGCTGAATCCGGAATGTAACGCCGTTGATTTTGGTGCTTGGTTGTAACTTCGGGGACTTTCCTTTTCATCTAACTGGATTATGAAGCCAGACCAGTGTTCCTTCTTGGAAACTAAAACCGTTAGCTTTACGATCGTAGTGGGTCTTCATTCGTTCACTAGCTTTATAATAATAATAATAATAAAGACGTCCCAGGGTAGAGGACATGTCCTCTACCCTGGGACTTGCTGCATCCACACAACTGTGTGTTACTGTTACTTTAAGTCCTAGCTGAGTAGGCAGAGCAAAAGGTGAACTATTCTGTGCCTCAAAACAGACTACTATTACTTGAGAGGATACCCAATAGTAAACCAAGTCCGTCCGCCTTTGAAGTGGTGACCTCACTAACTAAGTAAAGCATATTGAGCTAATCACTCACATGCTTAAAAATAAGATTCCGGAAACCGGAACAAAAGCAAACCGGACCAATTCTTTAAATGATGACTTTTGATTTAAACAACAGATAAGTTTTTTTTTTGTTTTGAATGTAAGAACGCTAACCGACAATAGCCAAGTAGCCTAAGCAAAAATGCTGAGATACCAGCTGCAAATATATAGGTCTCAGTGAAACCAGGGTTAACCCTCCTGTATTCCGGCAAGGAAAATGAGAAGGATAAGCATAAGCATGGCATTGACTTTTTTTTACAGATACTCAAACCAAATCATGCCAATGAATTCATTTCATTCATGTATGAAATGAAATGAAATGTATGCCCCTTTTAACTCGGAGCCCGCAAGAAGTCTTAAGTGTTTAATCTTCTACCAACATAGCCTCTACAAAAACAAAGGACGAACAGTTCGCTTAATGCAACTGTCAGGAAAATTAAAAGACATGATATTTTTATCGTCATTTCATGAGTGGCCTCACTGTTAGTGTGGTGTGTGACGGTAGTTGGAAAACTAGAAATATGCCGGTGGATGAAGATGTCATCGCGCCGACGGGGCACTAACACCGCTGCAACAGTCATCCAGTGACCACGGTCGGTGTAACCCGGCCGAAAAGTCTGGCGAAAAACGGTATGTTTTCGCGTTAATTCCCGACATTGCATTTAATAATCATGCAACGCGAAAGTTTAAAAGTAGTTCTCTCCACCTAGTACTACAGAACGGATTCCCGGACTTAATTTATTTATTTATTTTATTTATTATAATCAACATAATAAAATCATAACAGTACTTAATATTAGGACTAATCCTCCTCGCAGCTCGCTATGTAAGGGACAGTGCTCGGATTCCCGGCCTTCCCGTAGGGTTCACTCGAAACAGATCTATTTTCATTCGAGAAAGTATTAAAAAGAAAATAAAAAACCACAACAATTTGTACAACTTTTCTTGCAAATAAACTGATTTATTATTATTATTATTACAGATGGCTTCCGTGTACAATATTTTTTTGGTTTTTGTTGATTTTTCAAGAAACGGTAAATTGATTTCTATAAAAAATTATGGGACCATATTTGACGTAGATATCGATTGTATCGATTAAAAAAATATTATTAAAATCGATTCATGACTTATTCAGTCATGAATCGATTTTAATAATATTTTTTTTTCGCGTAACAAACATACAAAATATACATACCCTCCTCCTCTTTTAAAGTCGGTTAAAAATAAGTTTAACATGCGTAAGCGCTAATAATGCCGAACACGCTCCAGTGCTCCTCCGTGTCGAGCTGAGAAAGTGGCTCTAGCGAATACCAGGTAAGACCTGGTATTCGCTAGTCTGGTATTTCCTAGTATTAGCATAGGTTAAAAGTAGGTAGTTATAGGTACCTGCCACAGGCGCGTAGCGTGTGCGCGCACTGCAGGAAACGACGCCAGCGCGCAACGCTCTGCGCCGCGTGCGTGTCACCGCAGCCCGCACCGCTGCCCGCGCCACCCACCGACCGGCTCAGCACGCCGCACAACTTGCCGCCGCACACGACACCAGCACCGCGGTCACTCTACAACATGGTCATTCTATCAATCTATCCTTCATAGTAAACATCGTAATAATTTAATCATTAAGTTTTAAAAGTAAATACCTGAGTAATTGTAAAACCCGTATAAATAGTTACTCACGGTGCAGAGTTGAGTGCCGGTGAGGCAGAGTGCCTTGTCGCGCACGGCAGCCCAGTGCGGGGCGCGCGCGGCGCACGCGTCGTTGCTCGCCGTGTCGAGGTCCACGACGCGCAGCAGCGGGCGCGCGCCGCGCGGCTGCACGCCCGCCGCGTGGCACTCGCTGGGCGCGCCGCACTCCGCCGCCTCCGTCGCCATGAGGATGGGCCGCGCACTCGCCGTCGACCCGAACGGAGCCTCCAGCTCGAGCAGCGCCAAGTCCATGCTCGCGCCGCCCCACGCGTCTTCCACTGGTGCCCCGGAATCGTCCATTTCATGCTAAAAGTTTGAGCGTTATAAGAATTGCATTTTTTTATGATATTGCGAATTTTCGTCATGACACTCACCGGTGCGGACAAGCCCAGTTCGGTGGCAAAAGCGACGCGTGCCACACGCCGCTTGCCGTCCTTGTATGTAGCAGCCAGCGAGGGCACGGCGGCCGCCAGCACCGTCAGCTCGCGGCCGCGCGCGCACCACGCCGACGTCAGCACCGTGCGCAGCGACACCAGCGACCCGCCGCAGTACGAGCCAGCGTCGTGCTGCACCACCACCTGCCGCCATCGCCATACCCACAGGCTGATATTACTTTTTTAAATTAACTTCCAAAAGAAAAATCATATTTGCAATCGCCTTCTAACGCCTTGCGGAGCCGTCATGTCAGTATTTTAATGACAATTTTACTCCCTTGCCTGCCTAAATTTTTACGTGGTGGACGGAGCCTACGGACTGAAACCTTAACTAAAGAAAAATAATTACTTGCTACTACAAATTTGGACATTCCGCCCACCAAAGAGCTTGTTCTTTCACGAACTAAATAAAAGAAATGAATTTGCTGGCGAAAAATTAAAGAGGTTTTTATAGCTGACAACACTATCGTGGAAGTATCGCCACCAACCTCTTTGCCATCGGCACGTCGTTCCGCGCGTGCGCGTAAGGCACTGTATAAAATGTTTAATTGTATTTCGTTTCAAACGTTTTGTATTCCTATAAGTTAATTTTTTGCTTTGGCCAAGTCACTGGCCGCTAAGAAGTTTTGTAAAAAAAAAGTAAAACAAAAGAGCGGGAAAGTAACGCGTTCGAGGGTGAATTGTCTTTTGTTTTGTTGGTTGTGTGAATATTCCATGTTCATTGCAAATTATAGAAAATTACAAGTTTCATTGTTATAAACAATATCACAATCTTTAATTTTTGTCCCGGCGAATAACCCTTTATATATTGGTTATTGCGAGCCGGATACGTGTAGCCAGTAGTTGGCAAAAAGTGGTTACTTCGAAATCGTCTTGTAAAAATTCGTCGGGAGTTTAGAGCTGCAGTAGATGGTCGTGGAGAATACCTTGCCCTGCGTCAGCAGTGCATTGGAGGTGCAGCATCATTGTCCTCACCATTTACTCCCGTAGAAGAGCGGCGGAGGTGATTCCCAGTGCATAAAGTGTGATGGTAAAGTGGACCTGCTAAGTGAGTAATTCAAACTTTTTCTTATCGCTAGCGAACTAGACCCATTACAAAGGCAGTGTACTTAACGTTTTGCAATGGAGTTATTAAAAATTCAAGAAAATATTCAGGATCAGATTAAAAAATCAAAAATTAACTTTTATAAGAGCCCAAAGGATAGGTTGACTAAAGGCTTACATGGAGACGAGATTGCAGAGTCTTGAGGCGAAATGGTCAGAATATACAGCGAATCATTATAAACTACTGCTATTAGAGAAGATTTCAGATACCAATTATTTCAAAGAGTCTCTATATGAAGCTTTGGAGGAATTTTATATTGAATTTAAGTCTGAGTTGCGCGACTTACTTGAGAAACAGTTTAGTCGACCCATTGTTCAGGAGTCTAGTCAATCTGAGTTGAATTCTTTCAATACAGCATAGAGCATGAAGAGCAATATCAAATTACCGAAGATATCTATTCCTATTTTCTCCGGACGGTATACGGAATGGGTTTCCTTCCGTGACTTATTCATTTCCTTGGTGCATAACAATACCTCCATAGATGATGTGCAAAAACTACACTATTTAAAAGGTCATCTGACCGGTGAGGCTGAGCAGTTGCTGCGTCACATCCCTATAACTAATGATAACTACAGTCACTGTTGGACAATGTTAGAAAATAGATATGATAACAAGCAGTATTTAGTGAATTGCATTTTAAATGGTTTTTTTTAGTAAGAGGAAATTGTTAACAGAGTCTGCCACTGCTATAAAGGAATTGTTGAATTGTACTATTGACATGTTAAATGGTATGAAGAGGTATGAAGGGTTTGGGAGTTAATGTCGAGTCCTGGGACATTTTAGTAATATACATTGTTTGTTTGAAATTGGATCAGGAATCACGTAAGCAGTGGGAGGCTAATGTTAGTGAGTTAATTTCTCAGTCAAATCAACTGCCTGATTTTACTCAGTTTAAAGAATTTCTCGAAAAAAGGTATCACTCATTGGAGTATTTAGATCCCAAGGTAAATGAATTCAACAAAACTAGAGAATATAACCGCAATCACGCCACCCTAGGTACTTCAAAGATTGTGAGTATGTTAGGAACAGAACAAGTTTGTATATATTGTAAGGGCGACCATAGATTAAGTAATTGTAAAGATTTTTCTTCTTTGGAGTATAACGGTAAACGTGAGTTTGTCCAGAACAACAATATTTGTTTCAACTGCTTAACACCAAAACATTCAGCCAAGTATTGTCGTAGCCCAACTAGTTGTAGAATATGTAACCGACGGCATCATTCTCTTTTACACCCTAAACCAATTGATTCATTGGTAGGCCGGGATCATGATATTACAGTTGAGGATCCAGATCAGGCAGAAACGCCTCTGGTGCATAATTTACCCCCACCGTCGTCATCCGAGTCAGAGATATTACATTTAAATAGCCATTTTTCTAAAGGTAACTTGCAGCATGTTTTATTGGCTACAGCTTTAGTGGAAATCGATTCGTATAATCACCAAGGCCAGACATTTAGGGCTCTCATCGATCAAGGATCACAGGCCTCCTTTGTTACTGAAGCTGTAGTACAATTGCTAGGTTTAAAAAGAATATCGGTCAATAGTCAGATTACAGGGTTAGGACACGGAAAGAGTATTTCGTCACGAGCCATGGTTACTTTAAAGATTCGATCTCGGACCCATCCGGATTGTGTTATGGAGGTTAAAGCTTACATATTGAACAAAATTACCTCTTTGATTCCATCTACAAATGTTACTTTGAATTCTTGGCCTGAATTAGATGGTATAATTTTAGCGGACCCAGCATACCATACGCCCAATAAAATTGATATACTGTTAGGAGCTGATGTTTATGGTACAATAATTTTAGAAGGACTCTTAAAGTCACCCACAGGCACAGTAGTCGCTCAAAATACTACTTTAGGGTGGATAATTAGTGGAGCGGTGGAATCAAGGGGGTCATTATCATGTGAAGTTACAAGCATGCATGCGCAGTTGGACATTTTGCTCAAGTCTTTTTGAGAGATAGAATCAGAGCCAGTAAACTTTAAAAAAATAATGTCAGCAGAAGAAAGACAGTGTGAAGGGTTTTTTGAATCTACTACACAAAGAGATGAAGAAGGACGTTTTGTGGTAGCGCTTCCTTTTCGAGATACCAATCCAATGTGTCAATATGGTGATTCAAGGTCAATTGCACGAAAAAGGCTTTACACTCTTGAAAAACGGTTGCAACAGGATTCGTATCTGAAAGAAGAATATGAAAAGACATTCAAAGAGTATTTAGAGTTAAATCATATGCAGTTAGTTTCAGAAAATGATAGAGATCATAAGGTTTTTTTACCATATCATGCAATAGTGCGCGAAGATAAAGATACTACAAAGGTAAGAATAGTATTCGATGCTTCTTGTAAGAACTCAGAAGGTAGATCTTTAAACGATGATTTGATGGTAGGTCCTACATTACAACTGGAATTACGACATACTCTTTTGCGATGGCGAAGACATCCCATCTGCCTGTGTGCCGATATCATCAAAATGTATAGGCAAATAAGAATCAAACCAGAGGATACTAGGTTTCAGTGTATTTTATGGCGTGCAAGTCCTAACGATCCACTTGAAGAATATAAATTACAGCGACTGACTTTCGGTATATCTTCAGCACCATATATAGCAGTTAAATGCCTGATTCAACTAGCACAAGAAGAAGATAAGAATTTCCCACACGCTGCTGAAAGACTAACATATGATTGTTATATGGATGATCTTATGACTGGATGCCAATAAAAGGAGGATGCATTGAGAATTTATAAAGAAATGAATGAGTTACTCCAAAGGGGTGGGTTTCAGTTGCAAAAATGGACAAGCAATAATGAATCTGTACTGAATGCAATACAAAAGGCAAAGGGTAGTACAGACAATAAGAGAAACCTCGAATTTCAACAGAATTCAATAAGCAAGATTTTAGGACTAACCTGGGACCGCTGTAAGGATGAGTTTATGTATGTGGTTAACCTTCCTCTTGTGTCTCATCCTATTACTAAAAGAAAGGTAGTATCGGACATAGCAAAATTATATGATCCTCTAGGTTGGATAGCTCCTAGTATAATTACAGCAAAGGTGTTTATCCAGAAATTGTGGTTATCGGGTCTGCAATGGGACGGAGAGTTAAAAGGAGAATTGCTACAGGAATGGCTTGCTTATCGAGAAGACCTAGACAAACTTGCCACATTTCGATTACCACGGTGGTTAAAACAAAAGGATGGTGATTCCTTGATTGAACTCCATGGATTTAGCGATGCTTCTAGTATAGCATATTCTGCTGTGGTTTATATGCGTGTTATCGACTCAGAGAATAATATCCATGTTAGCTTGGTCGCTGCACGAACAAAAGTAGCTCCTATTAAACAGATATCGATCCCGCGATTAGAATTATGTGGAGCTGTCTTGGTGACGAAGCTTTTGATTGAAATTTCAAATATGTTGGATGTCCATTCATCTTGTATACATGCCTGGACAGATTCTCAAGTAGTTTTGGCTTGGTTGAGTAGCCACCCAAGCAAATGGAAAACTTATATAGGAAATCGAGTATCAGAAATTATTTCTTTACTGGATCGTAATCAATGGGCTTATGTTCAATCCGAAGATAATCCAGCAGATTGCGCTTCACGTGGAGTAAAACCATCAGAAATTGCTTATCACAAGTTGTGGTTAAATGGTCCCGAATGGCTAAAAGACAGATATTATCTATACCAATCCGACAACATTAAATACTAAATTGGAAGAGAAGGTAGTAAAAGTGCATACTACCTCAATTGAAATGACAAGCAAGATGACACATGGTCTAGGTTTTCAACGCTTAACAGGTTACTACGTGTAGTTGCATATTGTAGACGTTTTTTTAAAAAAGGGGCATAACAACCATGTTTATCTTACTAAAGAAGAAATAATGAATGCTTTAGATGTTATTATTAAAATGATACAAATACAAGAATTTGAAGTTGATATTAGTGATATTAAAAAGGGAAAACAATTGAGTAAAAAAAGTAAAATTGCATCCCTGAACCCATATATCGATGAATATGGCTTATTGCGTGTTGGAGGGCGCCTAGAACGAGCTAATTTACCTCTAGATCAAAAACATCCTATTCTTATACCAAAATCCTCATTTTTAACTAACTTAATTATCGCCGATGCACATGTTAGGACTTTACATGGAGGACCTCAGCTAATGCTAACGTTTTTAAGATCTAAATATTATATTATTGGCGTTAAAAATAGTGTTAAACACCACGTGAAAAGATGTGTTGTTTGTACAAGATATGCAGCTGTGAGTCGGAATCCTCTAATGGGACAGCTTCCATCTCCTAGGGTAACTATCAATAAACCATTCAGTAGCAGCGCAGTTGATAACGCCGGCCCTATCAACTTAAGAATATCAAAGGGTAGAGGACATCGATCGTGCAAGGGTTATATTTGTATATTTGTCTGCATGTCTACACGTGCCGTTCACATAGAAGCTGTCACAGATTTATCATCCCAAGGATTTTTAGCGGCTTTTAAACGTTTGGTGGCTCGTAGAGGACATTGCAATGATCTTTACAGTGACAATGGGACAAATTTTGTTGGTTTTGCCCGGGAATTGAAACATCTATTCAATGAGGAACAATCTGCTATTTTGCCAGAAATTGTTAGTTCATTGGCAAACAATGGCACGCAATGGCATTTCATACCTCCAAAAAGTCCAAATTTTGGAGGCTTATGGGAAGCCGCGGTGAAATCCACCAAATTTCATTTGAAGAGGGTGATTGGTGAATCTACTTTGACGTTTGAAGAAATAACTACATTACTAGCACAAATTGAGGCTTGCCTTAATTCGAGGCCTATTTCTTATACTGAATCCCAGGAGGATTTGATACCATTAACGCCAGGTCATTTTTTGATTGGCGAACCTTTGCTTGTGGTCCCTGATCGAAACTATGAACAATCATCTACGAGTTCCCTACGAAGATGGCAGCTCTGCCAGCGCATGTTGCAAGATTTCTGGCGAAAATAGTCCAATGAATATTTAACCCGATATCTCCATCGCTATCGCTGGTCTCAACATGTACCCGAACCTAGCATAGGAGCTGTAGTGTTGGTGAAAGAGAACGATTTGCCACCGGCTAGATGGATGTTAGGGCGAGTCGTTGAAAAACATCCTGGCATTGATAATGTGACTCGAGTTGTCACATTGCGTTGTAAAAATACTTATTTGAAACGCCCTGTCTCCAAATTATGTGTATTACCCATAGCGTCTTAAGTTTTTAAGAGAGTTATTATAAGAGATAGAGTTTATTTACTTCATTTTAATGTAAGTTTAAATTAATACAGTCCACTCTTGGTACAAATATATTACAGTCCACTTAAAGAAGTAAATGATAATAGTAGCAAGTTGATAAAGTCAAGTTTAAATTAAATTTTTGTTATATTTGGTTGAAGTTTATTAAGTTTATCTTAAATCTATTTTTTCTAGAATGTTTAAAGACTGTCGTCTTTGGCTGGCGGCATGTATAAAATGTTTAATTGTATTTCGTTTCAAACGTTTTGTATTCCTATAAGTTAATTTTTTGCTTTGGCCAAGTCACTGGCCGCTAAGAAGTTTTGTAAAAAAAAAGTAAAACAAAAGAGCGGGAAAGTAACGCGTTCGAGGGTGAATTGTCTTTTGTTTTGTTGGTTGTGTGAATATTCCATGTTCATTGCAAATTATAGAAAATTACAAGTTTCATTGTTTAAACAAAACAACATCACAATCTTTAATTTTTGTCCCGGCGAATAACCCGTTATATAGGCACCTAGAGTTTTGACTCTATGAAAACGTCATTGTGTTGATTGTAATTTTTTTTGACCGTGTATGCAGAGTGAAATTTTGAATTTTGTTGCTATTAGTTTTTATAAAACGTTTAGAATAAGTAGTGTAAAGTGACGTGCGGACTTTTATTTTAACAAATTATAGTGGGCGACGCTTAGTTGCCGTCAAAGGTTGCCGTTGAACGTTAGGGCACGGACAAATGTAGCGTTTTCGTAAAGGCTACGACTTTTTCCCGTGTTGCCTTAGTGTTACGTACAAGTATTGTGAACATTAATCTCGAAATTGTAAATTGTGCGTATTTTCCGCCGCGCGTCGTTAGTTCACGTTGATCGTGTTTCGTTTGTCTACGACGGTCGCTAGCCGTTTGTACCGTGGACATTGGAAGATTATGGACTGTTTTTTTACGAATTTTGTGACAGTGTTGGGACCTCGTACTGTTTGTTCCACGAACGGATGTGTTTTATAGGGCTGGGAACCGTAATTTCCCACATCTCTTGTTTTCCTACGTTTGTGACAGTGCAAGGAACTTTTGACTGTTTGGACCACAAATTCGTGCAGTTCTGTACCTCTACCATGAGTTTGTGTAGTAAACTATCAAAACGTAACTACAGTAGTAACGGTGAAAACGCATACTCCATAGTTTGCGTTAAATAGGTACCATGAGTTAAATTTAACGTAACGACAAACGCTATCGAGTACACTATTCTCACTCTGGTAAACGAATAGTGCGTAACTAACCTAGATTGTCAAATTAAAAAAAAAACCTGTCGATTAAGCCAAAAACCTATCTTCCCGAAGCGTTTATGAAATTTTAAAATGTTGATTGTCATTGCCAGAGTATAATACGGAAAAATTAAAAAGCTATCACAACTATGTCTATTGTAAAACTTTATTCGTATTCATAACTTTGCAGTGTTTTGTTTCGAAAGAAAAATTATTTATTTCATTGATTTTGTTTGCTTCATGTTTTATTTTTGTATGGAGATTATTTAGTATATTGCGCAAAAGAAGCTTTTATCTAAACAAAATGCGACGAAATACGTCTTCGTTTGATGTGAAAGTCGATTCATTGGTATCCATGATGATAACAAGACTTTGAAAAAGGACAAGGTAAGTTAAATGAAGAATGTTGTTTACTAATTATTATTGTGATGCGTGGATTAAAGTAGACGTATTGTAAGATCGTCAGCGATGTTACAGTTGTGTCGACTTTCTCTGAAGATGGGACATTTGTGGGTTTCATACAGTCATCAAAATGTTAAAATCTTTCATAGAAACGCTTGTAAGATTTTATGCGTTGTACTGTATGGTTTGCATATTATATTAAATTGTTAAAATAACTAGGTATTACTTATGTTTCAGACATGGTGACATGAGCCAGAGGTATGACTTCGAGCTAGTCAAGCAGGCTACTAGAAATGAATATCAAAAATAAAAAGTATTGGGAAACCAGCAAACCTTGCCAATCACCAACTATCTACACTATTTGTCAAAAGCCTTTCCTCCGGGATAACAGAGTTGGTGGGCCTTCTCTGAAGACTGTTAGTGGAAGATAAACAAAGTTGAAAAGGAGCTAGCAATTTATGATGATTAAGAAGTGAATGTTATTCTTATTCTAAATAATATGTTAGTATATAATAAGATGCCTAGTTTTATTTATTTAATTTAATTAAATATAACAAGTACCACAATCTCTATTTACCCGTATGTTAGTCATAAACTGGAAATCCAATCCCGGGCTCCAATTCATCTCGGCTGAGGGTGAAACTAGGTATGCATTCAGGGGAGAGAAAGAGACATGCAGCCAGATTTAGAGACCCATAGCATGTTCACCACATGACATGCTATACCTACATAAATTATAAACAGAGTTTGTTTGTTTGGTTGAGAGCGTTGATCTCAGGAACTACTGGACTGATTTAAAAAATTCTTTCACTGTTCATAGGGACTGCAGAGTACTTTGTATTATATATGATAGGTAATGTTATCCATGAGTGCCATAGGCTAGGTATATACCTCGGACGAAGCCGGGGTGGACTAATTGTATAATAACATATACCTATACATATATAAAATTTTCCTGTGTTGAATTTAAGTAATAAACATGGAATGGTAAGGGCATTTGTGTCCATTAGTATAGTTACCATCTTTACAAGCCTTGTGTGTAAGTCTGCATCTTCTGTTGGATGGGTCTTCTTCAAAGACTGAAGGCATACAAAGAGAATGAGCAAATAAATGATGACTGGACTTATTATAATAAAAAAAAAACAGTGAGTTAGGTTTTTATTTATTTCAATTAAAACACATATAGTGAATTCTTGGATCACAATCTTCTCTATTCACTCCCACAAGGCACACACAACCGAAAAACCCGACCCCAGGAAGATTTTCAAACTTTAACTTGCTTGTACACAGTTTTATATCAATCCGCCTGTTTACACCCACTTTCCTATGGTTTTCACAAAATCTTTATACTTTAGCCCCTATTTCGTCGTGTACGCCATTCGTTGGAAGATACGAAATGATCATTATAGGCCGACAGCCCCCGCCATGAAGCTAAATTATCAAAATGCCTTCAAATTATAGAAATACAAACAAAGTAATTGCAAACTCAACGAAACTATTACGATCTCACGTTGAAAATGTTAGGTGACTCACGTAACTACTGTAGTTATAGTAAATTACGATAGCAACTGTCAAAAAAGTAACTCATGGTACCGAAACTGTAGTTAACTAATAGTTAACTACAGTGTGTGTAGTGTAGTTGCGTAAACGTTACTATTGTAGTTAAGTTCACGTTTACTATGCGACTCATGGTACGTATTTTAGTGCCTTGACTATCCGCTAGGGGCGCTGTTCAAAATTCCATACAATTTGTTTACTACAGTCGCTAGCGAGTATAGTTTGACAAAACTCATGGTAGAGGTACTGGTGTTCGCGACAGTAATTTCTGTTTGTTACGCAAACACACAATCTTCCCTTCTTTTCGCGTTTCGTAGACATTTTATTTTTAAAAACAAACTGTTTGTCCCACGCAACGCGTGTTGCTTTTTGTTTTTGGAATTTTTCTGTCACCCAAGTTCCTTGTGTGTTGTGTTTCGTAAACTTTTGTACTTTTGTTGTGCCTACGTACTTTCTATCGCGACAGTGTAACTGTTCGTTCCGCGAATGAGACTTTACGACGGACTCTAGTAGGCACTCTAATTGGTGGACTGTTTAGCTGGACTGTGATTGCTCTAGAGTACGTCCTCTGATCGAAATAAGTGTGTATGGTGAAATTGAAAGTGTCTTAGTTGACACTGGTACAAAGCATTGTATAGGCAGTATACGTTTAAGAGCCCATCTGGCCAACTATGGACATGTCTTTGAAAATGTTTTTACAGAGCTAAAGTATGCCGATGGTCGAGTAGTTGCGCAAATTGTAGAAAGAGCGCAAGTAAGGGTTGAGGTTCGTGGCGAGTCCTTCAATTTAATGTTTATTATGTTACCGGAGGCAACGGAAAGCCTTTTAGGAATGAATTTTATAGTGGACGCTGGTTTAGTTCTTGACTTTGTTCGCGGTGTTTGGTTCATGAAAAACGATATGACCCCTCAGCCAATCGTATTTGAGGGACAAGGCAAACTGCATAAGCCACTTTGTTGTTCGTCTGTGAGCCTTCGTGAGGACGAAGGTAGCCACTTGGGTATAGACGTCAGCGACTGTCTGATCTCCTGAATGTCAATGAGGACATTTTTGCTCCAGGGGGAGGACCTTCGACGGCAACTAAGCGTCGCTCACTATATTTTTGGCTAATCTAAGCTTTTCTCTACGGAACCCTTCATGAGCGAGCCCGACTCGCACTTGGCTATTTTCTTTATCTTTATGGTGACCACTCTGGTAATATTGTTTTTGCCCGGATGTTTTTCTATAATTTTACCTAGCAACCACTTTGATGGTGGTAGATTCTGATCCCTGATTACAACTACATCATCAATCTCTGGCTCATTTTTTAACTTAACCATTTATATCGTTAATTCAAAGTTACCAAATACTCTTCTGACCAAAAAGTAGTCACCATTTTCAGAGTTCCGTAGTAAACAAGAAACCCTTATAGTTTCGCCATGTCTGTCTGTCTGTCCGTCCGCGGTTTCACTCAGAGAGTATAAGTACTAAAAAGCTGTAATTTGGTATATGAGGCTGAGAGCACCATTTTTCGATTTAGGGATCCGTTTCTGAAATATTTGGTTTTAAGGGGTGGTTATACCAAATTAGCATGTTTTATAATTGACTGTTCAACTATCAAATATTCTCAAACTATAAATATGATATTTTACTAGAACACATAGTCTTTTTTATGTCGATGTTCAAAACACGATACAAGTTGTCGTAGTCATCTGGTTGAATTTGCTATTTGATTGAATGGCTAGCGCGTTCATTGAATGGCGACGGACGTTCAATTGAATGACTGAAGGACAGCTCGTCAAGTCGTTGAATGTAACGTTCAACGTCCTGACTGAATGAATATCCTTTAGCGAAGTCGTTGAATCTTAGCCGACTTTGTTATATTTGGTGGTAGCATGATTTCATTTTTCTTAGTTTTTAAAGTAGCCGGCGGCGGCGTTATAATAGGTAAATCCATAATGTCATACTATTTTATTACAAATAACGCACTTTTAAGTAAATTTAATTGAAAAAATATCAACATCGTGCCATCTGTTCGAGCTGTTTGACGCCATATTTGTTTTGGTGACTACTAGCGCCGCAGTGGTAAAAAAATGAACTAAATTTGAATCACCTGACTGATTTTATGTCCGCTATGTTCAAAGGGCTATGTTAGAACCCGCTAACTAGTTGGACGTTGAGCGACGCTTGTTCAATCAACGTTTGGCCTAGTCATCCAATTAAACGTGGTCATTCAATGAACGCGCTAGTCATTCAATCAAATAGCAAATTCAACCAGATGACTGCGACATATACATAACTTTACTTGATAATAAAAAAATCATAAATTATAAGTACGAAAACATAATGATTCAGTGTTGCTTAAAACTACTCAATAAAAACTCAAAATTTATACCAGAAAATAGGAAATTCTTTTCAGAAGCAGGATATGGCAATAAATATTGAAAATGAGTTTTATCTTTGGATAAATCAACATTTTCTACAAAATAAATAGTGAGGGAGAGCGATATTCCCTGTCTAACAGTCTGTCCAATAGTCTTTTTTTTAAAAAAAAAAAGGACATATCACACAAATTGAGCTAGCCCCACAGTAAGTTGTGAACTTGTGTCGCAGGATACTAACTCAACGATACTATATTTTATAATATATACTTATATAGATAAACATTCAAGACCCAGGTCAATCTGAAAAAGATCGTTTTCCATCACGACCTGACCGGGGATCGAACCCAGGACCCCCGTGTCGCAGGCAGGCGTATTGACCGCTGCGCCACGGAGCATTCCCGTTGCACGGAGCACGCTATCCCGTTCTTATCATCAGCGGCCACTCTACATGTGCTTTGTCGATTTGGAGAAAGCATTTGATAGAGTTCCACGTGAGGCCCTTTGGCTTGTTCTCCAAAAAGCTGGATGTCCAGGAAAGTTCGTTAACCTCATCCGTCAATTTCATATTGACATGAAAGCGCAGGTTCAACATGAAAATGAACTTTCTGAGGATATTTATGTCACCAGTGGAGTTAAGTGGTTGCGTGATGGCACCTACTCTCTTTGCCATATACTTCTCAGTGGTCATGAGTGATGCGCTGCAATCTTGTGAAAACCAAATAAAATTGAAAATTAGAATGGGTAGGGGCGTTTTCGATCTAGATTCAAGTCAAAGACCAAAACTGATATAATCCCCTTATTGGATGTGCTTTACGCTGATGATGTGTGCCTCATGTCTGACAGTGTGAAGGACCTCCAAAGTTATCTTGACGCACTTCATCGGTCATGCCAACGTTTTGGGCTAGTCATTAGTTCTTCTAAGACTCAGATCCTCAAACAACCACCAAGAGGTAGCGGAGTTGATCCAACCCCGCTGACACTAGATGGGAAACCTCTAAAGGAGGTTCTACATTTCAAATATCTAGGAAGCACTATCCGATATGATAATACCTTGGCTTCAGAGATACCATCGCGTATTTCAAACGCTGCTACTAGTTTTGGACGACTCTCTGATCGCGTCTGGAAGTCCCATGATCTAAGGCTAGAAACAAAAATTAATGTTTATAAAGCGTTGATTCTACCTATTCTTTTATATGGCGCAGAAACATGGTGCCTCTACAAGTCAGATATTAAGAAGCTTGACACATACCATCTAAGATGTCTTAGATCTATATTGAGGATCAAATGGCAGGATCGTATACCTAATACTGAGGTTCTACGTCGTTCCGGAATGTACGGTATGGAGGCTCTACTGATGCAACGACAGCTTCGGTGGTGTGGACATGTTTTTCGCATGGAGGATCACCGTTTACCTAAAGCAGTCTTCTACTCAGAAATGGCAGAGGGTAAACGGAAGCATGGTGGTCAACATCATCTACGCTATAAAGATGTGTTCAAAAGACACCTTAATGCATGTAGCATTGATCCTGCATGTTGGGAGAAGCTCGCTACCAAAAGGTCCTCTTGGCGATCAACCATCAATGGCAAAATTGAAACTTTTGAGGCAAACCGCTTGGAAGAACTTGACGCCAAACGCCAATTACGCAAAGAGAGACCTAAGCGCTCCTACACCTATACCTACAATTCAGCCGGCCAACTGTACTGCCAGCCGTGCGACACGACATTTAAAACCAAGTTTGGCTTAGCGAGCCATATAAGGGCTCACAGTAGAAAAAATAATTAAATAATCGTCCAGGGTCGCCGTCATCGAAATCGATGAGGAGGACTATATATCTATCTATACATTTGCGCGGAGCGCCCATTCGACCGATGGGTTTTGTGAAGGTTGGACGCTGTCGCCGTTCCGCAAAATTATTAGAATTTTTTACGAAATTACAAACTGTATCGACCTTGTATCGACGCACCTTTACAGATTTTAATTTTCGATGGTCACTGAATTAAATTACATGATCCAACGGATAGCCAATGTACTTAACATACAAAATTCCTGAGTTCGAATCCCGCGTCACACGCGCTTCATTTTACGCATGGACGTATAAAAATTTTACGCTTATTTTATTTTTGATAGATATTTGTTTTTTAGTTTATGATTTCCTTTATTTCTTTTATAATATTACAAAATAAAATTCTTGTGAGAAATTTTTGTTTTGAAATATTACAAAATGTTCATTCAAAGAAATACTGGTGATTATTAAGGGGGAACAGTAGGCACAGTAGCGACGCCAATCATTTTATTCCTAATACTTTACAAATAGAAAGAAATTCAAGAATATAAACAATACAAGCCTTAGTAAATAACTTGAAGTATTTTTGGAATCATGTTTTAATATTATGAAAATCAGTCATTGAGAGAAAAAGTGATAACCGCCAAAAACGGCCGTTTTTGGCGGTAATCAGATTCTCATAATTCTCACTGATTCCGATAATAAAAAACATGATTCCAAAAATACTTCAGGTTATTTACTAAGGCTTGTATTGTTTATATTCTTGAATTTCTTTCTATTTGTAAAGTATTAGGAATAAAATGATTGGCGTCGCTACTGTGCCTACTGTTCCCCCTTAATGAAAATTCAAATTTTATACAAAAATGCAAAACGGAAAAATAAATAAGTACCTATAAAAATTACAAAAGCTCGCCGCATTTCGCGTTCGGCATTGAGCGATTGGTTGTACTAAATCAGAATGTAGAATGTGCTTGTGCGCGGTGTTGAAGTGGCGAAGGAAGCTTGCAGCATGTCGAAGACGGCATACAGTGTGTGATGTGCAAAAAGCTATTTTCATAGCCAGCTAAATCTTGTTTCTTTGCGCGGTGCAACAGCTCTTCTCAAAGCTACTCGTATCTCATGCTTCTGTGTTTCTTTGACGATCGCGCGTAATGCCTCAGCTCTTTTCAGAGCTGTTTTGCTCCATGTTTCTTAACAACGTCGCGGCGTCAGTTGATAATAAAGTGCTTGAATTACTTGTGTGTTTATTTACAAATCCTTAGGTTCTTCTCAGGTATGGTGTTGAGGTAATGTAGGTATGCAGGTATGTATGGTGTAGCCACAATATCAATACTTGCTTACTAATACTATAGCTACAATGTAACTAATACTAGAATTATAATACACACTAGAAACACCAAGAAGATATAACAAAAACACACCTATGTTTTAACCAAAAAAAAAAAAAGAAAAAAAAAAGTAAGTTAGTGTAAGGGAACCTGATCAAACCAGCACGGGTAGCATGGCTAGCGCGACAACGGTTTTATGCTACTTTTTTGTCGCACTTCCCGCGTTACCTGTCGTTGCGAGCATGGGTTTACTCCACGGGTATAAATATTGAAATCGACCTGTCATTTTATCGTACGCCGCGATTCGTATCTAAAGTGCGAGCATGGCTACAAGATGGCTGCCGTATTTTGAAGACAAATTGTCTACTTTTGACAGTTCTTTGGTTTAAATTTATCGGCGATTTCCAAGACCCAGATAAAAATGAAATTGAATAAAATAATCGTTTTTAGCGAATAAATTACTAAAGCACGAGGCTAAATATCAAGAACTTAGTCTTGGACAAACACAAGAACTAAAGATTCTGGATAAAAGCATTTTTTTTGAGCAAAATATTAATATAATTTCATCAATCAACACAAGGTTCATCCTCAGCTGTGATACTTCTTGTTGTTAGTCTGCTTGTTTAATAGCATTCATAGATATCAGAATATTGTGATAGCATTCATGCTGTAATAAATTTTGGCAAAGTTTTTACAGCCGGCCGCCTGCCTGGTGTCCCCTCCTTACTTTCGTCATTTCGTTCTTCTTCAGTAGTTAAAGTGTAAAAGGGCAACAAACCGACAAACTCACTTTTGATTTTTGCGTGTGTAAGTGGCCAACAGTGTTAAATATTGAAGCTGCTTAAAGGTATCTAACGTAGCTTAACGACTACCATCAATCATTGATGGTAGTCGTTAAGCTAGCTGAAGAAGAACGAAATGACGAAAGTAAGGAGGGGACACCAGGCAGGCGGCCGGCTGTAAAAACTTTGCCAAATTTTATTACAGCATGAATGCTATCATACAAGCAGACTCTAACAACAAGAAGTATCACAGCTGAGGATGTACCTGGAAAAATTGTGTTGCTTGATGAAATTTTGCTCAAAAAAAAATGCTTTTATCCACGAATCTTTAGTTCTTGTGTTTGTTCGAGACTAAGTTCTTGAAGTATCGAGGAGTTCGAGATATCCCGCTTACGGTCACCCATCCCCATGGGGACTGCGCTCAGGGTTGCTTAACGTGTGTAAGCGCTGATAATGCTTACGCTCCCTTGGCCGTCACCCATCGGGTCTCTATCAGAATCGCCTCAAGTTAGGATAACGTAGTTAGCTGGGGAATTATTTATTTGGTAGGTATGTGATTTCTCTATTACTATAAGTATTAAAAGAACTCATTAACTCAACATATTTTTATTTTAAATAACATGCACAGCATTCAATCTTTTATATTACATAAACAAATCTTGAGGTACATTTAGACATAACCACAAATCATTTAAAACGTCTTGTGCGGGCTTGGCTCAGCTGATTTTCTATAAATAAAGATGTTTTGCTCGAGTTACACTACTAGCATCAGGTACTGCTGGTCCAATAGCAGCAGTCAATGGAGGAGACTTGCAACTCTGAAAATATAAAAAAATAAATTATATAATAATAAATATCATTCAGTCATACAATACATAAAGATTAAGGAAAATACCTATTTTTAGCCTGCTACTCCAACTGCATGTGGAACCTATTGTGCAGTATATGCAGTTTTAAGCATACAAGCGCTATCAGTATTTTTGCAGTAGTCCACTGCAAGACGTAGGCCTCCTCCAAGGATTTCCGTCATTAGGATGGTTTTGCATTACCCACCATACATGGCAAATGGGTTAGTGAGCCCAGACTGTTTGGCTTGTATCAGTTACAACATCATCATCATTATCAAGTCTTTCTTAGTCTCCACTGCAGAAGCACGACCATCTCTGTACAACTAGAGCCATATTAGCCAGAGTAGCTCTTTGATGCTTATGTAAGCTTTATTTAAGTGGTCCAATTCTACTCTGCTGAGATCCACATATTAGTTACAGTGCTGCTACCCATTAATACCGTTTTTCAAGCGAGGGAAGGGTAGTTAGTTTGACTTGATGAACATGATACAAGTACAGTGCCCGGCAAATAAGTTGAACTAAGTGTGAGTAGGACACCGCAATACATTGCCACTGATTAATATAGGTGTGTCTCACTCACACTTAGTTCAACTTATACGCCGCGTGTTGTATTTAGTATGCTTTTTGTTCGAATAAGTTGGGTTTGATTCGACATAACCGCAGGCACCGGACAGGCAATTGAAGATGACACCCCTGATTTTAACCTAACAGTCTTCTGTCTCACTTAAACCCTAGTATGTACTTACATTAATGCCAGTTTAGGTTTCCTTGGAATTAGATTGGAAGGCTTATTCTTTTCCATGATGCTGAGCTGAACATCATGCAACAGCAACTTTTGTGCTAACTTGGGACGAACTAGTATTGCCAGTTTTCTCCCCGGCCCAGTGAACCAAGCTCCCTTTCCTCAAGATTTTTTTCTTCAAATTTCGCCATGTCTGGAAGAAAACATTTACAATCCATATAATAACATAATATACAAACCGGCATTAGCTTTAAAAAATTATGCTATAGGTTATTTTTTACTTTGTAAAAAACTGATTCACTGTAAACATTATACCTAATGGAGATAAAAAAAAATTGTCTTTTAGTATTCAATCTCAAGTCAAGGAATTGAATCTAGGTACTGTTTACTTTGACAAGTTACGATATCATAAAAAATACGAGTAAATGTACCTATGCATTATTTTACTTACAGTTTCCATTGATCTTAAAGTTTTGTCAGGTGGTCATGTAGTATGGTCTTGACTTCCACCGGAGTTGCCTTTTTGAATGCCCAATAGGCCTGTTAATTCACAGTTGGTGAAAATTTAACGGGCTCTCATCCAATAATTCACATTGTTACTTCTTACACTGAAACACTTTTATCTACGAAGTATTGGCATTTGATTGATACACGAAATACTCTTCACTTAAATTCCACATTATAATTCTTCTGTTTTATAAGCAGATTTACTCATTTTCTTATAAAAACTCTGTAAAATCTTCAAACGTAAATATATGTTTTGAAAATATTTTGACAAGTAATGGGCAAAATCATAGACAATAAGAGAGATGAACGTCAAAAATTTAAAGAAAAATGGACAGCACTATTTACCGATTCGGTGTTGTCATATGTAAATACTTTTTATTCAATATTATGGCAATGCCAATTTAACACGTAGTTTAAAATTTATCCACGGGACAAATTGTATCGCACTGTCAACCCATGCTCGCTACTTAGATAAAAACGGCGACCATTTAAATTAGTAACGCCCCGCGATAGGTAACTATCGCGCAAGCCATGCTACGGGCGCTGTTATTAGTTAAGTGGTTTTTAAATTTATTATAACTACAATAAAAAAGGTCTAATTCGGGAACATCGACCACCTTGTTGAGAGCATTGGCAGCGCGGACAAAGAACGATTTTTTTCTATAATTAGTGTCACAACTTGGAATGAATAGTGCAGTGGGATGTCTGAAATTTCTTTTTGGTACTCTGAGATTGATTTTAGAGAGAAGGTGGGGGGAATCTATTTTGGACTGTGCAATTTTTAAAATTTGTACAATATCAGCAATCTTTCTTCTCTCTGATAGAGGAAGAAGATGATATTTTTTACATCTCCTATCGTAACCCTTGACAACACTTTTGGATTTATACTGTATATACCTCAGCAGCCTGCGCTGAATGGACTCTAGCCTATTAAGAGGGTATACCAGCAGTGCGTTTTCCATACAAATGTATTTCTCTATTTTCTCGTTGAAAACTGCTTCTAGAGGCACAATTCTTTTTACATAAAATCTATTACTAAAATAGGTATGTCAATATGTTTTATTTTTTCTAAAAACCTGTTCAAAAGAAAAAGAAAATTGTACAAAAACAGTTTTTTTGGAAAGAAAATAAAAAATTGGGGCATTCCCATTTTAGTACTAGATTTTATGAAAAAAGAATTGTCTCTAGAATCAGTTTTCAGCGAGAAAATAGAGAAATACATTTGTATAGAAACCATTGAAAAAATACTGCTAGTATACGCTCTTAATATAAATATTACTGCGGGTGCCATACTTGAGAGCAGTATTCCAGAATACCTACTGCGGACATGCTTCTGCAATTTCATTTCATAAGAACAATATAGAATTTTAATTAATTTGATGCTCGAAAATTGAGAACAGGATCTAATAATGAAGCCTTGAGACTTACTAGCTTTTTTAACTATGTAATCGATATGTGGCTCATACGCTCATAGGTCAATTTAGAATCAAACAAGACCCCTAGGTCCATGATCCTATCAACACTATCAAGCTCGAGCCCTTTGAGTGTATAAATATATATTATTGGTTCCAATTTTCTAGTGAAAGTTATTATATGACACTTTGTAACATTTAGATCTAATTTATTTAGATTACAGTAATCTTCAACCCGTTTCAGATTTTGCTGGAGCATAAGCAATCGTCTATGTCATTTATAGTTTTATATATTTTCATATCATCCGCATACAACAAGAAATTTGAGTGATGAAAGCAAGACCCTATGTATACTCGTGTAATAATAATCTAAATTTTAATAAGGGTTGGTTAAGTTATATAAATATACTAACGGTCTATGTTCCGTTTCTATAATAAATCGTCTCCCATAGAGATACGGTCTGAAATATTTTACCGATCATACGACCCATACAATCGCGAGCAATTCCTTTTCAATCGTAGGATACCTTTGCTCGGCCTTGTTCAGGGTATAATACCGCTCCTATTGCATAGCCCGACGCATCTGTTTGTAAAATAAAATTATTTTGCTTATCAAAATTTGGATATTGTAATACGGTTTTATAAGTGATGGTTTTAAAATCTGTAAAGCTTTTTGGCAATCTGTATCCCATTTAAAAGCAACATTTGTTCGAGATAAATTATTGAAAAGTTAACATTTTAGCAAAATTGGGGATGAATTTTCTATATTATAAAATATTCTATAGCAAATGCGACGAATCTCTTTCCCTGATCTGAACTATTCGGGGTGGGTATTTTTTTATAACTTAATTTTTTTAGGGTCGGGGCTGAAGCTGCATGCCATTCGCGGTAACGACGTGTCCTAAATATAATTTATTTATTTATTTATTTATTTTCATAAGATACACTTAACAAATTGTCACCGAAATTATACATTATATATAAAATGGTACATTAAGGCTAGGCAACAACTCTTTACAAGTGCATACAGCTAGATATAACTTAAAAATTATATGAGAGCTAGGAAGAAGAAACTATGTTTACCTATAACAACAGCGGCAAAAAGATCTAAACAAAAGATATTTCACACAATGACAACAATATTATCTTAGTGCGTAAGTAAAAATAAAAAAGAAGATTGGAAAAAAAAAAACAAAATACATATTGAGCAGGTCAACACATATCCAAAATCTGCCTAATTTTGGTTTTGAAGGAGTACAAGGTGACTCCAAGAATGTCAAGGGATTTGTGATTAAGTACAAGATCATTATATGTTCTACACATTCGAACCACAGGATTATAATAGGATGTATTATTTTTATAGACTTCTAGAGCAAACAACCTATGCGTGGGATTGCGTGGCCTGTGCCTAGTATTAAAACTGATAAGGGACAAAAGTAGAGGAGCGTCAATAATGGCATTAACTATTTTATATAAGCATATTAAATCACTACAGCTACGCCGAGTCTCCAAAGAGCATATGTTAAAATGTTTGAGTCTATCAGTATATGAAGTCAACTTGCGATGGTTATTAGTCCTAAATGAAATTATTTTTAAAAATCTATTTTGAATCTGTTCTATACGGTCGATATGAACTTTATAATATGGAGACCAGATAACTGAATTGTACTCCAGAACACTACGTATAAGAGCAAAATAAAGAGTTACAATACCACGAATATTTTTGAAATCTTTCGTGCTTCTAGATATAAAACCCAACAATCTGTTACTTTTTGCAACAATATGATCATAGTGACTTCGAAATGAGAGATCACAGTCAAACATCACTCCAAGGTCTTGTATTGTTTCCGTACGTTCAAGTTTATGATTGCCAATTTTATAATCGAATAAGATCTTGTTGCGATTACGCGTAAAAGTGATTACAAAGCATTTTTTCTCATTCAAAAACATCCCATTTTTGGTACACCATTCAAACACAACGTCAAGATTATATTGAAGCAACATGGCATCACTCTCATTAGCTACGGTATGAAAAATCTTTAGGTCATCTGCATACAGAAGTGCGGGGCAGGTTAACTTCTCGGCCAAGTCGTTAATGAAGATATTGAAGAGCAGTGGGCCTAAATGGGATCCTTGAGGAACGCCAGACGATACAATAATCGGTGAAGAGAGGTACCCCGCAATAGCCACAAGTTGACTCCTGTTTGCTAGATATGATTGAATCCAACGAAGTAGATTGCCATGTATGCCATATTTTTCAAGTCTTCGACACAGAATAACGTGACACACCTTGTCAAAGGCTTTTGAGAAATCCGTGTACACACTGTCAACCTGTAGTGTCTTAGCAAAAGCCTTGCATAAGTAATCCTTATACTCCAACAAGTTACTTGTTGTTGATTTATTGGCCACAAATCCATGTTGTTTCAGGGATAGCAGCGGTTTAATGCAGTGAAAAATTACATCATAAATTAAACTTTCAAATATTTTTGCAAAATGAGATAAAATACTTATCGGCCTGTAGTTCTCACAATGTGAACGGTCACCAGATTTGTGCACAGGAATTACATGGGCAATTTTCCAGTAAGAGGGAAAGGTGCCAGATTGTAGTGATAAGTTATAAATAATTGAAAGAGGAGTAGATAATTCTTTGCCACAAGCAACAATGAATGAAGGCGGAATGCCGTCAGGTCCAGAACCCTTACTAGAATCCAACTTCTTAATCTTTGCTAGAACATCATCAACAGATATCCGAGGTAAATTTACAGAATTACCACAATGAATAGGATCATTAGGTTCTTCCACAAAACCAGCAGGAGGAGCGTCCTCATAGACCGAACCAAAATATTGGGCAAACAGATCACAAGTTTCAATATTATTTGAAGACACCACATTACCCAATTTAACTGAGTTTGGGATTGAATTAAGCTTTTTTTTATCGTTAATATAGCGCCAAAATGATTTGATATTATCTTTAAGACCGTCTTCCACGTATGTGATATACTTCTCATAGCTTGACTTAATAAGTTTTTTACATCTAGATCTTAAAAGTGCAAAAGTGTCATAATCTCTAGGGTTACCATATCGCTTGAAACGATTGTGGTATTTATTTTTTTCAGCTAGACACTTTTTAAGTGGTAAACTAAACCATTTCGGGCAACTACTAGAGTCTACTTTAATTAATGGAGTGTGGCGATTTATAATTTCCCTTAATTGAACGTAAAAAGTATCAACTGCTGCATCTACATCTAAATCAGACAGCATTTGAGTCCAATTAATGTCATTTAGATCCCTTTTTATTTTGTCAAAATCGCATTTTTTATAATTTAGTCGATTAGTTACACGAGGTTTCATAATATGAGGTGAATCACTGGCACAGTCAATATCAACCAATATACACGGGTGATGCTTATCTGATCGAATTAAGGGGTCAGCAGGCTTGACTTGGAGATTGGAGTGGCTCGACAGAACAAGATCTAGCAGTCGATTGTTGGTGTTGAGAATATGGTTGAATTGTTTAAAATTACAAAGAGACAAGGTATCAATAAGCAAGCTAGACTTTACATCTTTAGGGTCACAGGGCAGCATTATATTCGATGAAGCAGACCTAGACCACGCAATCTCAGGCATATTAAAATCACCGATACAAATAAAATCGTGATTTTCTTCGGCATTCAAGACTATATGATACAACCTGTCGTAAAACTCCTGTCTTTTAGCTACTGTAATGTCAGGTGGCAAATAACATAAACAAATGTTTATAACTTTTTTGTAAGATTCATCCCGAATACTCAACCACAAATCCTCAACATTACTTTCCCAGACTGTTTGACGAACAAATTTAATATTTTTTTTTATTGCTATGGCAATTCCACCGCCGTCTTTCTTATGCGAGGTTGTAAGGCAACGATCTCGACGTATGATATTGTAACGGGAGTCGGAAAGTTCAGCATCCAAAATACTATTATTTAAGTTTGTTTCAGTCAAACATATGAGATCATAACTACAATTTAAAATATTCAAATATAGTTCATTAATCTTAGTACGAATTCTGTTCACGTTCTGATAATAAATAATCATATTTGAAAACAAGAAATAGCCACAAAAATAATCTTAATATTGCCTATATTCGGTACTCTAAAAAAATAATAATAATAATTACAATTTTGATAAACAGTCCTCGTTTTTTATTAAAATAGCCACAGACTGGTCATCTTTGCGTACATAGATGCGACCATATTTAATCCATACATATTTATATTGCTTAACAATAGCTGCTTGTCTAGTCTTCTTTTGTAGTATCTTACACTCCGGGGAGAGATGTTCAGCCACATAAATCCTAGTGGTCTCTCCTTGGAGACCAAGATGTGAAGAGTTGAGAGGAACTTCAGGGTGGGCCTTGTTATAGCGCGCTGTCATAGACAGAATGGTATCGCGTAGGCGAGGATTACATAACGTTACCAGTATATTACGTGGTCGTTTTGAGGAGCTGTCCATCTTAGCAACACGTCTGCAGGCCTGAATATGCATGTCCTCAATCGGAGCTTTGATCTCAGTACATAAGTTTTTAAAAATGGCGACCAAGTTCTCACTGCGACTCTCCGGTACAGCCTGGATTTCGACATTGCAACTTCTAGACAATTTTTCAGTATTTGTTAAGCGTTTATTCAGATTATTTATTTCTTTCTGCAATGTAACTTGCTCTGACTGGAGAGATTTAATAATATTACTTTTTTCATCCACCTGTGCCTTCAGGGAAGCCTGCTCCGCGGAGATAAATTCAATTGAGGTACTGAAGTCGTTTTTAACTTCCTGGATAACTGCAGTCATCTCGGAGCGAACCAATTTTTTTACTTCGTTTTGAAAACTGTTACGAAAGTCAGTCATAAAGCTGGAGAAAGAAGCTTGCAATTTGCTATCTAGTAGCTTGCCAATACTCTCCATTGTAACGGGTTCAAACCCAGAACCCGCCTGTGTCGAGTTGTGAGCGCAGCCATCCAAAGACATGTTGATGGAGTCGTCAACGTCCCCCGCATTAGAAGGTACTTGATGCTGCTTAACCGGGGTATTTGAGTTTGATTTAGCACGGCGAGTTATATTGTGACATGACGGACAAACCCATGAGGCACGATATTCACTTCCAAGTGACAGAAATTGATCTTTACTCAAATTAAGGCATTGGTAGTGGTATTTACTGCTACATAGTTTGCATTTCATAGCAGAGATAGAAGAGACATCTTGTCGGCAGGCTTCGCAATTCATTGTTATTGATTAGCAAATTTCAATAATAAATACAAGAACGTCACCGTAGCGCCCTCCTTCAGATTCTCTGACAAACAAAGTATGGATCGAAAACGAGAACCCGTATTAGAAGCAGTAATATAACAAAGCATCCGTAGTAAGCACGCTCTCTATTGAGTACATTAGAATCTTTTATGTCGGGATGGAGTTGCAAGCATGACATATGCGCACAGCACGCGCAAACATACTACGCGCAGGCCGGAGGGTTCGTATCAGAGCTTATGTATGATAATGTAGAAGAAATCAAATAGATGGCGCTTAAGCAGAGGAGATTTTTGAGGTTATATTAATTTCGATGCATATTTACAGCACAGTTTTCAGTTCTTGGAGAATAAATCTTATATAGGTTACTAATAAACGTTCGAATAACCACTATTAGAACTTCAGTTTATGCACGTATCACAGAATATATCTCGAGTTTAAATTGTCATCACTTTGGCTGATTGCGTAGGCAAGTATCAGCATTTGGCACTTTTATTGACATCAGAACACAGATTCTACATAAATAACACTTAATAGCAACAACACATGAAATTCAAAATGTTTAATGGTAATTTAGAACCTTTTAGATATTTTTAAATTAATTTTTTACTGAGCAGCTGTTGGAAACTTTGTTTATAGAAGAAGCGCCCTCTAGCGATTTGATATTTCTTCGCGAAGGAAATCGCATTTCTCCGGATTAAGTTTTAAATTTACCTTTCGCAATCTAATCAAAATATCAATTAAGTTTTTGTTATGTATATCTTTCTTTCTTTCTTTTCTTCTTTTAAATTCTGGCTTCGACCGAGATTTCAGTGATTCTGCCAATGTCCAGTATAATGAGATACTAAGCTTTAATGCCACATACCGTACAACACCGATGTGTTGTTTGTACGGTATGTGGCATTAAAGATGGCGTATGTTCTTTGGTAGCCTCGTGGGAGTTTCTGGTGACAAATCTATACGAGTCCATTTAACAGTAACTATTTCACAAATTGCTCTCGAGCTCGAGCATTTATAACACCAAACTACACCAATTTCATATTATAAAGTCCACTTAAATCAATTTGCAAAATCGTATAAGGCAAACGACAACTGCACCCCTTGAGTTCCCACCAAAAAAAAACCATGCATATCTAAATTACGTCCAAAACAAACTATATTATCTAAATATTAGCCCATTCAACAAAGCAAAAATAGGGGAAATAATTCGTGTAAAAGCGATTTTTGGCATAATTGCTCAATAAATACCGCTACACATCTTTTTTGATTAATTAGTATTTTCTTTTTTAATAAATGCCATATCTACTTAAAGAAACGTAATAATTTTTTTGTCCATCTTCTTTCCTTCATAGCTCGTTAAATATTGATCCCAGCAAAAAAATGTACTTATATAACCTTTTTGGTAGAAAATTTTAAGTAAATTACTTGACTAAAAGAATTTTTTTTGCTAGGAGCCTCCGTTTAAGGGGGAACACTAGGCACAGTAGCGACGCCAATCATTTTATTCCTAATACTTTACAAATAGAAAGGAATTCAAGAATATAAACAATACAAGCCTTAGTAAATAACCTGAAATATTTTTTGAATCATGTTTATTACTATCGGAATCAGTGAGAATTATGAGAATCTGATTACCGCCAAAAACGGCCGTTTTTGGCGGTTATCACTTTTTCTCTCAATGACTGATTCTCATAATATCAAAACATGATTCCAAAAATACTTCAGGTTATTTACTAAGACTTGTATTCTTTATATTCTTGAATTTTTTTCTATTTGTGAAGTATTAGGAATAAAATGATTGGCGTCGCTACTGTGCCTAGTGTTCCCCCTTAAGAGTTGTTTAAACAAACCTTAAAAAAGGGACCTTTACACCCCCCCACCCCTTAGCTTCACCCCCTCCATCAGTACTTTTAGTATGTTTTTTAGACACTATTCCCTACAACTATGCCAAAAATCACTTTTACACGAATTATTTCCCCTATTCGGCAGTTTTTGGTCTTCGTCGTCGGGCTATATATAAAACCATAGAAGTAGGAATACTCTCTAGAATGTGAATATTGCTTGATGTCTTCGCGACCCCAGTCATCTGACGTCTGTCGAAGTGCAAATATCGGAACTAAATTAATTGTTTATAGCCGTAAACATGCTTAACTGTGCAGTGAAATCCTGCAAAAATACTAACAAAAATATTAAAATGTTACCCCGACCTGTTACTTTTCACATGTATTAATTTTTCGTATTTCTCCCTTGTTTGACAATATCAAAAAATTTAAGTATCAAAGTAATTTTATATTTAAAATCCTCATTGGCCTTATATGAAACTTCTTTCAAGAGAGTTTTTCAAACTGCATATTTAAATCAATAAGTAGTTCCTCTTCATATTGTTGCCAAATTATGACGAGCTCCGTGGCGCAGCGGTCAACACGCCTGCCTGCGACACGGATGGTCCCGGGTTCGATTCCCGGTCAGGTCAAGATGGAAAATGATCTTTTTCAGATTGACCTGGGTCTTGGATGTTTATCTATATAAGCATCTATTATAAAATATAGTATCGTTGAGTTAGTATCCCATAACACAAGTCTCGAACTTACTTTGGGGCTAGCTCAATCTGTGTGATTTGTCCGTATATATTTATATTTATTATATTTATTTTTATTATATATTGGCATGAATGCCATTGTACGCTCACATTATGATGATATGCCTATACAACACTAGCTGTTATCCGTGGCTTCACCCGCGTGAAGTCTATGTGTATCTAAATGCAAATCTATGTGTATGCAAAATTTTATGATGATAGGTTCAGGAGATTGAGCATGAAAGCGTAACAAACAAAAAAACAAATAAACAAACTCACTTTCGCATTTATAATATAGGTAGGTATATAATATAGGTAGGATTAGGATGTTACCGATTAAACTTCAAATGGCCATGTCAACCATATTGCCGAGTTTGATTCTGGATTTAATCGTTTATTTTATATTTATTATTACGTAATATTTATGTGTTATACAGAAATACGAGGCGTCTGCGCTAAGATCAAGCCAAATAAAAAAAAAAAATTAAATTGTAAAATAAAATTAGTTTTAATGTCGGCTGCCTTTCCCCACAGAAGTAATCCATATGACATTAAGCTATGAAAATAACTAAAGTATACGAGCCTAGCAGTTGCCTCATCTGTCAATTGTCTCATCCTCCTCACAGCATATGCTGCAGAACTAAGCCTATTGGTAAGTTTAGTTAATAGTGAGTTATATGGGTTTAGTAGTAAGTTATATGGGCACCCCATTGTAGTTTAGAGTCGATTGTGATCGCTAGGAACGTAGTATTATTTACAAAACCTAGTTTTTGGCCATCTACCAGAATATCAACCTTGGTCTGCCTCACGTTCGGGAGAGTAAATTTAATGTATTGGGTCTTAAAAGCATTTAGCAATAGATTATTGGCTGAAAACCAGTAAGAACTTTTAGTCAAAATGCTATTTGCTGCAACAGCATCTTCGCTTTGTCGGTCTAACTTGAATATAAGAGTCGTGTCATCAGCAAACAACACGATACCTGCTTCATTCTCAAACATGTAAGGCAGGTCATTGATATAAGCTTGAAAAAGAAATGGTCCTAAGATCGATCCTTGGGGCACGCCAATTTTTAAATTAGTACCGTCAGACTTGACACCGTTAATTTCTACAGTCTGAGGCCTATTTTTGAAATTAAATGAAATCAAATTTTATTCAAATTTGGATATCATGTATCGCTTTTAGAAAGTCATATTTTTTTTTTAATTTGTAAAACCGAAATACTACTAGCATTTCGGAAAGACCACTGCTGAGAAGAGTACGCCCAAAGAAACTCAGTCCAGTTTTGGTCCCTACGTGCCTGAAGGGCTATGCTTATACATAAGTATTTATAACAATTTGTAAAATTATATTAATTAATGATGTACAATTATATTCATTAACAATAATATTATAACTCCCATGTGGATTTATCTTTAAGGTAATCATTAATACAATAGTATGCCTTTTTAAGTAATTGATTTTTAATAGCAGTTTTAACCTTAACTAATGGCAGAGCTAATATTTCAGTAGGAATTTTATTATAGAAGCGCATACCGAGGCCCAAAAAAGAATGTATTGTTTTCTGTAATCGAAAAGCTGGCGTAGCTAATTTATTGCTAATTTCTCATATTCCTGCTGTGGTTATCACTATTTTTCTTGTACAAATGAAGATTGTGATGTGACGAACAAACATAATATTTGCAAATATGTATTGCGAGGGGAATGTCAATATATATATAAATCAGAAATCTTTATTTGCTTAATACAGTAGGTACAGATCTTAGAATAAAAAAAAAATTGGTCACATGTATTCGTCATAATGATACAGCATGCAAATATTATTTATATTGATATTAAATTCTACACATTAATTATCAATTTTCATATTATCACCAATTTATGTCATGTCATCGAATAGATAATGCAATGTCATTTATATCAATAAAATATATTAATTATTATTATTAGTATGAATATTTTTACAATAGTCAACGAATTCATTTATAGAATAGAAGCAATTTTTCATTAAAAAAGTCGTTAATTCAGATTTAAAATCTTTGGCATGCAATACTTTTATTCTATTGGGTAGCATATTATAAAGGTATATACACATGTTAAATACATTCTTTTTATATATATTTTTGTGACACATAGGTTGATATAATTTGTTCATGATTTGGGCTCGCGTAACTCGTGGATTTACTTCCCCTCTAGTCGACCAAAATTTTGGGTGCAATTTAACAATGCAACATAAATCTCTTATATATAAACATGGTAGTGGCAGAATATTTAGCTTTTTAAAAAGTGGTTTGCAACTATCGTCAACCCATGCATTACAAAAAGCACGTATACACTTTTTTTGCACAATAAAAGCTTTACCCATGTGTACTGAGTTGCCCCGTATAATAAGACCATAGCTAAGGAGAGAAGATACATAGCCATGATATGCAGTGACTGAGGCCTCTACAGAAACTGTGTGTCTCAGGCGTTTCAAAACGAAAACGAAACGGTTTAATTTGTTGCACAGTTGCTCAATATGCGCTTTCCAATTTAGGTGCTCATCAACGATAATGCCTAAAAATTTATAAGCATTTACTCTATTGATAGAAGTATTATTACAATTTACATGAATTGGTTTTTGATTTGAATTATTGCATGAAAACTGAATGTAATTGGTTTTTGTTAAATTTATACGCAAGTTATTAACGTTCATCCAATTCACAACATCACTTAAACTCTTATTAATACTTGTCTCGTATGTATCAGGATTATCACACTTAATAATTAATGTTGTATCATCTGCAAACAATATTGTTTTATGTTCTATTATATTTGGCAGGTCATTAATATATAGCAAAAATAGCAATGGTCCTAGTATACTCCCTTGTGGAATTCCTATGTTACAAATTCTATAGCTCGATCTATAATTTTTTTTATTTATTGTGTTGTGATTTATTTCATATCTAGCTATTTCAGTGCATTGTGATCGATTTTCTAAGTAATTTTTGATCCATTCAGACGCTTTTCCTCGAATACCATAGTGCCAAAGCTTAATCAAAAGCTTTTTGTGATTGACAAGGTCAAAAGCATTGCTCATATCTAAAAATGTCGACATTATTGGCAAGGAAACTTTATTGTTGATAACCTCAGTTAAAGTTTTTATCAATTCAAAGCATGCTAATGTTGTTGAGCTTCCTTTACGAAACCCATATTGATTAGCATGCAAAACGTTATTTTTATCCAAGAAATCGACAAGCATTTAAATAAAATTATTTTAATACGGTTTTTATCGCGTTTATTACATTATTTATACACCTAACGTTTCGAGCACTTTACAGTGTTCGTGGTCGCAGGTAGACTAAGTTGACATTTGTCTAGTATTTTATAAGATCAGTTCTTATAAAATACTAGACAAATGTCAACTTAGTCTACCTGCGACCACGAACACTGTAAAGTGCTCGAAACGTTAGGTGTATAAATAATGTAATAAACGCGATAAAAACCGTATTAAAATAATTTTATTTAAATGTGTAACAATCGCGAAAACATAAGAAAACAAATCGACAAGCCTTACGTGAAAAGGTTTTTCAAATACCTTAGAAAGAACAGGGGGTAAAGTGATAGGTCGATAATTATTAGGAATATCCCTGTCACCTTTTTTAAAAAGTGGTTTTACAATGCATACTTTTAATCCGTCCGGGAACAAGCCTTCGTTAAATGACAGATTAATAATATGGGATAAAACTTTAGATATATATGGAGCACTGAGCTTTAGTATCTTAGTTGAGATGTTGTCATATCCACAAGACTTGCTATTTTTTAAAGACATTATTACTTTATAAATTTCATCTTCACTAACCGGTTTTAAAAATATTGTATTCGGATAGTTATTAGTCAATGAATTTGTAAAAGTGTTTTCATTATTTGTAGGTCCATTAGTATTTCTTAATTCTATAAAATATTTGTTAAATGTATTGGCAATGTCATCTGGGTTTGTGTATATATTATTGTCAAATTGAATTTTGTTAATGTCATTAATAAATAGATTATTGGAAACTGTCAATGAGATTATATCCCAAGCGGCTTTACATTTATTTTTGCTATTTTTAATGTATTTATTGTTTTTGATGTTACGAGCTTTATTTATGCATTTTCTCAGTATTTGATTATATTTCTTTATTTTATTTTTATTTAAGTTTTTATTTTTATAACCTTCATGCCTATATTTTTGATGTAGTGTGCGCTTTATTCTGCATGAGATTTTAATTCCTTTTGTAATCCAATTTGATCTTAAAGATTTGTTATTTCTCTTAATATTAATGAGAGGAAAACAAAGATTGTGGAAAAGACAAAGGAGATCATAAAATTCTTGAAAAGCTGGAGTGAATTTATCTTTTTCATGAACATCGGAAAATGATAGCGCTGATATACATTTAATAAACTTTTGAATATTACAGTGACTATAGTCATGCCTGTATTCAAACCAGGTAGACAGTTTTGTTTGTTTTTTTATTTAAATGTGAGCAATTGAGCTGTTTCGTGGTCAGAGAGATCCAGTCGGTGAATTTCAGATACCGCTGATTTTATGTTGCTTTGGGACAACAATTACGTTGTCACACATTGTTTAACTTAATCAGTTCGTATTTAACGCGCGTTTTTGAACGGTGAAAGTTGCATCATTCGCCATATTGTTTTTTGTTCACTCAAGTGGATGGTAACGAAATCATTATGAGCTCATATTGTGGGAGGTGTCCAGAGAGGCAACAACAGCTAATCTTGTGAGTACTTGTGTTTTTAATTGGCTTACTTGCTGGGGTAATTCTCAAAACTAATGTGAAGTTTATGTCTGCTATGCGAATGAGACTTTTTTTATGATAATGTGTAAGTTATATTTTTTTCTGATAGCTTAAACCTTCTTTTGTTTGGTTTTTAGTGTGCGTTCATTAAATATTTTAATTTAGATCTGAAAAAAAAACCTCGTAACTCGTAATTATAATTTCCTTGGTATGTCCTCGACCTCTCTGTCTTTGAATTTTGTTGCATATCTCAATATTTTGTTCGTTATGTATGTCAAATAAATTTTAACAATGCCTATGAGTTATACAGCTATCAAATTTTAATACTTGTTTATATACATTTATCAAGGAATTAAAATAATCCGATGTTTTGTTCATGTCTCAGCAAGAATCATAATTTCCCTGGGTAGATATTACAACTATACTAGTAACAATACGCAAAACTTTTGAATGTGTGCAGCGTATTCGTTCGGTTCGTCCTGTTTGCTTTAAGACACTGCCCGAGTAAGACCTGTGTTGCGTTGCTTGTTTTCGCGTCAATCACCTAAATACGTCACTCCCTGGGTTTTGGTTCATGAATTTTTCAATTTCAATGTTTACGATATTGATGAAAGGAATGAAGACAGCATAATAGTTTTATTTTTTTTACCCATTCATTCTTGAGAGGTGGGACTTACGATTTAAATCGTTAAGACTTAAACCAAATAGTTTCTTGACTGTGGAATGTTTTTGGCTTAAATCTAATTTCTATGGTTATAATTTCCATGTTTTCTCTGCACTGAAATCACCCATGGAAATTATGAAATAACAAGGAAATTATGGTCTTAAAAACATTTCAATAACAACAGGTTCAATATTTAATTTTTCGATGTTTTAATAATAACTATTGTTTATGCATATATTTAATCTAATTTTCCTTAATTTTTAGGGTTCCGTACAAAAAATGAAAAACGGAACCCTCATAGGATCACTCGTGCGTCTGTCTGTCCGTCCGTCCGTCTGTCACAGTCGATTTTCTCCGAATCTACTGAACCGAATTAAATGAAATTTGGTAAGATGGTGTAAACCTATGTATGACCCAAACACGGATGTGCAAAGTAAATATATTTTTTTTTTAAATAAGGGTCAGTTTAGGGGGTCCAAATAGAAAATGTCAAAAAAAAGTTTTGTAAACCTTACCGTGTTATATATCAAATAAAAGGGCTTGTTATGAGGATCTCAAAAATAATTTTTTTGTTCGGGAAAAATCAATACTTTTGATTTTATTCACGAACGAAGGCAAAATTTGACCATAAAGCTTTTTATAAAGAAAAGATGGCTAAAGCAAAGAAAAATAAAGAAAAAAAATGCCAACAAAAATATTAGCTAAAAATAAAAAATAATTAATGGAAAAAATAAAAAGTTACTTAAAAAATTATTTTATGGTAGCTGCCATACAAGTGAAGAGTTTTTTTTTTCTCTACCGACCCATCGTAAGGGGTATTATTAAATAGATCTTTACAAAATATTAAATTGGGAGGTTGATAACACAATTTTTCGAATAAGGGATCCGTTTCTAAAATATTTAGTTTTAAACAAATCTTCGTTAGAGGTAATGTGTCCCCCTCTATCTGCTAAAAGGTTATATATTGACACAAGTAAAAAAAAAATACAGCAGTAGTATATACAACGAAATAGAAAGGAAAACTATCGGAGTTGAGTTGACTAATATTATAAATGCGAAAATGTGTTTGTTTGTTACGCTTTCACGCCGTATCTACTAAACCAATCATCATGAAATTTTGCACATACATAGGTTAAGGTATTGAGAAGGACATAGGCTATAAATCCCGCGGGCGAAGCCGCGGATAACAGCTAGTTATCTATATGTAAAAATCTTTACTTCTATAAATTTTCCATTATTAGTTTATTTTTCCCTGACTTGAATAACAAGTTATAGCATATGGTTAACTTGACCAAAGCTAATAAATTAGGAAAAAACCGACTATAGATAGTCTTTTCTAATTTATTAGGTCACATATAAATTTCCGTGGACTACTTTCATAATTTCTATGCCTTCTCCTAATTTCCATGTGTAACATTTTTTTTATGATTTAATATATTTTGTTTCAAAAGGCTTTTGTGATGCTCTTCTTACACCAATAATCATTATTTATGAGTATCTTAGCATTAAAATGTTAATTTCAGTCAAAAAAGGAAAAAAAAATGGACCGTGGAAATTAGGAAAAATATAGTCAAAAGTAAGAATTACCCTGTGTTTAATTTAATTTTTGTATGGCCGTGTGGTTCCCGGCAGAGTAGAATAGAAACACTCCAAGTCTTCCCGTGGATGTCGTACAAGGCGAATTAGGAATCACAAGCTAAACAAAGCTTATAAACATAAAGAGACCTCTCCAACCCGTCTGGCCAGCGTGGAGAGTGTAGGCCAAATCCTCTGACTGCTCTGGCTAATATATGGCTTTGATAGTAGGTACAGAGAGGGTTGTATTCCTGCAGTGGAGACTAAAAAAAAAAGACCTGATGATTATGATGAATTGTTTCTTATGATTATTTTAAGTGGTTTAAAATTACAAGTGTTCCCATGTTATACGGAGTTTCATTACTTTGCAATGTCTGAAAATAATAGTGATTCCACCTGCATATCAAAGTATGTATATCATATCATAGTAGGTAAATGATGTCCCAGCCCAGCACAGTACTCACCGCGAAGGGCGCGAAGTCGCTCTCGTCGTCGGGCTCCGCGTCGTCGCCGGGCGCCGACGTCGCCTGCACCGGAGCCGACGTCCCTGCGACCAAACGGAACCGGCCTCGATCTCGCACTCAAAATAAGATAGGTATGATCTCCTCGCGGACACCACCTCGCTTAACAATGTTCGATACTGCAAACTGCTAGCGAGATTCTAGCGGCGGCGTGGGTAGCGAGTGTTCTTAAAATTATGGGAAACGCGGAATCAAGTCCCACAGCAACACACCGCGGTTTTGGTAGGTATCAGGTACAAATTGAATTAATTTAGTCAAAAGATCATAAGCTTTGATGTCTTCTTTAAGAGAGAACCTGGAAATGACTTTTCGTTCACCATTCGGTATTTTGCTAGGTACTTACATTCATTGTTTTTGGACATCGTATTTAAACAAATGCCTATGTAGACAAATGTTTCCTATGCAGGTACCTAACATAGCGATTATATGCTCTTGGGTAGATCGGTCATTTTAGATATCACCACCTGACTGACGACCTTCGTGGCGCAGCGGTTAACACCACAGACAGAAAGATGTTAACACGCCAGTCTGCGACACAAATGGTCTCTCTGGTTCGATCCCCGGTCAGGTCAAGACGGTTGGATAATTATCTACTTAAATAAGTATCACTATCCCTACATATTATAAAACAAAGTCCTCCGCCGCGTCTGTCTGTCTGTTCGCGATAAACTCAAGATTTACATGTGGTTGTGAGTGTGATTCATGAGGAAGGTCTACAGGTATAATATATGCCCGGGCGCAGCTGGGGAGGGCTGAAGATAAAAAATCGTTGAGTTAGTATTCCACGACACTTCACAACTTACAGTGGGACTAACTCAATTTGTGTGATATATCCCGGTATAAGAATATATACTTAGTTATTTTATTATTTACCTGCTTTCGGCGAAGGAAAACATCGTGAGGAAACTTTATTTATTATATGTGTGACGTGTTTCGGAAGGCAGCTTGATCACAGCTGCTATCACCCGTGCCAGACCACACTACACCTAAGCTGGAATGTGCTGGGATGTCTAAGAGATGTGTGTCAGTTTTAAAAGTTTATTTTTTTCGGTTTTGTCTTGTTTACATGCGCATTGGCAGAACAAGAAGTGTGCTGGCTAGATCGCGTCATACAAATATGACGAAGTTCCGCTGAGTGATCACCACTGAAGCTGAGCGAGGAGATGAGTAAATAACGAAATTCTTTTGGATTTTTAAAAAACACATCTCACAGCTTTGGTGGAGTCCGGGCCTAAGTCCCTACCATACGCTAAGAAGAGTGCCGCTCGGCAAGCTTGTGGTACTCACCGGCCAGCGCCAGCGCCAGCAGCGTCAGCGCGAGCCGCGCTCGCCGCTCCGCCGGCCGTACAGCCGGCCGCACCGCCGGCCGCACCGTCCTCGCTGAGACGCGCCACTCACTCAGACATGGTCCGCCTTGCATCTTCATGACAGGCGCGCTGTCATCTTCGACATCAAACACGCGGCTGTCACAGTTCTGCCATTACTCTCTGACGTTCGCCGTGGAAGAAAATAAATCTTTGGTTCGAACAAAAAGGACTTATGTATCGGACGTCAGTCTATATTTGGAACATCGTTTTGCTGTTGACATAGGTCGACACCACCACCATGGATCGATACCGCGTCTTTTGATTCTATACAAGGCCAGAACCACAATATTCTGATATCTATGGCCAGAACCCAGCCATAGGAAACTGCTCGCGAATAGGTATATTGTAATTAATGCTTTTTAGGGTTCCGTAGTAAACTAGGAACCCTTATAGTTTCGCCATGTCTGTCTGTCTGTCCGTCCGCGGTTTTACTCAGAGACTATAAGTACTAGAAAACTGTAATTTGGTATGGGTATTAGAGATGTGCCGATCAAGACTTTGGCCGACTAGCCGATAGCCGATTAATCGGTTGTAAAGAGGCCGATTAATCGGCCGACTAATCGGCCAAGCCGATCATTGTTTCGTGAGCGCTCGGCAATATCCGTGACGCTTCGTTGACTCGCGCCAATCGCATTCGTCGCCCGCGCCACCGCCGCTGCTTGTGTGCGAGTTCTGGAGTGCTATTTTTGAACGCGGGACACTCGTCTTCGAACGATTTTCCCATACAAAAATCATTCGAAGACGAGTGTCCCGCGTTAAAATAGTACCCCTGACATGTGACGAGCTCCGTCGCGCAGTGGTCAACGCGCCAGCCTGCGACACGGAGGGCCCAGGTTCGATCCCCGGTCAGGTCAAGATGGAAAATGATCTTTTTCAGATTAACCTGGGTCTTGGATGTTTATCTATATAAGTAATATAAAATATAGTATCTCGTTGAGTTAGTATCCCACGACACAAGTTCACAACTTACTGTGGGGCTAGCTCAATTTGTGTGATATGTCCCTATATATTTATTTATGTTTTGTTTACTTTGCAGTAGGTATAACTTATTTTTTCGTTTTGCGCGGTGTAAAAACAATGAATATATAGTTTAGCAAGTGTAGTAGTGAAGTATCTAATCTAATACAAATAATAATCATACATAATCATATCGAAAAGGAAATCACGTGTTTGGATGTTTTTTGACGAAGTGGACGATGATTCCCGAAAACTTAAGTTTTGTGTGTTACGGGTGATTATAGAAAGAAATTAATGACTTTTAAATTTGAAAGAGACTGATTACATTAATAAATAAATATTCCTAATCGAACATCAGCCTTTTTTGTAGTAAAACCGACTCAGACCTTTTTTTTAAGATTTCAGGCCGGATAGTCGGCTGTTTTGGCCGACTAGTCGCCGACTAGTCGCCGACTACAAAAGTGGCCGGATAGTCGGCTTAACCGATTAGTCGCCGACTATTCGGCACATCTCTAATGGGTATGTATATTAATCATGCCAAAAAGTAGTAGGAAAGTCTTAAAAAAATTTTTTTTTAGGATCGCTCCCATTAGCTTCACTTGTATGTAAGAAAGTCTTGGAAACTTAATTTGACCCACTTCCCGGTCTTTGATTAGGAAGAAATTTTGCACACCCTCTGAGTTCTGATGACATACACGACTAGCGTGCCAAAAGCGTGTTTTTTTAGTTTTTTAAACTAATTGTAAATTATACATAAAGTGGTTTCGATTTTTAGTGTTGCAACCACTTTGAGTTGTAAAAAAAAAAATATAATTTGTAATTTGAGTGATGATAAATTGTTGTTTAAAATTATTTATAATGACTGTTACGATTTATAAGCATTGGTCGGTGTGTTTTCATGAAACTAATACTTTCAAATGGCCATGTCAGCCATATTGCCGAGTTTGATTAAAAAAAAATGTTATTAATATTATTATTTTTTTAATTATTAAAATTGTATTTGGAATCATAAACAAATTACCCATTCCCGATACTTTTTTGACTGAATGTATATTAATCATGGCAAAAAAGTGGTAGAAAAAAATCGTAATCTCGTAATAAACGCGATAAAAACCGTATTAAAATAATTTTATTTAAATTTGTAACAATCGCGAAAACATAAGAAAACATTATCTTGAAAATAAATTTATTTTGGGTAGCTCTCATACAAGTAAATTGGGGGGGGGGGGGTAATTTGTTTTTCTCCACTTACCCATAGTGTGGGGTATCTTAGAGGTACGTGTCCCCCCCCCCCCCCCTCTATCTGCTAAACGGTTATAAATGGATAAGTGAAAAAAATTACAGCAGTAGTATATATACTGAAGTTGAAAGGAAAACTATCAGAGCTGAGTAATAAATGCAAACTTAAAAGTTATAGGCAACCAACTTATAAAATGTACTGGAAAATGTAAAATTTCATACAATCTTCATTGTTAGATGTTTTTGGTCGTTAAACTGTGAGGTGCGAGTGTAAACAGTGTGAACTCAAAGTTGTCATTCGCAACTACGGAACCCTACACTGCGCGTAGCCCGACACGCACTTGGCCGGTTTTTAAAATCTATTATTACAATCAGAGATGTGACATTTTGAAAATAAAAGCATTTAAAATACAACAAAAATTTATTGTTATGACAAGCCGTCACCTTAGCCGTATGCATGTGAAGGTCCTTTAGTTTAGCAAAAGCCGTTGCTTCGTATCACGCACAGGTATCACGTAACCTACTTTTTTCGTGTCCCAATTACTTTTGGATGACTTTCCGATATTCAAACGATCTAGAATGTCTCTGAAATGTACTTGATTGTCTTATGTTTGTCAATAAGATGATAACAAAGAGATGACGTCATGCCGCATCACGTAATCTCTTCGTAAAGTAGCAGCTGTCCCTGATCAGCCGGCGTACAGGATAATCCTGTTCCATCCTTGCCGGGCAATCAAGCCTGGTGGCAGTTATTTTATGTCACTCAATAGAAAAAATTATATTTCTATCGAGCAAAGAGCAAATGAGAAAATACCCTTATTTTCTCCCTTAGCTTCCCTGCACCTCAAATTTTTTTTTACATTGAAGAGCCAACCGTACTCATTTCGTCTATTATTAAGAAATGACAATCTTGCACATTCTCCTGAATCTGATGAAGGTTTTCGCCCCCATTTTACTGAATTGTTTTTCAATTCCTAGATGCAAGATACCTACTGAGGGAATTGTGCCGCCACCAAAATTTACAGTAGCAGCCCCTGTAGGGGCCATCAAGCAAAGCATAGCTGTTAGGCCATAGCTCTCTGTTCAATTAAGCACACTTTAATGACATTGGTATATGAACCAATTTACGGAGCAGAAGGTTTTGGAAGCTAAATGTCCTTGGGTGCACATCGACTGCAATACAAAATGCTCTGAGAGCAAAACGTCCTCTCGTTTTCAAAGCAAAAGGTCCTTAATGCTGACTGTTCGCATTGCAAAGCGTCATGAGAGCTAGATGTCCTTATTTACTGCTTGTTTGCAATGTAAAACGACCGCAATATTAAATATACCTAAGCTAGACATTTTTAAAAACTGTCTGTCTAAAACCTTTTTTGAGAATACGTTATACATAGGCTCAGTACATAGGTTATACATTGTGGCAGGAGGATTTGGAAGCTAAATGTTCTTGGATGCACATCGACTGCAATATACATATAATGCTCTGAGAGCAAAATGTTAATACTGAGGGTATGAAAAATATCCGATACAGGATATAAATCTTAAATCTTCTATTCTATATATTGTAGTGTAGCACGCTAAATGACAATGTCAACGTCATGAATTCGAATGAAAAAGAATTCATCTAAAGGTAAAGCGCCGATTACACTACACTACATCTAGTACACTAGTTGCTGATCTACAGAGGGCACTACATGTAGGGTGTTCTGTTTACACTGTATTATTATAGCATCCTAACTCAGTCAGTGACCAGACGTCGACCATGGCGCCCACGCTTTCGAAAGTACAAAAAATCGGCATTATCCTTGCCGCAACAGCGGGCATTACTAAGCGTAAAAAAAGAAAATGTTGGGTTAAGCAGTATCTGCTAAAGAGAAACAAATTGAGCAACATGAACATTGTAGACCTTTTGGATCCAGAAGATTTCAGGAATTACCTCAGACTGAATACTATACAGTTTGGTCACTTATTAAATTTAGTGACAAGTCATATTCAGAAACAAGATACTATTTGTTCGAGCATAGCACGCACATTTGGCCGACCCGTGCCCTACATCATGTAGGGCGCGAGTCAGCTGTTTTAACACTATAATTACAACCAAATTAAGTAACAAATAGAGACACTCTTGAACGGCAGCCGAGACACCATCGAGCAGCAGCCGAGATACAATCAAGCGGCGGTCAAGTGCTGCTGTGCTGCCATCGAGAAGGGATCCGTCACGCCCAGCTACAAACATGTAATATCAAGAGAAATAAACAACTTTCTACGTGACGTGATCTTGTGTCTCCACTCCAACATCCACAACCTACAATCAACATCTCGTCATGTATGATGTTTGGCTAACGCCATTGCCTGCATCGTACATAGTTTTGGTCCTTCGAGCCGGATCCTGCACAGGATCTGTGGTGTTCACTCACATGTCCCTTTTGCGATAGCGAATCGGTTCACCGGCCTCCCACAAGCGGGTCTCACCGGTGAATTGAGAAGGCGCACATATCGCAAGGGCGTGAGCACACCGAGTACAGAATCGGCGGCGAACTGGAAACATGGAAAGCCGCTCTACAATAACTTCCCTTCATCCAACTATCGGAAGGGGTCCGACCAGTCATCACAACAACTCAACATTAGACGTCACTACACACAGTGGTGCAATCTCCGCGTCTAGCTGGACAAAACATACAATGGAGCTTCACTGCATACAGTCGTGGAGTCTTCACGTCTGGCTGGACAACACATACATTGGGGCTTCGCTGCACACATTGGTGGAGTCTCCACGTCTAGCTGGACACCACATACATTGGAGCTTCGCCGCACACAGTGGTGGAGTCTCCACGTCTAGCTGGACACCACATACATTGGAGCTTCGCCGCACACATTGGTGGAGTCTCCACGTCTAGCTGGACACCACATACATTGGAGCTTCGCCGCACACAGTGGTGGAGTCTCCACGTCTAGCTGGACACCACATACATTGGAGCTTCGCCGCACACAGTGGTGGAGTCTTCACGTTCAGCTGGACACAATAAACATTGGAGCTTTGCTGCCGACAACCGCCGCGGAATCTCCTCGTCCAGCTGGGGCGACATACAAACAAACACAGGAGCTTTGCCGCAAACAGCTGTAGAGTCTTGGCGTCCAGCTGGAAAACATTATCTCTGAAAAAACATCTAGTTCGAGATTTTTCCTGACAATTTGCTATGATTGGGAAGGACTTCCGTTTACCCAGTATATTGGAATACTCAGAAGGAGTATACATACAAAAATAACGCTAAATTATTCGCCACGGCATCTTACCATCCGACAAATATTTAATTTATTTATTCGCGAAAAAGTACAAGAAACAAACATATTATTATTACGTAAGATCGTACGATATATGCAAGAAGTGCATACGCTGCAATAGATAATTCACATGTTTTGACGCACATCGGCAGGTCAACGACATGGACAATGGCAACAAGGCCGCGCGGAACATACTGCAAGCTTGTAAAAACCGCTCGGCGCCATGACAAGTGCATGCCTATTGCGATGTAGGTCAATTAATTATTTTCATCTCACCTACCCTTAAACAGTGTCATTAAATGCAAGCAAAGTGGGCTGGATGGTCGCTATTATGGCCACGGGCTATAAGATTTCATACAAATTCCATAAAGCCCGAGAGCGCATTAAGTATTTTTTTAAATTTAATAGGGCACTATACCATGCACAAGCGTCAAATCTTCTACATCCAAAAAGTTTTCTACTCGAATATTCAAATTTGGAATTGCCAGTGAACCCGATGAAAAAAACATTTGAACTATTCTGCGAGATTTTTGTCCTTAATTCAAATTTGGAATTGTAAATGGCCGTGCGTGGCTGGCTGTTTGTATTCATCGATCTTTGACTTCCACTTTTTGGATAAAACATTTTCGTTATCTGTGTAATCCTCGGATGCATTTTCTGTTCACCGTTTGCCGCTATTTATTTTTAGGCATATTTATAAGTAATCGTAATTTTCATTAATTTGCATGAAATACATTCCCTATGATAAATGAATACACGGTCAATAATGTTGATATAGATAATATAATCAGCCAGCTTGCAGACGCATAAATATTAATTTTCAAGGTAAACTATATAGAATAATCATACTATACAATTTCACCAATATAAATATTTTTTTTTACTGTACTATTTACTCGGTGAGATGAAAAACATTGTGTGTATCACGGCCGGTATTAGACATTACAAACTCGGACTACTAAAAGCACTCGGCTTCGCCTCGTGCTTGTTAGTAGTCGCTCGTTTGACGTAATGTCTTCTATCCCGCCCTTGCTACACAATGTACTATTAAACATCTTCTTCGCGGCGTACAATCAAGCAACATCCAACATCGCATGCTGAGATTATGCACGCATCCTCTGCATCATATCATCTGCTTCAACATCGTGATTCTACTGCAATTTCGAGTGGACTGCTCCAGTGGATCGAGTCGTTGGGAGGAAGCTCTGCTACCGCAGATTACGCCAGCGCAGCGCCTCAATGACCTCACGTAGCCCCGAAGAATCGATCATCATGTTAAAGACGACTGACGCAGTCAGCGCGCGCGCTTCGTCAACGTCAAGCGTGTGTCAGACGGAAAGTGCACCGGCGTCGCGTTTAATTACCGTGACAATGGCTACGAATGTTATCAAATGTTCGAGTTGTAACATAGTAATCTGTGAAGTGTTAGCTTTTGTAAAAAACAAACTTGATGTGATGGATGAAGACAGTCTAAGTAAAATATGTGTGACTGCTTTTTCGGCAGAAGAGCTCCTCAGTGCAAAAAATTTGTTATATGACTCCATCCCGTCGGTTAAAAAAGGGCGTAAGGGAGAGAAGAAGACAAAACGGGTTATCGAGGATATTATTGCGCTAATAAAGCAAACAGACCCGGAGAATATTCCTATTTTTGTAGCCCGTGACCTGCAGAAGTTGCCTCCGATCACTTTTGACCACGTTGATGTGACACGACTCCTTAAGGATATTATGGTAATAAAGGAAGAACTCAAGACAGTTAGTGGCAACTACGTGACTATGGATGCTTTTAATATATTGCAAAACCAAGTAGATATATTGAAATCCTCGAACCACGGACGTGAAAGTACCGAGGGATTCTGCAATATAAATATGAATCGAGGAGGTCATCGTTTAAATAATTACCATTATGACAGCGGACCAATGGGATTTCATCATTTATCAGAGTCCAGTCCGAAAAACGATAAGAATGATACTTTAATAAACACGGGTTCGCCGCCGGTTCAACCGTTTGTTAATTTATACAGAGAAATAAAAAGTGCAAATGTGAGTCATATTCATAACGGACAAAATGACGTGAACAAGTCGAGTGCGCACTCAATACCACGAACGTCAGATCAGGTGATCGGCACAGCTGGCGGAGTGACTAATGGTGCGGACGACAATCGGAGCATTGCGCATACAAAACCCCTTATGTCGCCGAGAATCAGCACAGGTGGTAGTGCGCTTTCAAGATCGCCGATGTCACAAACAGCTGCTGTCACTGTGCACGCAGAACAGCGTATGTGTCAGCAACAACCACAAGCTACTATTAGTACTTTAGCACAATTAGTCAAGGCACCTGGTGAATGGAAAACTGAGAACCAATCGGAAGATTGGAAAGAAGTACAAAGAAAAAGGTTAAGAAATAGAATTATTGGCAAAAAAGGTATCGCAGCTACAGAACCAGAGGGAAAATTCAGGGCGGCTGACATAAAAATACCCCTGTTTATCTACAATGTCGACAAGTCTACTACTGAGGACGACATCATTTCTCATGTGTACAATAAGTCTCAAATGAATATTTCGCTGCAGAAGCTGGCTTTAAAACATGATAGAGGATACAATGCATACAAAGTATTTGTGCCAAAATATAAATTAGACTTATTTCTAAATGAAAGTTTTTGGCCAGAGGGAGTACTGTTTAGGCGTTTTGTGGACTTCACAAAACCCAAAATGAAAAATATGGCAAACTAAGACAGCTTAGATGGATAGTACAAAAAACAACAAGAACTATACTTTCGTGAGTTTCAATTGTAAAGGATTATCTGGAGCTACGGGATGCCTAAGAGACCTATGTAAGTCGGCAGACATCATCGCACTGCAAGAGACTTGGCTACTGCAACACGACATTCCGCTGCTGGGAACAATAGACTCGGAATTCGCGTACACCGGGAACACAGCTGTGGACCTGTCAGTTGGGATTCTACGTGGTCGGCCCTATGGTGGAGTAGCGCTTCTTTGGCGTAAGTCCTCTTTTCCGTGTGTGTCCGTAATACAGTGTCATAGTGTACGATTAACAGGGATTAAGGTTTCTATGGGTAGTAGATCAATGATAATAATATCAGTGTATATGCCTACGGATGAACGTGACAATCTAGCCGAGTTTGCATCGTGCTTAGGCGAAATAAGTGCAATTATTGAGAATGAAGATGTGGACTTGATTTATGTGCTGGGTGACTTTAACGCGCATCCCGACACGACGTTTTTCAATGAGCTTAAAGCATATTGTAGTGAGCAACAACTATGTGTGGTGGATACTGAGCTACTGCCAGCGGACTCATACACTTATGTGAGTGATAGTCACGGGTGTACGAGGTGGCTCGATCATTGTGTGTCCTCGTTAGCGGCTAGACAAACTATTGTGAGTGCAAAAATTCATTACAATGTATTTTGGTCCGATCACTTGCCTTTAGAAATAGTTTGTAATATACAGCAGAGTATACCTAAGTTGTCAATAGATAATTATGTAAGTGATTGTAAGAATACAGTAAAAGGTGTTATTTGGGGAGAGAGGGATCAGTTACAAATAAATAAGTATCATGATTTATGTCAAAATAAATTAAAAAGCATAGACTTTCCTAACGAATTTCAACTTTGCGCTGATAAGTTATGTAATAATGATAGCCATAAAGCCATAATAGATAGGCTGTACCGGTCAATTGCAACGGTGCTAATAGAGGCTTCAGTATCTACCTTTAAGGGTGCAGCATGTTCGAGGGGACGTCATGTCACGGGCTGGAATAAGCATGTCCGACAGGCACAGCAAAAGGCTAGAGTATGTTTTAGGGAGTGGTGTTTGTATGGTAAGCCGAAAACTGGTAATATTTATGAGGCAATGTGCAATACCAGAAGAGAATTTAAAGCCAGGCTGAAGTACTGCCTTAAGCACAAAGATCGAATAAAGATGGATATAATAGCAGACCATCATAAAGCTAAAAATTTCTCTCAGTTTTGGAAATCTACAAATAAATTAACTCCAAAAGTGAACATTCCAGCTAGTGTGGAAGGTATAAGTGCACCTCGTGATGTGGCCAACCTCTTTAGAAGCCATTTTAAACTGGAACCGCTCTTGAATCCTGAGAGGTGTGAGCAGGTGCTGGATGCTGGGACACGAGCTCCTGCTGACTCCCTGGTAAAAATAACTAGTGGAGAAATTGCCACCGTTATCAAACAGATGACAAGAGGCAAGTCACCTGGGCACGATGGTCTCAGTATCGAGCACCTGCAACATGCAGGGTTTCACCTGCCTAGAGTTTTGTCTATGTTGTTTACCTTGTGTCTGCGTCATAACTACCTACCAGCAGAAATGATGAAGACTATAGTTGTACCAATTATTAAGAATAAGACTGGTGACGCTTCAGATAAAGGAAATTATAGACCAATATCGCTTGCTACAGTTCTCGCAAAGGTGCTGGATAGTGTGCTTAATAAGCACTTGAGTCAAAACATCTCTTTGCATGATGCTCAGTTTGGCTTTCGATCTGGGCTGTCCACTGAATCTGCAGTACTGTGCCTTAAGCACACTGTCCAGTACTATACTGACAGGAAAACACCAGTGTTTGCTTGTTTTCTGGACCTGTCTCAGGCATTTGACATGGTTTTATATAATGTTTTATGGAACAAATTAACAACGCACAGTACGTTGCCTACAGAAATTGTAAATATTCTTAAATTTTGGTATGATAATCAAATCAATGTTGTCAGATGGGCAGGAGAATATTCAGAAGAATATAAAATGCTGTGTGGAGTAAGGCAGGGGGGATTAACCTCACCTACTTTATTCAATGTATATGTCAACGGACTGATTGAGGAGCTCAGCAGTGCTGGTGTCGGTTGTTCGGTAGATGGCTGCTTTATAAATAACATTAGCTACGCGGATGACATGGTACTGCTGGGCCCTTCAGTCAGTTCTGTGAGAACACTATTAAGTATTTGTGAAAAGTATGCCATGACCCATGGACTCAGATACAACGTGAAAAAAAGCGAGCTGTTAGTCTTTAAGGCAGGTACTAAAACTTATCGCGTTCCTCCCATTACCCTTAATGGAACTGTCCTACAGCAAGTTTCTAAGTTCAAGTATCTGGGTCACTGGGTCACGGAGAAGTTATGTGATGATATGGACCTTGACAGGGAACGCAGAGCATTGTCGGTAAGGAGTAACATGCTGTCCCGCAGGTTCGCGCGTTGCTCGCGTGAAGTGAAGGTAACACTCTTTAAAAGTTATTGCCAAACATTATACACGTGCAACCTGTGGAGCAATTACACCAAAAATGCCTACGATGCTCTGCGTGTCCAGTACAACAACGGCTTCAGGAGTTTGTTGGGACTACACTGGCGCTGCAGTGCTTCAGGCATGTTTGCCGATCACAGCACGGACAGCTTTCAGGCAGTGCTTCGGAAAAGAGTTGCCTCCTTATGGGCACGGGTAAGGAGCAGTTCCAACACACTCCTGAAGGTGGTGTCAGAAAGAGTGGATAGTCCAATTGTCAAGTATTGGTCATCCACACATGTCCAAAATAATAATCCGCACTTTAAGTTTTACTAACATAGGATAAGTTTCTTACTAACACACTATGGACTTGTATTGTTGTATACATACGTACGGTCTGAAATAAATAATTTCATTTCATTTCATTTCATTTCAAAGAATAATTTACTAGTTTTGTTATTTCCTGTTTACAATTTTATATTTACCTTTTTTTACACATTTACATTTTACATTTTTATCTTGTATAGACATTTGTGGCGTTCCCTTTCTCGATTGGCCTTTCATCCCTTTGGCGTTGGGAGTATGTTCGAGCATAGCACGCACATTTGGCCGACCCGTGCCCTACATCATGTAGGGCGCGAGTCAGCTGTTTTAACACTATAATTACAACCAAATTAAGTAACAAATAGAGACACTCTTGAACGGCAGCCGAGACACTATCGAGCAGCAGCCGAGATACAATCAAGCTGCGGTCAAGTGCTGCTGTGCTGCCATCGAGAAGGGATCCTTCACGCCCAGCTACAAACATGTAATATCAAGAGAAATAAACAACTTTCTACGTGACGTGATCTTGTGTCTCCACACCAACATCCACAACCTACAGTCAACATCTCGTCATGTATGATGTATGGCTAACACCATTGCCTGCATCGTACACTATTTATACCCGTCATGTCGTAAAGATTTATTCTTATAATCTGAATGATTTTTGTCCCACAATTGTGGCATATCTTTATACAATTCTATATTTTTTTTTTATTCTATAATATTTAATAACGTTTCTTTTTCTATTGACGTCATTTTTGTCGAATTGTCCGTTACACACACACTCACTCGATGCCGCGGCAAGACTGAGCGCCCTATGTAGGCGTCCTACCTCCCTACATGTGATTACACTGCACTACATGTAGCACACTAAGCCATGTAGGACGGTCGGGCTCTCACTGACGTCCTAAGTTAGGATCCTACATACCTACATGCATTTACACCACACTACATCTAGTGCCCTACATGATGTAGTGCACTAGATGTAGTGTAGTGTAATCGGCGCTTTATTTCAACATAGACGTCAGAACATCTCTGGCCTAACGTCCGGTACGGAGGCCGTGTTGCTCGAAGGGCCTAACGGTCTAGGCGTTGGGCTAAGAACCGGAACACCGGTTCGAATCACAGCTCACGTTACTCTGTTTTGTAAGTTTAAAAGAATTTTCTAGGCTTTTCTAGATTAAATAGAAGTGAAAATACAGGACAGAAGATGTGTGAGAGAGAAGAGGATACTTAAAGTAATTTCTGGATTGTTCCAGACCAAATGGAAGGGAAAGAAAGAGAAGGCGATAGAAAATTTATGGTTTGAATTTAGAACATCCATGATGCGATTTTGTTCGCATTCGGGGGGTATATAAGCAGTACTAGGCGCGGCGTGAGGGCAGTTAGTTGAAAAGTGAAATCCGAAGAAGAAAGAGGGAAGAGAAAAAAAAAGGAAAAACAGTGAGTAGTAAGTGAAGTGAAAAGTGAAGTGAACAGTGAAGTAAACAGTGAAGTGAACAGTGCAGTGATAGTTCCGCGCAAGTAACGGTTCCGCGCTAGTGACAGTTTCACGCGAGTGTACAGTGCCGTGTCAGTTCCGCGTGTGAGTGAGTGCTGTGTGTACACGTTTGGCACTTAAATAAAGGCATTTTCATAAGTTCGGCCTTTTCTTCCCTATCCCCAACCCACTCTCGTGACAATATAATAACATATAATATATAATATAAATATATAAAATGCAAACCTGATTGACTCATCTATCAACGCACAGCCGAAACTACTGAACATATTTCGCTGAAATTTGGTATTATAGCGGGGGGCTACATTGCTTTTGAAGGTTGCGGCGTGAAGGCGTTTTTTCAAGACCAAAACACACTTTTAACCAACAAAAACTTCTGTTTGCGTGAGTTCCTTACACCACAGTGTTTTCACATTAATTCACGAGCACTATTTGACTATCTTACAATGCAGAATAAGTTAGCACACTAGAGGTGTTACTGATATATCAGAACCGATACCGCGAACATAATATGAACGCTGCAGAACATAATACAAATATATTAGGTTATGTGATATCCGAAGAACGCGTTCCAAAGAACCGTCAAGAACAGGTTAATATCCAAAGTATCGTATCGGTGAACCGGCTGCGTTACTGCGTTCCGCGCCCGTTCGCGTTCCGCATCCGTTCGCGTCCTAACTACGACGATACGAAACGTTACATATTGATAGGTAGATGTAAAATGCCTCAAAAAATAATATTGCCTGCAAAATCCCAGCCTGTTCTTCACCGTTCTTGGAGAACGTTTATCGGAACATAATATCGGTAAACTAATATATTCGATAACATGGTTCTTGATAACTGACCCTAATATAACACCTCTATAGCACACGGACAGCGATTTGTGTACTTAACTTTTAATAGATAGGTACGCGACGCGAGCAAGCCAGGGTTGCCAACAAAAAAATAAGGTCCCTCGTACATGTGCAGCTGAAAATCTCGTACATTGACTTTCAAACCTCGTACATAAAAATTTATTATGCTTTAATGTTGCAAATGGCGCTACTTACGGTCACTATTTTCTTCGTTATCACTCATAAAAGACTTATTACTTATAATACATCACTAAACAATGGAAAAAACAATAGAAATCTTTATTTTTAGAAAATAATCAATTTGCTACACAACGTAGTGCAAATAACTAGTGCAAAGATACGATATTCTTAATCGGATTTTCCGGTTGAACTACCATATACGCGATGATTGTCTATGGTACCTATGCCGTCAACCGGGAAATCCCCGGCAGTGCAATTTATAACGTAAGAAGTTCCTACTATTTTTGATAGATGGCACTAGTTTTCACTAATTTATAATGGTGACCCAAAATGACGGTAAGGCCTAGAGTCCAGTGAAGTGGTGAAAGCTCATTTTGAGCTAGCCAGCTACATACTCCAATAAAAAAAATCGCATGGCCATAATATCATCAAAATCTCGTACATAACTGTACGAGGTTAATAGCGTCCTCGTACCTCGTACGGAAGACCACAAATCTCGTATTTGTACGAGGAACCTCGTACGGTTGGCAACCCTGGAGCAAGCATAGTTTAGCTTGCTATTATCAGAGCAGTATACTCTCGACGTGACTGGAACTGACTGTGAACTGACTGACTGGTCAACGGGCAGCAGTTATTTTATATGACGAACAATCGAGACTTGTAAGGACTTGTTACGACGTGACCTTGGCCAGTACACAATTTGCTATCTCATAAAAAACCTCTTTCGGTTATCGAAAACTAAAATTAGGGTTCTTCGATATACTTATAAAGTTGGATAACAAGAAAACAGTTAAGAATTAGCATGTACGAAATAGCATAAAAACGCGAGTGAATAAAGATACAATCTGTACTAGTTTAATTATTTTTAACACTCGCGATCACAAGGAAAATCGATGTCAAACATCAAGACGGAACCCGTCAATAAATAAAGTTCGTGCTTAACATTGTTTGAAGGCGTAATAAATTATGATGTTTGACAGCTGATCGAACCATACACGGTTCATCTCATATAATTTGAATAACAGTTTTAACTATAAAACAATGCGTTCTAATCTAAAGTAGCGGGCGGGAATGCGACCGCGGGAGGCTCTGGGTGGATATAAATTATTAGTGGTATTAGGAGTACCGCGGTTTGCTATATGCTCCCCCTCTAGTCCTGGAGAACGCCCTCGCTCCTGGACTAGGACCTCAACCTTCCTCTTCAGTCGTCCACATTTCTTTTTACGAATAACAGGCTTAGTTGTTCCACTATTGCCTTGAAAATGAATCAAATCTTGAATGAACGTGGTATTTGCCCAAAATATTTTCAATCTCATCTACTGGTGAGATTGTGTATATGGTAGGAATGGTAGGAGACATCTTCTTTACAATCCTGTATGGACCATCGCGTTTTCGAACAAATTTGGAAGTAAAATCTTTAGATCTTTTGCTTAAAACATGAGATTTTAAAAGAACAAGGTCTCCTTCTTTGAATGTTTCAGCAGGTTGTCGTGACTGATCTGCGTAATCTTTACCTAACAAAATCCACCGCTCCCCCTGGTCTCCTTCTGGTAGGGGTCCCAAAATGTCTACTGCTAAACTCATTTTGTTGGTTCGGGACCGGCATTTGGAGAAGGCCAGGTGGTTTTAAATCGGTGGAATTAATAGGTATTTATATTTCGCGAAATTGGTTCAAATAACAATTTATATTGTGTATTTTTATAAGTACCGAAATACCATATTTCGATGAAAATCTAAAATAACATCGGCAGCAAGTCTTTGCAAATCAGGCAATCTTGCCATAAGCACAGAATTAATAATAGTACTAACGCCATAAGGGCGCGTATGCGAGCTACAAATATGCCGGTTCTTTCTTGGGCTTGTGGCTTTGAAAAAATTTCTTTATATATTCTATGTGGCGGGCGACGGTCACCAAACGCACTTATGAGGTTGGCTTTTGCGTCGGCCCATGTACTTATCTGGTTTTTGACACCTTGCCACCAAGTACCAGCTTGAGAAACTAGTAATAAAGACAAGCCCTTTACGACATTTGAGTCAGTCACCTGCGCACACTCCGTGTAACTTTCCACAGCATCGATGAAGGCTTCAACCGATTCATTTTCTGCAACACTAAATGTAGCTTGGCAGCGTGCCATCGTTCCATGGAACCCTAAGTCGCTTGCTAAGTACTACATATTATAAAACAAAGTCCCCGGCCGCGTCTGTCTGTCTGTTCGCGATAAACTCAAAAACTACTACATGGATTTTCATGTGGTTGGTACTTGTTACCAATCGATAGAGCGATTCTTCCGGAAGGTTTACGTAAGTATATAATTTGTTTAGTTTTTGTGTACATTTAACTAATATATATTGATATTTGTCAGAGGTGTCGGAAAAAGTTAAGCCATTTGGGAGCTTTCAACGAAAACGCTGCCTAAACCCTATGAGATATAACAAAACAATGTATGGCGGACATATTCTTCTCTTTTAGATCTACAAAAAAATCCGCGATAGCATTAGGTATGTCTATCTTTCAAGGTTAACTTGCTATTCCAATATATCTTTTAGAAAAACCGGCCAAGTGCGTGTCAGGCCACGCGCAAAGTAGGGTTCCGTAGTTGCGAATGACAACTTTGAGTTCACACTTTTTACACTCGCACCTCACAGTTTAACGACCAAAAAATCTAACTATGAAGATTGTATGAAATTTTACATTTTCCAGTACATTTTATAAGTTGGGTGCCTATAACTTTTTAGTTTGCACTTAGCACCCAGCTCTGATAGTTTTCCTTTCAACTTCAGTATATATACTACTGCTGTAATTTTTTTCACGTATCCATATATAACCGTTTAGCAGATAGAGGGGCGGGCCCTCACACACGTACCTCTAACAAGAATTTGCACTTTAAAACCAAATATTTCGGAAACGGATCCCTAAATCGAAAAATGGTGTTCTCAACTTCACAATATTTTTCAAATACCTTTTTAACGATACCCCACACGATGGGTAAATAGAGAAAAAAAATTACTTCCCCACTTTACTTGTATGGGAGCTACCAAAAAAAAAATTTTTTTTCAAGATTTTTTTCTACCACTTTTTTGCCATAATTAATATACATACCCATACCAAATTACAGCTTTCTAGTACTTATAGTCTCTGAGTAAAACCGCGGACGGACAGACAGACAGACAGACAGACATGGCGAAACTATAAGGGTTCCTAGTTTACTACGGAACCCTAAAAAAATGATCATTTCTAATGCGGTAATTGAAAAGCTAAGAAAAGACGGATTCAGTATGTATCCTTATCATTTTAAACGAGTTAATATTCTTAAGCATTTCATGCAGATTATTTTACCCCTAAACTATATACTTTAAACGAATAACTTAAAAGTTATCGCAAAATAACAGCGCGTGTTTCAGCGAGGCAATTTTTTTGTTTTGTGTTCTTTGTAGGTAGGTTACTATTATGTATAGATATTTAAATACCTACTTATTTAGTGTTTTTTGTATTCCTGAAGAGTATAGGTATTTCATACGATAAAAGTATATACCTACTTATTTCATTGAGTTTTAGTAGGTACCTATATTACTTTGTTTCTGTTTGTTTTCGCCCGTTTTGTTAGAGGTTTAAAGACATTCTGTAGTAAATATTAGTATCAGTATTGTACCCGTGCGAAGCCGGGGCGGGTCGCTAGTGGATCTATATAAGGGTAAGGGTGACTGATCTGATTGTGGTTCTTATCGCGGTATTTCGCTTTTATCAGTCCCCGGAAAAATCACCAGAGTACTTATCAACCGCCTGATGAAAATATCAGAGAGACTGCTGCCTTAAACTCAGTTCGGCTTCCGACCTGATCGAGGCACGTGCGAAGCTGTCTTCTCTGTGCGTCAATTGCAAGACAGCAGAGGGCAGGGTCGTCCTATGTACCTGTGCTTTGTGGACCTAGAGAAGGCTTTCGACAATGTGCCTCGAGAAGCCCTCTAACCGGTGCTAAAGAAGATAGGGCACAGAGAAGTTTGTGAGACACCTCAGACTCCTCCACGACGGCATGCGGTGCTGCGTCCCTGTCAACGACGAACAGTCTGAGTTTTTTGAAACCCGCCGACGCGCCGAGCTCGACGTCAAGCGCGATTAGTTGAAAACCCGGCCACCTTCACTAACTTAGTATAATTTTATGAACGGTGTGCTCACATACCTGCAATGTGCGAGGTTTTTCACCACTAGGATCGGCTACATTAGCCACATGAGAGCTCACGAGAGAACTCTCAATTCTTGGAGTGGTCGCCATGAATGGAATCGGTCGGACGTCATCATCATCACCATTTAAATTTATAGAGTTAAAATTATACTTGCAAGACTTTTTAATATTTTAGAGTTCTTTTTATAAAAATACTTATTTATGGCAATAACAATCAGATAATATTCTAAAGAGGTTTTATCTAAGCTAATGCTTTATAAACTTTTCTTTATTGAAAATGCCATCTACACTAATATCATACAAAACACGAAATCAAAATTTGGAGAAACAATTCAGTATTGCAGCCTCCAAAAATCCGCTTTCTTGCACAAATTTTATCTGAACTTTGGGCCTTTATAATGTAGTCATTACCTAATGTAACAGTAAAGAAAATATTTGCTTCGAAACCTTGCAAATGTAATGGAGATTCTAAATGCCAAACGTTTTTTCATAAACTTGTAAGGCTTACTACTTACTTAATAAACACGTATTTCTTGAAACAAGTTTCATAAAATTTCCGCACACTATTTTTCGTTCAATGTTATCGCGTACTCGCATGCTTGTTACCATGTGGCAGTAAAAGCTATGTGGGCGACGAGGGCGGGCGCTTTTCGCTTTGCCTCTATGTGACATTGCGCTGGATGAAAGAAGGTTTTCGACCATGCTCGCATTGACGATAGTCAGACGGGGACCTCTTAATATTAATAACGGCAATAGGTAGACTCTTGAATTTAGTTGTATGTATATTTACTTTAACAAATACATAATTAAATCAATATTTTTTCCGTTTCTGCTCAATAGTCTAATATTATAGAGGGAATAGTACGGAACCCTTCGTGGGGTAAAACTAATTTATGTTGTATGGGAGCCCGTTACTTATTTATTTAACTTTGATTTAATTATTTAGTAACTTTTACTCGCGGCTTCAATGAGCAGCAGCACCGGAACACAACAAGCCGAACAAACTGCGCTCGCCAACCCGCCTGCCAAGCGCGGTGAGGAAACCTCTATGGAGAGTAGTAAAAAGACCAGGCCCCCAGTCTCCGGCAGCCCCACTTTTCCTGGCTCCAGTAGCGGTCACAGTAACGGCGGGGCAGTGCTGAGAATCCCCGGATTCGACCAGGCTACCACCCCCGACGACGATTGGCCCTGGCAACACACAACCTACGCACTATGAGGCTTGATGAGTAGGTTGCGATGGGGCATAGTGGGATTGTCTGAAGTCCAAAGAGAGGGAGAGGGAATGACAACCCTGAAGTCTGGCAATCTACTCTATCACCGGGAGGGTGATGTGTCCCAGCATGGTGTCGGGTTTGTAACCATCAAGAGTATTCCCAGCAGGGGGAAATACCTTATACTCAAAGTGCCCAAAAGATACTTGAAGGTAATCAAGGTACAGGTGTACCTGTACATGCCGATCGGGGAATACTCAGATGAAGAGGTTGAAGCGCTTCCGAAACCTATTTTACGGTGGTTATGGGGGATTTGACATTTAGGATTTTAGCCATGTGGTTCCCGGCAGAGTACAATAGGACCACACCAAGTCTTCCCGTGGGTTTCGTAGAAGGCGACTTAGGAAACACAAGCTAAACAAAATTTAAGAATTTAAGACAGCGTGGAGAATGTACGCCAAATTCTCCGACTGCTCTGCGGCTCTGGTAGTACAGAGAGGGTCATGCTATTACAGTGGAGACTAAAAGGACCTAATGATGCTCCATCATATCAGCCACGAGTAGTCCACTCCCGAAGATATTTTCTGTCCATGGAAGAATCAACCATACTCACCGCGCTTGGCAGCCGTCTCCCACCCAAGCGTGGTGAGTACGGCGTTCTTTTTTCGATTTTTCACTCTGTTATTCAAGATTCAAGATTCAATCGTTTATTTAATATAGGTTTCTTTGAACACTTATTAATTGTCATATTTGCGTTTACAATCTTTACAACAAAAAAATTTTTGTTGACGTCAATAATTACTTATGGCTAAGTTTAGGCCGCTTCCAAAGCGGAGTGCAGAAGAAGCGGCAACAAACTGCACAGCGCATTTTGTCCAAGCGACGTCAACTCTCAATTCTAGTTAGACCTTATAAACTACTTAATATATATGTGGACTGAGTGTGCATTGTTTTAATTAAATGTGTTTTTAGCGTAAAGAAATAATAACACGCATTGTTTAGAAAAGTATTTTATTGCAAGCTGGGCGGAGGCGGCGCCAGCGGCTGCAGCTCGTCGGGCAGCGCGTGCAGCCGCAGCTGGCGCGCCAGCAGCGCGTCCGCCAGCGCGCGTGCCTCGCCGCCCACCCACGCCGCGCCCGCCACGTGCAGCCACTGCACACAACGCGCTGCTCAGTCATCCATGTACAAGGAATCACTTTCAAGAATAACTGAACTGTGACATATTTATACAACACCAGCGCGAGCCGGACAACGCAGTACACTGACCTTGCTGTGCGGCGCGGCGTCCAGCGCCTGGTACAGCGCGCGCGCGGGCTGCGGGCGCGGACGCCGCGCCGCGGCCTCGAGGCGCGCGCCCCACAGCAGCGCGCCGCCGCAGCCCGCGCCGCCCGCACGCGCCAGCACGCGCGCGCAGCGCTCCGCCTCTGCAACACAAGGCACGTCACTATAGGGGGCACGATTGTATGCCATATCAGATTGCAGCGCCAGATTTGCTGGGCATTGTGCACTGACCTTGCGGCGTCCAGTCGGCGGGCGGCGCGGCCAGCAGCGCAGGCAGCGCGCGCGCCAGTGCGCTCACGTCGCTGCGCGCCGCGCCCGCCGGCGCCCACGGCCCGCCCTCCGCCGCTGCGATCACACGCAACACGTCATAATACGCACGTCAATAGTCAAATCATTCATAATAATACGGTTCTTATGACATAGACATTTGTATCGTAATGATGTAGTACTAGTGCTTTTTACTTTACACCAACCAATCACAACCGCTTAATAGCCCAATGCCACAGAAGTAAAATTTAAACTTTTTCATAGAATCCGAGCAAAAAGTTTTAAGTTCAGCATGAAACTTTTTTCCGATTCGTTAGATGTGATTTTTTTACCGACTTCAAAAAGGAGAAGGTTATCAATGTACTTTTTTGGAGAAAATAAACCTGAGTAAATGTAACTTTTTAAACTTTCACGGTTATCAACATTAGAATTACTATATACTGTATCTGGACTGAAATATCGAAAACTCAAAAAAACCACAATAATCACGGTAAATATCCCGAAATGTCTAATTCTAATGAGTAAATGTACTTGATTATTACAAATGTATTTTTTCAATTCAAACTGCTTTAGTTCCTAGTTCCTAGCTTTTATAAATTCCTTATTTGCTGAACTGCAATCTTGTTTTAGTTTACGGTAATCGCAAAAGTATTGAAAAACGTCGTATGATACTCGCACGGTAAACTGTCTATTATAGTCGTCGGTTTATTATTATTATATGATAGTATAAGCATGCGGCTTCGCTTTGCGCCTATGAACATCTCGACTATAATATCCAGCTTACTTTACTTGTATCATAATGTACTATTAGTGAACGTCAATTTTCATTACGGAAAGCGGAAGCAGAGTTCAAAAGAAGCAGTAACAAATTGCACAGCGCATTTTCTCCAAATGACGTCAAATTACAACCTACGACATCCTACTTTCTAGTATTTAATAGAATCGAGCTCTCATTGTCATGGCATGAATTAAAATTGAATTAGTAATATGTCAAATCATAATTTTGAGTAAATGAATACAAGTGAGTAAACGAATGAAATTACATGCATTATATTTTTTAATATATACTGAGAAGATACTGTCATAATATTTATTTAGCATTACGGCAGGCATCACTCGCTGCTTCGTCTGGAGGAGGCAGAACTCACCCAGATTGAGGAAAGCGCTATCCGGGAAGAGCGGCGCCAGGTCGCGCGCGGTGTGCAGCAGGCGCGCGTCGGCGGCGGCCGCCGCGGTGAGCGCGCACGCGGCCTGCTCGCGCCAGCGCAGCGCGCGCGCGCCCGGCGCGCCCGGCGCGGCCTGCAGCGCGCGGACCAGCGCAGCGCGCCGCGCCGGCGGGGCCAGCAGCGCGCGCGCACACGCCCACTCCGCCTCGCCGGCCAGCAGCGCGGCGCTCAGCTCCTCCTCCTCCTCCTCCTCGTCGTCGCCGTGCGACGTGAACGAGCTCTCTATCTCCAAACACCGCTCCTCGCACTAAAATCAGTACTTTATGTAACTGTCACTTCGCGACCCCGTAGAAATTGAAATTTGTCTAATATTATATAAGAACTGCAAAATCTACCGCCTAAAATATTTATTGATAACGTTCCGGATGTACGCAGTATTGGCTCACGGTGTCTGAAGGTCTTGCAGTCTTCTGCTTAGCTTGAGATTTGATTAAATTGATGACTGGATCCCAAGCTGGTGGTAACTGCCAACCACCCTCTCTATTGAAATTAAGATGTTTTTAATTTCAATAGCCTCACGAGAGCCTTTGCGGGTTTTCGTGATATACACGAACACTGTGAAGTGTTCGAAACGTTAGGTGGGTAGGTATAAATAATTTAAGATAAAAACCGTATTGAATCAATTTTATTTAAATGTGTAACAATCGCGAAAGCATTAAATCTACCTACTTGGCAATGGCGGAAAACTAAGGATGCGTGTAAGGTACAGTGACTTCTGCCGCGTAGTTCTATAACTTAGAATTTGACCAAGATTCTTCATGTTATAGTATTTCCAATTATTTATTTTCTCGATGACAGCTCCCGTAGAACGTAACTGCGCTTGATTACGCCAAATTAACTTTTAAATGCGAGATAAAAAATACGACTACTGCCCAATTTTGTTCCTTGATCCAATGTAATATTATAATTAACTGCGACAAATTGAGTTTATATATGCAGCATTTCTTTTTTAAAGTACGATAAATAATTAACGTTTTCATACAGTTACATCCTATGGCAATGAAAATAGAGATGTTATGATTGAAGTATCAATATTGTATCGGCATTACATATATTTAACTAGATGTGTTTCCGCGACTTGTGACGCGTTGTAACTTTTTTCATGAGATAAAAATATAGCTTATGACAACTTAGGATTAATGTAGTATTCTATTAGTGAAATATCTTTTGTTTGTTTATTAGTTTTTAGTTAATTCAGTACAAACATACAAATCTTTCTAGTTTACAATATAAGTATAGAAATTTAATTGAGAGTGAAATGAAATAATTATAAAAACAGATAATTTTATTAATAAATTTTAACTAAAATCAATCGTTATATTTATCGTATCTACTGATTGCATGTTTGGTTACAACACTATAACTATCAAACTTGATCCGTTATCGAGAAAATAAATGATTGGAACAAATATATAAAGGTATTCAAAATTTTAAATTCATTAGGTACCAAATCAAAAATCGAAATCGTAATGACGTACAATATTACTTATTATTATTGACCTACAATATAATAAATTAATAAATAAAAATAGATTGAATGTCTTGACTACTCAGCATAGGGGACTGACCGTGCGCAGCGCGTCGTGGGCGAGGCCGGGCGGCGGCGCGCGCCGCAGCTCGGCGTCGGGCGGCGGCGCGCGCGCCAGCGCCGCGCTGCACAGCGCCCACGCGCCCGCCGCCGCGCCCGCCGCGCCCGCCGCCGCGCTCAGCTCGCGCACCACGCGCGCGCAGTACAGCCGCGTCGGCGCGTCCGCGCTCTGCCGACCACACACGGCGTGATAAAGCGGACAAAATTAAACAAAATACACTACACGTCAACCCATACGTCAACTCGTGAACGGGTGCTACCAGTGACTGGTCTGGTCGGCCTGTTTGAGACTACTTCATGTTCTGTTGTTCGATAATTGGCTCACTAGAGTGTAAACATAAACATGTTCCAAAAATTATGAATGTATAATGATATTGTGAAAAGAAAACAGATGGAAAAAAAAAGAAAAGTAAAAAAGAAAGAAACATAATATAATTATACAAAGCTCTTCAGGCTAATAGGCGACCTATACTGTTGAAAAGAGTTTCTTTAGGCATTTCTTCTCTGCAGTGGTCGGTTCCGAAATGCTTGTAGTCTGTAGCTTTTGAACAATAATTAGTATATTGACTATATAATACAATATTTAGATTTGACGTGAAAAAGTGCCTATTTTTTGAATAAACGTTTTAAATCTTTGACTACTTATCAACTCATGACACGATAATTTAAACACCAGCTACAACCGGTTGGAGTAAGAAGAGACCTGGTCGCGAGTGGCGGCGCGTAGCGCGCGCATGGCGACCTGCAGCGCGGCGTCGCGGCCCGCGGCGCGCAACTCGAGGCGCGCGAACAGCGCGAACGGCAGCGCGCGCCCGGCCGCCCAGCGCCGCAGGCCCGCGCGCGCACGCGAGCGCAGTCGCGCGATCTCCTCGCGCCCGTGCGCCTCCTGCCACACACGCACACAACATTCGTTGATAACTATGCCCAACACAGGACGGATAGACAGAGCCCAGGGGCTCAATTTTTGAACCAGTAGAATCGATCCACCACCCGTTGTTAAGCTTTCGCATGGTGAATCATAATTGGCTCTATTTTTGAAACTTTATTCGAATGGTTTTTCCGAATAGTCGCACGAGAGCACTCGGATTCAAAGACGTGTACGTACAATAAAATATGAAATTTGACTTGACTCCATATGATCCCAATGGGTTCCATAGGTATCATAAGGTCCCAATGGGTCCAATTAGGTCCCATCGGTCCCAAAGGGTCCCAAGTGTACCCAAAGGGTCCCATTAGGTCCCAAAAGTCCCATTGGGTCCCAAGGATCTCATTGGGTCCCAAAGGGTCCCAAGGGTCTTACTGGGTTCCAAGGATTCCAAGGGTCCCATTGGGTCCCAAGAGTCTCATTGGGTCCCTAGGGTCCCCTTGAGTCCCAAGGATTCAAGGGTTCCAAGGTTCCCATTGGGTCCCAAGGGTCCTATGGGTCCCATGGATCCAATGGGTCCCATAAATACCATTGGGCCACATTGGGTACCATTGGTAGTACCATCCACCAAGCCAAGAGCACCAAGAACTACCAAAGGTACTAATCTAAGAAAAAAAAAATATATTCGCACTGTTCAAAAATACGTAAAAACAGGACCACTCGTTGATTTTATTCATATGTGAATACGAACCGAGTGCTAACATCACAACGAGTGGCGGATCGATTGATCTACTAGTTCAAAAACCTTAAGGCCACGTTTAGCATGTCGGTTAGGCTTATAGGTGAGAACTGAATAAAATAGTCATGGGTGTTTATATATTATAAAATATAATATCGTTGACCTAGTATCCCATAACACAAATCTCGAACTTTGGCTTGATTTGACTAGCTCAATTAGTGTGATTTGTCCATATATATTTTGTAGCGGGTGTTAGGGATCACTTGAACGAATACAAACGTCTGTCTTCAATGAATTTATTCTTGCTACTGTTTTGACTAAATACATGCATCGTAATAAAAGATCGAACTAGCTTATACAGTTATATATATGTAGGTATGTATACTCGTGCAAAGGCGGTCTTGTAAACTTTGTATATAAAACTTGTATATAATAAGTAACGATTAAAATATTATGTAAAGTGATCAATATGTACATATGTAAATAAATAAACAATCCAATCTAACATAAACCGCCCACCAAAGGACTTTATGAGTCCTTTTAAATACATATTCATAAGCACTAAAGATTTGCACATCCAATTTAATTCTACCTACATCACAATTCATAAGTTTGACCGAACCAAAGAAGTTTACATATCAAAATCATTCTGAACTATCGCTATCTATTGGTAACAGACATAACTTAGTAACTGTCCTTTTCACTATGTTGTCGCCACTCTTGACACTGTACACTCGAGTATAGCCATCGGATCCAGGATGTTTGCTTACTATTCTGCCCAGCAACCATTTGCCTGGTGGCAAGTTCTCTTGTTCGATTAAAACGATGTCACCGATCTCCATTTCTTTCTCTTTTTTAAGCCATTTGGGCCGTTGTTGGAGCCTAGAGAGGTATTCATTTTGCCATCGGGTCCAAAAGTCACTCAATAACTTTTGGAGATATTGCCACCTTGACAGATGAGAAATCTTTACGTTTTGCAAACTTGGGCTGGGCACGGTTATAGGGGGTTCACCAATTAGGAAATGACCCGGTGTCAGAGGTTCAACGGCTTCATTATCTAAATCATCTCTAGGGCACAACGGCCTTGAGTTTAGGCATGCCTCAATTTCACATAGAACCGTAGTCATTTCTTCAAAAGTTAAATTTGTGGTGAGGATTCTCTTCAAATGATATTTAATAGACTTCACCCCGGCCTCCCAAAGGCCCCCAAAATTAGGACTATACGGTGGAATAAAATGCCATTGGGTTCCGTCTGCAGCAAGTGAATTAGCTATTTCTCCCGAGAATTCCAAACAAGCTTCTTTCCAGAGGGAAACCAATTCTTTGTTTGCACCAACAAAGTTGCGACCTTGGTCGCTCCACATATGGGCACATTTTCCCCGGCGAGCACAAAATCTCCTGAACGCTCCAATGAAGGCCTCCGAGGACAAATCTCCAACTAATTCTAAGTGGATGGCCTTTGTGGCCATGCAGATAAAAATAGAAATGTAGGCCTTTTGACACCTAATTCCTCTTCCCTTGCTCATCAACACTTGAAAAGGCCCCGCAAAGTCCACGCCTGAGTGCAGAAATGCTCGCGCGGGTGTCACACGCTCCTTTGGTAGATCACCCATGACTTGTGCTCGCGTTCGAGCACTTTGTTTGGCACATCTTAAACATTGGTGAACATATCGTCGGACTAACCCCTTGGCTTTAATTATCCAATACTTGGATCTTATGTAGGACAGCATCAACTGCATTCCTCCATGCAATGTTCTTATGTGTGCATCAGCTATTATAAGGGGTGTAAGGTTATTCTTGTTTCCTAAGATATACGGATGTTTGGCTTGATCTGACAAACAAGAGTGTCGTAATCGTCCGCCCACCCTAAGAATCTGTTCCTCATCCAAGTATGGGTCTAAAGTTTTTAATGTACTTGTATTTCTTACTTGTTTATCTCTCCTTAACCATTCTATCTCATCTGAAAATTCTTCGTTCTGTACCATCTTTATGCATATTTTTAAAGAATCTTCTAATTCTTCAGTTGTAAACGTCGCGTCAATGTCATTATTTAGTTTACTTTGTCTTAAAAATCTTTTGCAGTATGTAATACTTCTGATCAACTCTATTAATGTGTCGAAATCTTTAAAATGTTCAGTGAATTTCTTAATTCCTTTATCTTCCTTAATCGTTAATGTATGTATTTTCTTACTTTCAATTTCTGTTGTTTGAACATTTGGACTCACAAAATTGATTTCTTGTCTCAATAGCCATTCTGGGCCCTTCCACCACAAAATGTGATTTATCAACTCTGTGACTGAAGCACCTCGAGATGCGATATCCGCTGGATTCTCATGAGATTGAACATGATGCCAATGATCGTGTGGTACATTCTCCATTATTTCGACCGTTCGGTTTGCAACAAACGCCTTCCATCTACTAGGTTCTCCTTGGATCCAAGCAATAACTATCAAGGAATCAGTCCAAGCGTGCACACGAGACGACGGGATTCTCATAGAAGTCGATACTTGCTTCAACAATCGTGACAATAATAGAGCCACGCATAATTCAAGTCTCGGCAATGACACTGTTTTCAATGGAGCCACGCGTGTTCTTGATGCGATTAATGAAGTTGAGATACTACCATCAGTTTTTTGGACGCGGCAATACACGACTGCTGAATATGCTTTCATAGACGCATCACTAAAGCCATGAATTTGAACATCTTCGTGACTAGAATTGTGAGTACCTAGCCACCGATCGATGCGTATGCCATTGACATTGTTGAGATCCGCGCGTATGTTTACCCATTCTTCTCTAAGGTTCGTATCGATTGGTTCATCCCATTCAACTTTAGTTGTCCAAAGTTTTTGAAGCAACATTTTAGCAGTCACGATACACGGTGAAATCCAGCCAAGCGGATCGAAGATTTTTTGAAGATCGGACAAAATGCTTCTCTTAGTAACACTGACTGCGAGTGGAGGTAAGTGTAGGTTATATTCAAATTGATCATTGCCTAGGTTCCACTGCACACCTAATGCTTTAATAGTTCCATCAATGTTCATATCAACGTGAGCATTTGCTGATCTCTCACTTGAATCTAAAGACTTCATAAAATCTGCATTATTTGATGACCATTTTTTCAGCGTGAAGCCACCTAGACGTAATAGCTCTTTCAGATCCCTGCTTGTCTTTATTGCCTGATCAACATTGCTGCAGCCTGACAAAATATCATCAATGTACATATCTTCGCGTAGTACTCTTGCTGCTTCGGGAAATTTCTCCCCCTCATCAATAGCAAGCTGCATAATAGTTTTAACAGCTAAGTAGGGTGCTGAAGCTGTTCCAAAAGTGACTGTCAACAGCCGTAGGTCTTGAATATTTTCAGATGAATTGTTTCTCCAGAGAATGCGTTGGTAATCAACATGTTCTTCGTTCATCAAAATCATTCGATACATCATTTGGATATCGGATACGAAGCAAACTGCATATGTTCTCCACCTTATTATAATGCTTCGTAAATCTTCTTGAAGTACAGGACCAGTCAACAACTCATCATTGAGGGAAACGCCGTTCGAGCCCTTACAAGAACCATCAAAAACGACGCGAGTTTTCGTCGTTTCTTTATCGTTCCGGACTACAGCGTGGTGCGGTAAGTATACTGACTTCTTTGTTTCCTTTTCTTTTTCAGGTACATCTTCTGCGTGTTTTAACTTCTTATATTCTTCGATAACTCTGCTATATTCTTTTTTCATTTCAGGTTCTCTATTGAGTCTTCGCTCCAGTTGTTTAAATCTTTTCATTGCTATTTCCCTTGTATTGCCTTCTGCTGATTGTGGACTATCTATTCTAAACGGCAATTTAACTATGTATCTCCCTTCGCTATTTCTTCTATGTGTGCTTTCATAAATATCTTCGCAAAGTTTTTCTTCTCTTGTATACTTTCTGTTTGGCTCAGTATCTACCTCCCACATTGATTTTAATAGCTCTCTTACATCAACTTCTTGATTTATTGCCAGAAAACAACTTTGTTTTGAATTGTGTGGCTTGATGTTTATTTGACCGAAGACGATCCACCCTAGCTTGGTGCTTTGAGCCATTGGTGTACCAGGTGGACCCTTGATCAAGCCATCCTGGACAATGTTTGCGTATTCTTTAACATCTAGTAGCAGATCGATGTTTCCTGACATATAATATTCTGGATCTGCTAAATCAAGATCAGCCAAGTGTAACCATTTTTCTCTAGGTACTGAACTGGTAGGTATGTCGATTGTCAAGTGTTTTGACATCACGTAGGCGTCTATGGAAAGGTTAAAATTGGGTTCCCAGCGTGAAAGGACATTTGCATGTACCTTTTGTTTGACAACGACTTTCATAGATTCCATTCCAGTGACGATGCTATCAGTTGGCTGTCGTTTGAGCTTTAGAAGTTGAGCTGCCTTCTCACTGATAAAGCAGGCTTGGGATCCGGGATCTATCAGCGCCTTAAGCACAATGGCGTGTCCTTGTTCGCTTTGTAATGTCACCATTGCGGTTGCTAATAGACCCACATCTTGTCTAGCATTGTAGTATGACGCGATCATAGTATTTACTTGTAGCTTCTCTTCTACATCTGCTTGGGTTGATGACGTCGGCTGTATAGCTTCTGATGATGCCGATGTATCAGGTTTCTTGGATTGATGTAGAAGAGTATGATGACGTCGATTGCATATGCGACAGGACATTGGTAGTCGACACTTCATAGCTGAATGTCCTGATGCCAGACAATTGAAGCAGAGATTGTGTTTCTTTGCATACTCACTCCGTTCGATAGGTTGCATTTTTGTGAACTCCTTACAGTGGCACAAAGTGTGATTTTCTTTACACATACTACAAATTTTCATGGAAACAGAAGCGTGGAGAGCGCGTTCTCTGACAGTCTTATCTCGTGTAGTCGTTGTTGTTGAAACAGGTGTAACTAATTCCAGCGTTCTAAATTTGCCTTCTAAAAACTTCTTCAAGTCGTTCCAGGTAGGTAACTCATCCGATCCTGTCTTATATGCATACTCCTCCCATTCCTTGTGCGACTCTGGGTCCAACTTCTGCACTACCAGAAATATTATTATAGGATCCCAAGAATCCGTTCTCACATTTAAGTTTTGAAGGCTGTTAAGGATCTCAGTTGTTGTATCTAAGATGGACTTGAGTTGACTTGACGACTGTGAGTTGGCTTTCCTATGTGCAAATAATCTTTTCAACAACGAGTTCACTATAATTCTTTTATTGCCATAACGTGTCTTCAGGGTGTCCCACGCCTGTTGGTAATTGCTTTCAGTCACCTGAATATGTTTAAGTAACGCCGCCGCTTCACCGCTAATACTGGTTTTCAAGTAGTGTAGTTTTTCTACTTTGCTGAGGGATTTGTTATCGTGAACAAGCGAAATGTATAAATCATTAAACGCAGGCCACTCTTCATAAGTACCGGAGAACGTAGGGAGAACAATACGAGGTAATTTCACATTTGACTGCTGTTGATAATTTTCTGAGAGGTCCCCGATGCTTGATGTTGGTGATTTCGAAGATAACCTGGCTAACATATCTCGCAGTTCACCCATTGTACTTACGTACAATTCTTCATATTGGTAAAATTCTTCATTCGCATAATATGGCAATAAACTGCGTTTATCTCTTGGTGTTAACCTTCCCAGTTCGTGGTGAGCGTTGTTGAATATTTTCCAGTATTCCTCAATACACTGAATCCGTGATTGTATATATCCCTTTGTTAGGCGTTGCTTAGGACATTTCTTTAAATTTGTTTGTGTTTTCTTGAGTAATTCTGCAGTGTCTTCTAATGTACTAATAATTTCTTCAGGTTTTCTAGCCATAATTGTTCACAAAACACGTTAAAGTTCACAAAACATAAGTTATAAATCGTAATTACACAAGTTATAAGTTCGCAATAATGTTGTTTACGCGTAAAGATTCACTCGATGCGTTCTTATCGCTAATGGAATGCGGCCGCTATTGTTCTCGCGCAGCAGGTAGCCGGTTGCTATGCAGTGCGCGGTCCGCTGTCCGGCTCGATTCTGACCACTATGTAGCGGGTGTTAGGGATCACTTGAACGAATACAAACGTCTGTCTTCAATGAATTTATTCTTGCTACTGTTTTGACTAAATACATGCATCGTAATAAAAGATCGAACTAGCTTATACAGTTATATATATGTAGGTATGTATACTCGTGCAAAGGCGGTCTTGTAAACTTTGTATATAAAACTTGTATATAATAAGTAACGATTAAAATATTATGTAAAGTGATCAATATGTACATATGTAAATAAATAAACAATCCAATCTAACATATTTATTTATTTATTTATATTACTAGCCGCAACGCCTATTGAAATTATTCCTGACGCCCATTCCCTCGATCGGCTTTTACGATCTGCGCGGAATGAGAAACAGCTGGTACATTCTACGTTTTTCTTGTGTCCCAAACCAGTGTGGAAGGCTCATGGGGCTGGAGAACCTCGTACGTCACACCTTTACATTTGTGACCTTTCAGGTAAGGAATGGAATTTTGTCCTCACGTCACTGTGTCCGACACTACGAACAACAGTATGAACATACACCACCTCGAGAGTATAGTCACCTCGACATCGAGCAGCAGCATGAGCGCGTGCAACCAGCGCAGGCGCCAGCACAGCAGCGCCTCGCGCCGCCGGCCGACGCTCCAGTCCAGCGCCGCCTCCCACAGCGCCTCCACCCACGACAGGAACCCTGCGGACGACACGACCGTGTACAACGTTTAAATCAGAATCATATTTATTTGCGTAAAATATGGTACATAATATGGTGTTGAAATAAATAAATACAGTCCTGCATATTTTACCAATACTGGCATGCAAATACACAAGCGTCAATTTGAAATTATAGTCTAGACTAGCTGATGCCCGTGACTTCGTTCGCATGGACTTTATAACTCCGGCGTATTAATATACCTTGATACGAACTAAACATACATAAGAAAAAACTTTCTCGTAGCAGTGTTATAAAATTGTATGGCATTGCATTGGCTGCTGCTAAATACTGGAGGCATAAAATATAGGAATATTTTAGACTTTTAAGCCACTGACACGATAAGAAGAAAACTATAAAGCTAGCTTCAAGTGAGTTTGCGCTACTTCACTAGACTTTGAGGTATGGGCAGAGCACTTTCAACCTATCGCACATCTCCAAAGGGCCTTCGGGAGGGACGGACCTCGGCTTTAGGTGTTACCTGTGGGTTCAAGGCTTGGAGAGACAGCAAACTCTCGTGTTTTGCCGAATGGGCTGAAAACTACGTTGCCAAAAAGGGGGACCGCTGGGCGGTCACCATTAATATGAGCAAATCGTACTCCACGCACTCTATCCCAGAGGAGAGTGTGACTCTGTAATATTGACGATATAAAATTTAACATGGTAGTGTATCAGATGTTCTAAATCTTCGATTTTTTTACCTCAACAAAAAATACTAATCGGGCTGAACAATTTTTGCTACAGCGTCATTTTTATATTTCCTATAGTTTACCTGGACCATTATGGTTCTACGTCAGGTGTCAAATTAAATACCTCAACAAAAAATGCTCATCAAGTTGAATAACTTTTGCTAAGGCGTCATTTTTATATATATAATATATATGTCGCAGAATTGTCAATTGATAGAGTTGAGCCTTATCTGATTTTGAATTTGGCGCTCAAGGTTGTTTTTGAATTTCGCGGGAATGTCTACAATCTATTTTTGAATTAAAAAAAAGAATAAATGTCGTTCGGAAAAGAACTTGACAGTGACAGATGACAGTGACAAGATCTTTTGCCGGGCCGGCGGCTGGAGTGGTTTTGTTTTTGTATCAGTGAAAATCATAGTGATTGTCGGTAAAAACTTTGTAAGATTAGTGAAAAAGGAGACAATATAGTAATTGAAAAGTAACCCAGTGTTTAATTCCAATGGAGGAGAGCTATGTTCCCGAGGTCCCTTCGTTATCAGAAGTGGGATGAACGCAGCCTTCACAAGTGGACAACGAAGAAAAATGGAGAACTTTGCTTGAGCAGCAGAACCAAAGTTTCCTAGCGTTGATAAAAGCAATGCAAGGAACCAAGTCTCCTGATGTGAGTTTTCCGGAATTTGACCCGGAAAAGGCGAACATAGACGCACGTGCATGGCTTTCGACGGCAGACATGTGCATGGCGGACAATCCGATAACTGGATCGCGTCTTATGGTTGCTCTAAGCAAATCGCTAAAAGGGCAAGCATCGGCGTGGCTGTCGCAGATATCTTATCCCGGATTAACATGGAAGGATTTCCAAGAGGCTTTTACTGCTCGCTATGACAGCCTAGAGACGGTCGCATCTTCTTTCATAAACTTGTCAAACAGTAGACCGAAAGACGGTGAGTGCCTTGCTACGTATGCTACCACACAGCTAAATATTTTAATGGGCCGCTGGAAAAATCTTAACATTGAACAAATTGGAATTGCCACGGTGATGGCGCATGTTGCACTAATAGAACCACGGTTTAACCGTGTGGCTTTCACGACTGAAATTAATACAAGATCTCAAATGCAACAAGAGCTCAAAGCTTTAGCCTATATGAAAAAGAAAACACCAACAAATGACTGCAATAGTGACACTCCGGATATTAAGCGACGCAAGTTCATGACACCTCCGGTAGTAAAATGCACACATTGTGGAAAGCTGGGCCATCATGTGTCTATATGCCGTTTCAAGAAAGATCTACGGACTGTCAATTCATCATCTGGGGAATCTATCAAGACGTCTACAGCCCAGAAGCACAGGTATGGCGCTCCATACAAGCGGCGCAATACTTATGCCTAGTACTAACACAAACAAAACTTTATATCCGTGCACTGCGTTAGTGTGTGAGTTCGACAATCAGGGCCGGCACCTCAGAATGAATAAAAGTAGGTACCTACTAACGATAACATTATTTTACGAGTATATCTTTCCATTCCAGAAGATGATGATGATGATGATGACACTTGCTTACAAGCATAAAATGTATTCTTTGATCTTACATATACTACCTACAACTGGCACAAACACAACACTATAATATATATAAATATTTTCTAGTATAAGGTCTTATTCATAAAAGTTAAATAAAAGTCATATCTAAAACAAATATCACTTCACAAACAGGTAGGTATTTCCTTAGTTTATGTCCATTTTTCATTCACCACTCTTGAGAGGCTTTATGATTATGACACACTAAATAAACGAATCGTTACAGTAAATATGATTAAATAGATTAAAAACACACGTTTGTTTCTAGTTTATTTACACTTATGTCAATTGTCAACAATGGCGTCGCGAATAATTATTACCTACTAACTTCGAATGCAACGCGTGGCGTAACGTGCGCAACTAACCCTGTTTGAATGCCAGTTAGTGACCAATATTAACGGGGGTGAGGTGCGGGGACGCCAGATTGCGGGGGACGCTGCGAGTTTCCGTTCTGTACGTTAGTACTATTATTAATTCTGTGCCAGAAGTCAACATTAGATTCCATCACCTGTTACAACTGCAAAAGCATTGGCAACTATGCTTCAAGATGTCCGCAAGCAAGCAATGCAGATAACAAGAAAATGATTTCAAACGTGTCGAACAATCCTGCTGAACGCCGTGTTGAGATATGTGCTGTCAGCGCCCCCAAAGGAACTTTGCATCATTCCGGTGAGTTGTTTTCATTCAGATACGATTCAGGAGCTGAATGCTCGCTCATCAAGGAGTCAATATCGTCAAATTTTAAAGGAAAGCGGTATAATAATATTGTCAAAATGATTGGTATTGGTCAAAGTAGTGTTTACAGTACTTCACAAATTCTTGCCCTTGTAAATATTGATGATATTGATTTTGAGGTTCTCTTTCATGTGTTGCCAGACAAATTCTTAAAGCATGATATTTTAATAGGTCAAGATGTCTTAAATCAAGGTTTAGAGATTTGTGTTACAGCCAACAAAGTGACTTTTACTAAAGTTCTAAATATTAATGCGTGTAGTGCTACCAATAGCCAAGTTGCCAGCTTTGAAAATATTGACACAGACATTCCTTTTGAATTTAAGCCTAATCTGATAGAGATCTTGAATGAGTTCAAAACTAATTTTGTTTTGTGGTACCCCATCTGGTCCTGCCAATACAGATCCTGTAGAGATTCGTCTTATCGACCCACATAAAACTGTGTATAGACGTCCCTACCGTCTGAGTCAACAGGAACGTTGTGTTGTTCGTGAAAAGGTAAACGAGTTACTGGCAGCTGGTGTCATACGCCCCAGCTCATCTCCTTTTGCCAGTCCCATTCTTCTTGTAAAAAAGAAAGATGGCTCAGACCGTATGTGTATTGACTATCAAGAGTTAAACTCCAACACTGTTCCCGACCGTTACCCTTTACCCCTTATTTCTGACCAAATTGACCGACTTCATGGTTGCTACTATTTCACTACTTTAGATATGGCGAGCGGATTCCATCAACTGCCTTTGCACCCTGATTCTATAGAGCGAACTGCTTTTGTTACACCGGATTCTCACTATGAATATCTTACTCTGCCATTTGGTCTGCGTAATGCACCATCTGTTTTTCAAAGAGCGGTCACCAAAGCTTTAGGTTCGCTTGTAAACACACATGTAATAGTCTATTTAGACGATATCTTGGTAATAGGCAATTCAGATGTTCTAGAATCGTTGGAAAGGGTTCGTACAGTGCTGCGTGTCCTAACGGACACTGGATTTTCTTTTAATATAAAGAAATGCAAGTTTTTGAAGGAAAAGGTTGAGTATTTATTTAGGGTATGAAGTTAGCCGTGGTGAGGTGCGTCCTAATAGCAGGAAGATTGAGGCCTTGGTTGCCTTGCCACCTCCTATGACAGTGACACAACTACGCCAATTCATAGGTCTTGCATCCTATTTTAGGAAATTTATTCCAAAATTTGCTCAAATAATGGCTCCTCTTCATGCTTTAACTAGTCCTGGGAAAGGTAATGTCGATTGGAAACTGGAGCATAAGGACATTAGACAAAAGATCATTGAGATCTTAACTAACGAGCCAGTCTTAATGATCTATGATCCGGATTGCCCTATCGAATTACACACAGATGCTAGTGCGATAGGATATGGTGCCATATTGCTACAGGTTAAGGAAGGTAAACAACATGTTGTTGCCTATTTCAGCAAACGGACTACAGCCCCTGAGTCTAAATATCACTCGTATGAGTTAGAAACTCTAGCAGTGGTAAATGCTGTAAAACATTTCCGTCATTATCTTTATGGGAACCGATTCACTGTTGTTACAGATTGTAATTCTTTGAAATCTTCTTTCAATAAGGCTGACTTGACACCTCGTGTCCATAGGTGGTGGGCTTTTCTTCAAGCCTTTGATTTTGAAGTTGTGTATAGAGAAGGCAAACGCATGTGTCATGTAGATTTCTTGTCTAGAAATCCCTTGCCAGTACTAGCTGTTGACAAAGTGGAACAAAGGCGAGTGGATATTGCTAGTTTACCTGAAAATTGGCTACATGCTGAGCAGCAACGTGATCCAGAGATCACAAAGCTGATAGAAGATTTCAAAGAACACAAACTAGATGACAACCTCTCAAAAACATTTGAAATCAGGTCTGGAATTTTGTACCGCAAAGTCCAGCGTAACAACAGGTCACGTTGGTTGCCCATTGTTCCAAGAGCTTTGCGTTGGTCTGTAATTAATAATGTGCATGATTCTTTGATGCATGTTGGTTGGGAGAAAACTTTAGAAAAGGTTTTTGACTTGTATTGGTTTGAACATATGTCAAAGTTTGTCCGCAAGTTTGTTGACAATTGTGTATGACATGCAAGATATCAAAGTCTCACTCTGGGAAATTGCAGGAAAACTCAGTGGCAAAAATGACAAAAAGGAATATGTGTTTGTGCTGATAGATGCATTCACAAAATTCGTTTTACTGCATCATACTTTGCGCATTGATACTGTTAATTCATAATTCATAATTCATTTATTTATCGCTTCACATACATATACAATAAAACACACTGGATTATAATACATGCATATGTACCCCGTTGGGGTGTTGCGATGTTACACAATAACAGGTTAATAATAAATCAGTCATAACTAGAAATGTCAAATTCTAAAATAAATAAGTAATAATCTTAAATTTGCTAAAATAATAATTATGAAATAGTAGCTATGATAATAATAATAATAAAAAAAAAAAAATACAATTGTCAATATCTTCATTCCTATCAAGTTTTATCTTCCATGTATTCTTTGACAGAATAATAACATTTCTTGGCCAAAAAGGATTTCATTTTATTTTTAAAAGTAATTTCATTTTCTATACATCTGATGTCCTTTGGTATTTTGTTATATATTTTAACGAATGAACAATAGGGGCTCTTATGGAAAATTTCTAAATTAGAGTATGGCAGCAGCAACCTATTCTTATGGCGAGTGTTTCTAATATGGGTGTCACTGATTTTTGTAAATAGTTGAAAATGTTTTCTAACAAATAATACTACCTCCAAGATATAAATACATGGCTGTGTCAATATATTTTTATTAATAAACTGTGGCTTGCAACTGTCGCGTCGCTTTATATTTGTCAGAATACGAACGCACCTTTTCTGCAATATGAATATGCTCTGAGACTCAGTGCTGTTGCCCCAAAGAATAGCCCCATACTTGAGCCAGGCGTAAGCATAAGCATAATATGCGGACAAAGCCGTGTCAAAGTTAGTATTGGATTTAATCACTTTCAATGCATATATAAATCTAGAGAGCTTTGTTTTTATATTAGCGACATGTGTTTTCCATGTAAAATGCGAGTCTATAGCAATGCCTAACAGATTAAAATTAGAAACCTCTTCAATCGCAAGATTTTTGGCTTCCAATTTTAAGCTAAGTGCTGACTTTTGGTACGGTCTAAATTGAATAATTTTTGTCTTTTTTAAATTTATTTCTAAGTTTTGCTGTTGTAACCATGAGTCTATAGCAATTAAAGAATTAGATAAAATTATGTTTGCGTCCTTAGAGTTGTCAGTTTTAAATAAAATAGAAATGTCATCCGCAAATATAACACAGAGGTTTTTGTCAAAAAGCTTAGGTAAATCATTTATATAGACTAGAAATAGCACACATCCGTTAACACTTCCCTGTGGGATAGAACAGTTTATGTTCCTGAGATCGGATGAGACGTCCTGCACCTCGCCAGAGTCCCCGCAGTAGTGTTCCAGCTGCACATACTGCTGGCGGCCGCTTAGGTACGATTTTATCCATTGATATGCCTGTCCGCGTATGCCACAATTATAAAGTTTCTCAAGTAGTAACTTATGGGATACTTTATCATATGCCTTAGTCATATCAAGGAACAAACCAACAGCATATTTTTTATCATTTATGTAATTAAGGGCCTCTTGAATATAAGTATAGACAGCATATGTTGTTGAGTGATTTTTTCTAAAAGCGTATTGATTTTTATCTAGTATGTCATATTTTTCTAGAAACTTGTAAACTCTGTCTGTCATAGCCTTTTCAAAAATATGCGAGAACTTAGGAAGGAGTGATAGTGGTCGTAGATTCCCTGGTTCCGTTATAGTACATTTCTTTTTAGGTATGGGCCTTAGTTTAGCTATCTTTAGGCTAGAGGGAAAACATCCCTCTGTGAAAGATTGGTTTATTAGTTTTGTTAGCGGTGGCGTTAATTCCGCAGCACAAGCTTTTATAAGTACGGGTGGTATCTGGTCTACACCATAGCTTTGTTTATTTTTTTGTTTTCTGAGGATATTAAATATCTCACGTTCGGTGACTGGCGCTAAGTACAGCGAGTTTGTGATCTCACCGCCCAGCGATGTCCCGGGCGGCGGGAGATTAACATGCGGCGCGTGCACAGTGCACTGTGGCTGTGTAGGCACTGATTGTGCACTTGCAGTGGCCGTCGCCTCGCCTACCGATGCAAAATAATAATTTAGAGTATTTGCAATCGAATGGGGCGATTCTAATATTGTGTCTCCGTATTTTAACTTTATATTTTTATTGATTTCATTCCGGTTTTCTGTAAGGTCCTTTATTATGCTCCACATTGTTTTTACTTTATTTTTAGACTTTTGCATAATTTTTGAAAAATTTATTCTTTTGCTCTTGTCCACGCACTTTTTCAAAATACTTGAATATCTTTTGTAATAAGATTTTAATATGTTATTATTTGATTGATTAATTAATATTTTAAGTAATCTTTTATGCTTACATGCTTTTTTTAGACCTACTGTTAGCCAGGTTTTTCTTTTATTTTTATTTTCTACTTTTAGTCTAGGAATGTATTTATTAAGGTATAATTGTATAATGTCATAAAATATGTCAAAATTTGAATTAATGTCATTTTCTCTTACAAATATATGATTCCAGTCAATTTTTTGTAAAGCTTGTTTGAATAATGTCATATTTTTATCACTAAATGTCCTTCTATAGCTATACGTTATGGGCTTAGTTTTATTTGTCTTTTTAATGTCAAAATTATATATAACGCTTCTGTGGTCAGATAAGCCGTGCTCCTCAATATATATGTCGTTATTTACTATTTTATTAGTGAACACCAAGTCAATACAGGAACTTGTTGATTTTGTAACTCTGGTTGCAATAGTTCTATCGTTTATTAAAGTCAGATTTTGAGTGAGCATTGTGTCGGCCAGTTTTCGGGATTCGTTCGAGTCTTTTTCCATATGAATATTAAAATCTCCCCCAACAATTACACGCATTTTCTTCTCTTGTGTTTCTATAATATGAAGAAGTCTATTCAAGCAGTTGTAAAAAATATCAATATTTCTATCTAATCTATAAATATTTATTAAAATTAAATTATATTTGGGTATCTCAACAGCACAACATTCAAAATAATATTCGACGGATAAATTAGTAATGTCTGATCGTTCGTTAAAAATAGTCCCTTCTTGTAGCAGAATGGCGCATCCCCCCCCTCTATGCTTAGAGCGGTAAAAAGCCGCAGCGATAACATATCCCTGAATCTTAATTAGTTGCGACCGATGTTCTGACATCCAGGTTTCTTGCAAACAAATTGCTTGGTATTTATTGTTTACAAAGCATTCTAATATGTGTTGTTTATTGTTTAAGCTTTGTAGATTTTGGAACAATATGGCATATTTACTAGCGAAAAAGCTGCGTTCTGTGCTGTGTATCTTTGTGATTGTTGTGTGATTTTTTAAAGTAATATGTTATCTTTCCGGGTTCGGGCAAGCTTTCATCTACAGAATTAGGTAAGTTTTTTTTATAAATATAACAAATGTCAGTAATTAATATATTTACATCGGTTAATATGGTCAGTAATCCTAAATTATTTATTCGTCCTGTCGTGTGTGAAAACATCTCGGAAGTATATTTAAGATTTTTGTTCGTGTCTAATATGAAAGCGTATTCGTGTTTAATGTTGTCAGTGTATAGTAGGTTATTAAAAGTTTCTACACGTGTATTGTACAGAAACGAGTAAGAGTCTATTTTGTACGTTGGTAAACATAGAATCACGTTTGTGTGTTGAACTTTTAGGATTGCTTGCCTCATTTCATTGATTAATTCTTTATAGTTATTAGTGCTATGGAAATCTTTTGAACCTATTAAAATAATGCAGAAATCATTAAATGTAAAATTAAGCAACTTTAACTCTAGGCCCTCGAGTAATTGTGTGATTCCTACTCCTCCAGATACATAGTGACAAATATGATCTTGTGAGAACACTCTTTTTGATGTTAGTAACACTTTGTTATTGCTATCACTACTTATAATACTAATATTTCTTCTTGGGTGTCCATTTTTCTTGGTCTCCTGATTATAGCAGTGTAATTGTTGTTTACTTTGCAAGTTTTCACCTTTCCTTTGATTGTCTTTGTCAGTTTTTGACAGTGTATTCTTCTTTACTGATGGTTTCTCCTCGCTAGTGCATGCTTCTTCATATTGCTTAATCGTGTTTTCATTTGGGTTTACGACCGCATCGCTTCTTGACATTCGACGTCTGGATTTTTTTCCATTTTTTGTTGGCGATGTAGATATTGGTGACTGTGTTTGAGTCTCTTTACTCTGTGTTCCTATAGGTGTACTGTACTTACTGAGCTTATCTATTTCTAGTTTTAATCGTTTATTATCATGCGTTAGGTTTTCTATTTCCATATGAGCGCCGTCTAATTCCAGGACTAGCTGTTCTAGCCTGAGCTTTAATGTAGTTATTTGCTCACATTCGATTGTTGTGTTCAACGTGGTGCTTTCAAAAGACGTGCTTGATTCATCTGATGATATACACGATGATATGTTTAGAGATTTGGTTTGAAGTCGATTTCTCTGGGTAATATTTGAATCCATTTTAGATGGGTCAAAGTCCATATCCTATTGTGCGTCCGAGAAACGTAAATACGATTTACTGCAGGTGCAAGCGAGACAGACGGTTTTGTTTACGTAGTCGCAGGTAGAAATGGATCAGCTGTTTTATTCTTGAACGTCACCGTTTAGTTAAGAAAGTGTTTTGTATTTTACTCACTAGTTGTCCTGGTTTTTGCTGTGTTTAATATATCACTTGAAAGCGTGCTGTAGTAGCTTCATAATAATATATAATACACTATTTATAGTCACTTTTAGTATTTTTAATTAGCAGATTTCTAACACAGCACTTTACGACATCAAAAATTTGACAGCTTCAAATTTTTAAGGCTAAATTAAAAAAGTATTAAGGCTTTAAAACATAGCATTTCATTGTTTGGTGCACCCAAACGCCTTATTGCTGATCAGGGTCGTTGCTTTGCCAGTGCTGACTTTAAGGAGTTCTGCCAATCACATTGTATTGAGTTGCATTTAATTGCCACTGGGAGTTCCCGCGCCAATGGACAAGTCGAAAGGGTGATGTCAATTCTTAAAAACATGCTCACTGCCGCCGTGGAGACAAGTAAGGAGCGTTCATGGCAAGATTCTCTACCTGATGTCCAGTTGGCACTAAATTGTACCATCAATAGAGTCACAAAGTCAAGTCCTCTAGAGTTATTTATCGGTAAAGTAGCTAGGCCACTAGAATTATTGTGCCATGATGATGTAGAACCTGAAATAGATATTGAAGCAGTATGTGAACAGGCCATCGCCAATATGAAAAAAAAATTCTCAGTATGATAAAAATCGTTTTGATAATACAAAGGCTAAAATTTAAAAGTTTGCTATGGGTGATTATGTTCTTTTGCAGAATGAAGAACGTAATCAGACTAAGCTTGACCCTAAGTTTAAGGGCCCCTACCGTGTTATTGAAATTCTAGACAGTGATAGGTATACCTTGAAAGCCCTTAATAGTGTCCGGACTTACAAGTATGCACATGATAGGCTTCGTAAAATGCCTCCTATTGAATGTCCTGCTTTGTCTGATGAACATGAGAGTGAACCTGACCAAGACGATGATTTAAAACATCTTCCATGAAAAGTTATTTAGTACTTAATAAAAAAAAATTAAGCATAAGTGCTGTTTATGTGACAATGACAGATCACAGACTATGTGACTGTAGCCTGTTGCTGGTGAAGTAGAAGAGCTAATCGTGTCGCTGGTGAAGTGGCCGATACCGTTGCTGGTTAAGTGGCGAAGGCAGATCACAGGATGTGACTGTAGCCTGTTGCTGGTGAAGTGGCAGAGCTAATCGTGTCGCTGGTGAAGTGACCGATACCGTCGCTGGTGAAGTGACGAAGACAGTTAGTAGACAACTGTAGAGCAGTGTGGTTTATAATGTGGTTGTTAATCTTATATGCAGTAGGAAAATAAGGACAAATCATAAAATGTAACAGTACTGTTACTTTGTTAATAATAGGCCTCTAAACTTTGTTGATTTAGGATTAAACCTTATCTTAAGTTAAAACTATTTTGAACAAAATAATTTAGCATTACATATAGGTACCTGACTTGGTCAGGCATGGCCGAGATAAAGAAATGTACTTGGATTTATTTCTTTTCAGATGAACAACACGAGGACGTGTAAGGCGCAGGACGGCCGTGTCGCAGAATTGTCAATTGATAGAGTTGAGCCTTACCTGATTTTGAATTTGGCGCTCAAGGTTGTTTTTGAATTTCGCGGGAATATCTACAATCTATTTTTGAATTAAAAAAAAGAATAAATGTCGTTCGGAAAAGAACTTGACAGTGACAGATGACAGTGACAAGATCTTTTGCCGGGCCGGCGGCTGGAGTGGTTTTGTTTTTGTATCAGTGAAAATCATAGTGATTGTCGGTAAAAACTTTGTAAGATTAGTGAAAAAGGAGACAATATAGTAATTGAAAAGTAACCCAGTGTTTAATTCCAATGGAGGAGAGCTATGTTCCCGAGGTCCCCTCGTTATATATATATATATATATATAGTTTACCTGGACCATTATGGTTCTGCATGAGGTGTTCCAAATATTAGATTTTTCTTCCTCGACAAAAATGCTCATCAGGCTAAACAACTTTTGCTAAGGCTCCACCTTTATATTTCTTATAGTTCAGCGGGACCATTATGAATTTATGATGTTGCATCAGGTGTTCCATTTTTCAAAATTATTTCTATCTTATATGTTGCCCCGGCTATATAGCAAAAAAAGTTTCATTCGAATCCGTCTAATAATTTCGGAGATAAACGTGTTCATACATACAGACAGACAGACCGACAGACAGACGGACAGACAAGAAATTCTAAAAATATTTTTTTGCTTTCTATTATTCTATTTAAGTATCCATTTCAGTCAATAATACTAAATGTACAGACAAAATATTTTTACTGTTTTATTATATGTATAGATAGTAATTAAATCATAATATAAAAATTAAAATAAATTTATATTTATTTTAATTTTTATATATAATCAATACAAAAATAAAATAGAAGATAAATGAACAAACTCAAAATGCATTAAATGCATGTTATTTAGTAAAATTGACATCAAATAATTCATTAACCGAATAAACGTTATTTTTTACAAAAAAAAAGTCAATATAATTCATAGATTAATTACCTCCTGCCCCTCCTGCCATTTTGCATAATGTTGACATGTTGCTATGGAAACGCGTGAGAGTAGCAAATATAGCGCTGAGGTATTGAGTTATGTATGATTAGGCGCTTCGTTATTGTTTTAGCGCTGCAGCGCTTAAATTTTATATTTGGAGGAACGGAGCAATGCCAATACATAACGTAGACTTCACCTGTGTCGGAGAAGTAGTGCGGCGGCTGCAGGTGGTGCGCGAAGGCGCGCGCGTCCGAGCGGCGCGCGGCGTGCGCGGGCGGCAGGCGGCGCGCCGCGGCCAGCAGCGGCAGCAGCGCCTCGGCGCCGTGCGCCGCCCAGCCCGCGCCCGCCAGCGCGCCCGCCGCCGCGCCCTCCGCCGCGCGCCGCACCCAGCCCGCGCCCGGCAGCAGCGGCACCTGCGGCCCGACCGTTACAGAGCCGCAGTTATACACACAGCCTCGGAATCCAGCAGGCCGATTTGCTAACTCGGTGTACAACGATTTGATTGTCACTTTAGCATCCATTACGGTTTTCATATCTTAATAAAAATAGTCATTCATACCAAAGCCGTAATGAGTATTGAAGTTATCACAAAAATGATGTACACCGTAGCTGTTAAAAGTTAGCAAATAGGCCTGCAGGGCAGGTCGATGAATTCATTTAAACTTTTGAAATGTGTTTTTTCTTTTTGACGATAAATAAAAAAAGTAAAAAAAAAATTATTGCGCTTTTATTTTTTTAATTATTTCATTCAATAATTGAAAAATTTCATAATTTTCTCTTATTTTTCATAGTATAAAGTTATATTTTGAAAACCGGCCAAGTGCGTGTCGGGCCACGCGCAGTGTAGGGTTCCGTAGTTACGAATGACAACTTTGAGTTCACACTGTTCACACTCGCACATCACAGTTTGGAGACCAAAAACATGTAACAATTTAAATGTATGAAATTTTATATTTTCGAGTACATTTTATAAGTTGGTGGCCTATAACTTTTTTTTTGTACTTAGTACTCAGCTCTGATAGTTTTCCTTTCAACTTCAGTATACCGGGTGTAACAGTTCGCACGACACAGCAGAAACCCACGCAATCTCCCCATCAATATAAACATTTTCACCCAAAAACCATGCCTGGGAAATGAGTGGATTGCGAGTTAATGAGGAACAAAGTTGAATTTTAAAAAACCACTTTTTTACAGATTTGTATTACTTATTATGCTGTCAACATTTTCTGCAAAGAAACCTCAATAAAATTATAAGTAATTCCGCACGAAAACCGACGTTAAAGTTTAAAGCAAGCAATGGATAGCGCGAATCATTTTACTAGTAGCATGATACGCACGCACACAGACACGCTCACACAGCTGTTCGTTCCGTCGGGCGGGCCGCCTCCCGCCTGCGTCCCGCACGTTGCGCCGCCGGCGCCGCGCCGGTCATTGACGCATCTTCCTTCTCATTCATACGACCGTTTCACAAGCTGCCTAAAGGCCTCGACTATCATTTAATGACGACAACCGGGACCAACGGCTTAACGTGTTTTCCGAAGCACGGAGGAACTCGAGATTTTTTGCCACTTAAGTCACCAATCCATGTGGGAACGCCACTCAGGGTTGTTTTACATGCTTAACCGCTAAACCGGTATCGAGTTTCCTTTTAGGTTATTCATAATGGAGTAAGTCTTTAGTAGAACCACACATTAAATAACCATCAAACATCTAACACTACCTCCTCATAAAAAGAAAAATTATACAACGTAAATACTGTCATATCGGCGAAGCCCGATTTTTGCGGGAAAACGCTAATACGTGATTTGATTTAGCATTCTCCTATGTACCTACCTGCTATCATTTGTATTAAAAATGCCGATTAGTGTCTCGCGAACTTCATTGAATCATTCTCATCAAAATTTAAGTCTAAAACTCTTATCGGTACAGTGAAATCCATCAAACATAGCTAATAACCACTGATGGTCATGGGTATTCTAATTTAAGCGTTAACGCATGTTAAACAACCCCGGAACCATCACTTGGATAGACCATAAGTGGCACGTCAAGCCGTTGGTCCGGCTGTCATCATTAGATGATGCGAGGAGCTTGATGGTCCAGTAGTCATGAACATAATTAGCGCTTACGTACGCTAAGCAACCCTAGGCACGGTCCGTACTTGGATGGGTGACCGTAAATGGCATAAAAATATCTCGAGCTCCAACCATGCTTCAGGAGGCACGTTAAGCCGTCGGTCCCGGCCTTCATCATTGATGGCAGTCGTTAAGCTATGTCGGATGCCTTTAGACAGCTTGAGAAATCTGACTCGAGTGTTGGCCACTTACACACATGAAAAACAAACAAACATCATTAGAAGATAGTCGTGAAGCTATGTCAGATGCCTTTAGGCAGCTTTAGGCAGCTTGAAAACTCTGACACCCGTGTTGGCCACTTACACACACGAAAAACAACAAACAAACACCATAGGAAAACTAGCTTTTACGTAAAAACAAACCGCATCGAATTCAGTCAATCCGTTCGAAAGCTACGATGACACGGACAGACAAACACACTCACTCACTCACACACTGGCACGTCTAACTTAACACCTCTCCTTTTTGGTCGGGGGTTGAAAAGAAACACATGTCGCGTAAAAATTTACTCAAAAGAGCCGCGAACGGTAGCGGCAATCTTTAGAAGCCTTTACCGAAATGCCGACAAAATAAAGGTGCAATCACACATGTAAATAATTATTACCTATTAGTAGGTAATAATTATTTAACTAAAGGGGGTCATTTTCGTAAATATCGGATCCGATATTCAGTCGCTCCTGAGTAGTCAAATCGCATGCAGAAAGGTAGCATCCGCAATAGCATCCGTTTTAAGGTTATGATTGATTTCCGACGTTCTAAATCTTTAACGGATCCTTAATGGTAGCACTCAGGTAAGTGTAATCGCATTTAGGACACTCGGTCACCGTTCGACTACCATTGCGCTCGCACGTTTTGTATGTTTCAGCGCAGCGTGTGTGTGCGTACGCAAATTACACTAATTTTCTCAACAAAAAAAAATATCTCGCTTTCGTTTAAATAGTCACAAGATTTAATAATACCTATGCCAACTTCCCGCGAATCCATTCGCCAATAATTCCTGAGTTCTCTGGTTCTAAAGCCTAGCTTTGGACGTAGATTTTTTTCGTGTATGTAAATGATCAACACTTGTCACAGATTTACTTTCAAGCTACCTAAGCTACTTAAAGGCATCTGACTTCTTGACATCTAAATCAAATCAAATCAAATCAGACGCAGTCGTAATTTTTTTAACCCATTTCTTCCCTTTTCATTATTTAATTTCATTGGAACCAACCGCCAGGGCCACGGCAATACCATTTTTTTTTTTGTATTTTGATAATGTTGGAGCCGTTTCTTTTTATTTGCTCGACACGTCTCTCTCCTATTGTTAGTCCTTAGCATCTGATTCAGACCTGTGAATTAGTGAACGTGTGATCACGAGCTTTGGCGCCTAATTTAGTATCCTAAATCGGAGTCGGAAAAACGGTTACCGATATTCAGGAAGGTAAAAGCCCTTTATTTACTTAATACCGTGAACTCATTTCGCTGGTTAAGGCGTTTGCCTTGTTGACCCCGGTCGTGGGTTCGATTCCCACGGGAAGCATACTTTGTTAAGTTGTTTACAGTTTGGTTAGGACAGTCTGATAAGAAAGATGATTCCGTGTTTCGGAAGGCACGTTAAGCCGTTGGTCCCGGCTGCCATCTGGTAGTCGTTAAAGGAACCACGTCAGAGGCTGAGAGGCGATTGCGAAGAAATCTGACACCAGGGTGTGCATGGTCGACTGAACGTGTCGACTACACGAAATGATGATGATGATTTCGCTTGAATCATTTCCTCTATCGAAATGGTATTAAATAAAAATTACTGGCAACATTGGAAACTAAGAAAAATTTTAAAGCTTTATTTATTAGTTTTCGTATTAGGTTTTCAAGTTTTAGATACATTCCGCATGTGTGGTTGTACCTTTAATGAATTTCCGCCATTTTTTGTTGTCGGCTCTCTCTTAAAAGTTCAATCAGTCTTTCGCGCGCGTCTTACGACTTTGTACGTATTTTGAGTTTTTTGAATTTGTTTTGTGGCGATCTGTGTTGTGCAAAAGTAAGGTGTTGTGTTAGTGCAGTAATTGTTTGTGGTGTTCCGAAATGTCGTTCCAGTATTCTGCGGAGGAATACCTGAACATGCTATTGTGCTACGGCGAAGCCCTAGGAAATGCCCGTGAAGCTTTACGGCTTTACGCCATTCGGCACCCAGGCGCGCACCAGCCCCAAAACCCACGCGTTATTCTGAACGCGATCTACCGAGTTCGAGAAAACCAGCCCATCGTGCCGTTTGCAAGAACAGAACGCGGTCAACAGCCCGACCCACAAGAAGAAGCTGCGATTTTAGAAGTGATGGCGGAAAATCCACGACTAGGGACAAGAACGGCAGCGCGCGTGTTGCGACAGCGACATGGGAATCGCGCCCGGCACTTTGTGTCGCACATGTCGGTCTGGAGAACCCTCCGAAGGAGCCGGCAGCGGCCGTTCAAATTCCACAAAGTGCAAGCTCTCATGCCTGGTGATGCAGCGCGCCGCATGGTTTACTGTCGGTGGCTTTTACAGAGAGAAGAGGAGAATCCTGGGTTTACATCCCGAATCTTGTTTACGGACGAGAGTACGTTCACAAATAACGGGATGTGGAACCGCAGGAACTCGCACTGGTGGAGTTGGGAAAATCCTCATCACATACAGGAATCTGGATTCCAAGTACGTTGGAAGTGGAATGTTTGGGCTGGCATCGTTGGAAATCAAATCCTCGGTCCGTATTTTCTTCCATCCCGGATGGACGGACCCGCCTATTTGAAACATGTAAATGGGCCTATCGCAAACTTCGCCGAGGATTTTGATGAGGACATGCCACTGTCCCAACTTCCTTGGTTCCAGCATGATGGCGCTCCACCTCACACTACGAGATTAGTGCGAGAACGCCTCAACTCTTTGTTCGGCAGCCGATGGATCGGCCGCCATGGTCCCCAGGCTTGGCCAGCGAGATCTCCGGATTTGACGCCACTCGACTTCTTTTTGTGGGGCTATGTGAAGGACAGAGTGTTCGACCGTCCTTGTATCGATGCAGATTCGATGCGGCAAAAAATTATCGCGGTTTTCAATGACCTGAAGGATCGTTCGCGACGTGAGGGCCTTTTGGAGCTGGTGCACGCAAATACCATACACCGCGCTCGAATGTGCCTCCGCGAGGAAGGGAGGCATTTCGAGCAGTATCTCCAGCGAGTTGAGAGACCCATACGTGAAGAAGACTTCCTGTAGGTAAGTACTTTGATTCGCTTAACCGGTAGAGAATGTGATGTGCATTGACATCACGTGAAAGGAAAAAACGATAGTCTGTCCCATTCGCTGCGCGATTGTTGTATTGTTGTACCTACATGGCGGCGGCGGCGGCGATAGTGCGCGCGCACACAGACGTAGGTACCTACTACACCGCCGCACCGCGCACACACGCACGCCCGCCTGCTGTTCGCTTTACACTGAATTTGATCATTTAATATTTTTTTGAATACTTATTTTTCTTTTATTTTTCCCCGCGATTTTTCCACTCCCAAGTGATTTTATTTCGGGTACCCTATACATACATAACGGCTGTGTCGCGTCAAATGTTACACCCTGTATATACTACTGCTGTAATTTTTTTCACGTATCCATGTATAACCGTTTAGTAGATAAAGGGGGGGGACACTTACCTCTAACAAAAATTTGCACTTTAAATCCAAATATTTCGGAAACGGAACCCTAAATCGAAAAAACCGGCCAAGTGCGTGTCGGGCCACGCGCAGTGTAGGGTTCCGTAGTTGCGAATGACAACTTTGAGTTCACACTATTCACACTCGCACCTTACAGTTTAGCGACCAAAAACATCTAACAATGAAAATAGTATGAAATTTTACAGTTTATAAGTTGGTTGCCTATAACTTTTTAGTTTGTACTTAGTACTCAGCTCTGATAGTTTTCCTTTAAACTTCAGTATATATACTACTGCTGTAATTTTTTTCACGTATCTATATATAACCGTTTAGCAGATAGAGGGGGGGGACACTTACCTCTAACAAAAATTCGCACTTTAAAACCAAACATTTCGGAAACGGATCCCTAAATCGGAAAATGGTGTTCTCAACCTCATAATATTTTTGAAAGACCTATTTAACGATACCCCACACGATGGGTAAATAGAGAAAAAAAAATTACTCCCCCAATTTACTTGTATGGGAGCTACACTAAAAAAAATTTTTTTTCATGTTTTTATTCTACCACTTTTTTGCCATGATTAATATACATATCCATACCAAATTACAGCTTTCTAGTACTTATAGTCTCTGCGTAAAACCGCGGACGGACAGACAGACAGACAGACAGACATGGCGAAACTATAAGGGTTCCTTGTTTACTACGGAACCCTAAAAATGGTATCCTCAACCTCACAATATTTTTTGAAGACCTATTTAACAATACCCAACACGATGGGTTTGTATAGAAAAAAAAATATTACTCCCTCTTTACTTGTAAGGGAGCTACCTTAAAAAAAATTTTTTCAAGATTTTCTTCTACCACTTTTTTAACATGATTAATATACATACCCATACCAAATTTCAGCTTTCTAGTACTTATAGTCTCTGAGTAAAACCGCGGACGGACAGACAGACAGACAGACAGACCTGGCGAAACTATAAGGGTTCCTAGTTTACTACGGAACCCTAAAAAGGAGAACTTGTCCTTGGGCCTCAAAAGATTGTAGGTATAAAGGTAACTAAATTTACAATAAAATGACACCATTTGGTTTAAGTAGACATTAGGTATACTTTCTAAGCACGTCAAATACTTACAAAATTAAAAAAAATAGATAAAGTCCTAATCCGATTTCTAACTCTGACTAAAATTATAAAAGCGAAAGTGAGTTTGTTTGTTTGTTACGCTGTCACGCCCAATCTACTGAACCGATCATCATGAAATTTTACATACATATAGGTTAGCGCACAAAACACAGACAGACATGTTCTGTGGGTTAGCGTACTGAGAAGGACATATTTATCACGCGAGCGAAGCCGCGGGTAACAGCTAGTTATGTATAAAATTGAAGTCTTTGCTCTACACATTTTTTTCTTTTGTTTCACTCATTTTTAGGGTTCCGTAGTAAACTAGGAACCCTTATAGTTTCGCCATGTCTGTCTGTCTGTCTGTCTGTCTGTCTGTCTGTCTGTCCGTCCGCGGTTTTACTCAGAGACCATAAGTACTAGAAAGCTGTAATTTGGTATGAGTATGTATATTAATCATGGCAAAAAAGTCGAAGAAAAAAATCTTGAAAAAAAATTTTTTTTTGGGTAGCTCCCATACATGTAAAGTGGGGGAGTCATTTTTTTTTCTCTACTTACCCATCTTGTGGGGTATCGTTAAAAAGGTCTTTGAAAAATATTGTGAGGTTGAGAACACTATTGTTCGATTTAGGGATCCGTTTCCGAAATATTTGGTTTTAAAGTGCAAATTTTTGTTAGAGGTACGTGTCCCCCCCCCCCCCCTCTATCTCCTAAACGGTTATATATAGATACGTGAAAAAAATTACAGCAGTAGTATATATACTGAAGTTGAAAGGAAAACTATCAGAGCTGGGTACTAAGTACAAACTAAAAAGTTATAGGCAACCAACTTATAAAATGTACTGGAAAATGTAAAATTTCATACAATCTTTATTGTTAGATGTTTTTGGTCGTTAAACTGTGAGGTGCGAGTGTAAACAGTGTGTACTCAAAGTTGTCATTCGCAACTACGGAACCCTATACTGCGCGTGGCCCGACACTCACTTGGCCGGTTTTTCTGTAAATTGTTGTAAGCAAGGTCGGTATTATTTTTCTTTTTATCTTTATTATTTGAGCTTTCAACAATGCAGTTCAAAACTAATTATGAAAAATCATTGACCGGCCCTGGATTCCGAGTTTTTGCAATTTTTAGGTCCTACGGCAGTCCAGTAAGTTACCGACGCCGACACCGGCGCGGGCAGTACGCACCTTGACCAGACGCAGCGCCGTGACCAGCATCAAGAACAGCGCGCGCGGGTCGGCCAGCGGCTGCAGCAGCTCGGCCACGTCGGCCGCCAGCGGCGCGCGCTGCGGGTCGGCGCTGTCCGCGGCGGCGCGCGCGTCCGCGCGCCAGTGCGCCGCGGCGCGCGCGCGCTCCACGCGCACCCACAGCGCGCTCAGCGGCATGCCGCTCGCCAGCGCCGCGTCCTAAAGACCCACCTACACTGTAACGCCTGTAGCACACAGCCGCGAATGCGGAACGGAACACTGGCGGAACCGCGAAACGCTGTTGTATGAGTCCGCTTCGGTTTCGTTCCGCTTGCGGTGTGAGACGCACCAAACAAAATCATACTAGTCAGCGTTTCGCGGTCCGCCAATGTTCCGGTCCGCATTCGCGCCTGTTAGCTACAGGCGTTAAGGAACTACAAGGGCAGGTGGTTTGAAATGGGACTGCGCTAGCAAAAGCATGTTTCTTGTATACTTGATGTTTCAACGATTAGGCCACTCGACGAGCTCCGTGGCGCAGCGGCGGCCTGCCTGCGACACGGATGGTCCCGGGTTCGATCCTCGGTCAGGTCAAGATGGAAAATGATCTTTTTTAAGATTGACCTGGTCTTGGATATTTATCTATATAAGTATCTATTATAAAATATAATATCGTTAAGTTTAGTATCCCATAACACAAGTCTCGAACTTACTTGGGGGCTAGCTCAATCTGTGTGATTTGTCCGTATATATTTATTTATTTACTTAATGTACAACGGTAAACGAGGACATGGCCAATCAAGGACAAGATCATGAGATGAACTCAATAGTTAGTTATATGAAATACTGAAGAATACAACAAATAGACCGACAAAAACGGATTGAAGAGAAAGAGACCTTTGCCCAGCATTGTTACATTAATGAGTCGAAATAATCACAATAATATGAATAGGACATATTACTGAAAGCTGTGCCGCCAGAGTGCGCCACTAGCACATACAGTAAAAAAGGTTTGACACTGACAAGTATGTACTAGTCAATGTCAAAGTCGCATTTAATTTGTAATAACAAACAAACATTAATCCTTTATTAGGGAGTTTTTGGTGGGAAGTCAAGGGGTTCAGTTGTCGTTTGCCTTATACAATTTTGCAAATTGATTTAAGTGGACTTTATAATATGAAATTGGTGTAGTTTGGTGTTATAAATGCTCGTGCTCGAGAACAATTTGTGAAATAGTTAAAGTAGACTGTAAAATGGACTCGTATAGATTTGTCGCCAAAATCTCCCACGAGGCTGCCAAAGAACATACGCCATCTTTGATGCCACATACCGTACAACACCGATACTTAGTATCTCATTATACTGGACATTAGCAGAATCACTGAAATCTCGGTGGAAGCCATAATTAAAAAAATCCTTTATTAATTTGATTTTAAAAGACTCCTATGAGTATTAAAATATAAAAAAACCGGCCAAGTGCGTGTCGGGCCACGCGCAGTATAGGGTTCCGTAGTTGCGAATGACAACTTTGAGTTCACACTGTTTACACTCGCACCACACAGTTTAACTACCAAAAACATCTAACAATAAAGATTGTATGAAATTTTACATTTTCCAGTACATTTTATAAGTTGGTTGCCTATAACTTTTTAGTTTGTACTTAGTACCCAGCTCTGATAGTTTTCCTTTCAACTTCAGTATATATTCTACTGCTGTAATTTTTTTCACGTATCTATATATAACCGTTTAGCAGATAGAGGGGGGGGGGACGTACCTCTAACAAAAATTTGCACTTTAAAACCAAATATTTCGGAAACGGATCCCTAAATCGAAAAATGGTGTTCTCAACCTCACAATATTTTTCAAAGACCTTATTAACGATACCCCACACGATGGGTAAGTAGAGAAAAAAAAATTACTCCCCCACTTTACTTGTATGGGAGCTACACCAAAAAAAAATTTTTTTTCAAGATTTTATTCTACGACTTTTTTGCCATGATTAATATACATACTCATACCAAATTACAGCTTTCAAGTACTTTATAGTCTCTGAGTAAAACCGCGGACGGACAGACAGACAGACAGACATGGCGAAACTATAAGGGTTCCTAGTTTACTACGGAACCCTAAAAAGGCATTTGTGCTGCGTATTCGGATGAAAAATAAAGGCAATTTATTGCAACGTTGACATACTTGTCAATGTCAAACATTTGTTTACTCGTCTGCTGCCCTCTGGCGGGAAAACATTTCAGTATTACCTCCTATTAGCACAATGACACACCTCCTTGGCCAGCAAGGCCTGCTCGGCGTCGGCGGCGCGAGGGTCCGGCGGCGGCGGGAAGCCGGGCGCGGGCGGCAGGCTCATGCCCAGCGCCAGCTCCAGCAGCAGCAGCAGCTGCTCCCACAGCCCGCCCGACCGCAGGAACGCGCCTACAATACAACCACTATTTACCATTCAATTTCAATCTATAGCATCAACACTCAATTCATGCAAACCGTGCGTTCCCATTGAAGCGGAGCTGTGCGGAGCTGAGCTGATCTGAGCTGTGTAAATGGCAGGCCTATTTGCTGACTTTTGACAGCTAAGGAGTACACGCGCGGTCATATCTGCATGAATATTTCAATAATAAAATCGTAAATTGCAGTCATTCCGCAACGCCATCTATGAATTGATTAATTGAGTAAGTTTAAAAATTATAGATGGCGCTAGTATATTGGATTAAAAATAAAAAAATAAATAATGCCTCATTCCCGTATCTAATTCTTCGCTAGATAAATTTCAATTATTTAATTTCATCACAAACACAATTAAAACACCTTATGTATCAACATGATTTATCCCACAGCTAGAATTCGAACTCGGTAGCATAAAATCTTTACACGAGTCAATTCCACTCCGTTAACCATTGGACCATGGCGTCATTTACGTAGTAAGTAGAAATTACCCTACTGTTGTTTTTGTATTGAGAATGCAAGCGACTATTATCCCAATTCTCAAAAGCATTGAGGGTAGTTAAATATTGATTGTATAAAAATAGCATCTCTTTGTTCAATCATAATGTTCCATGCTTGGTGAATTAAATTGCGATTGCGATTGATTGATTAAACAATTTTAATATGAGTTCGCGTTCGAATATGGGGCCTACACGGGCCCAAATCATAAGTCTGCATAATCAAGGCCTTGAATTATTCTCAAGTTTGTAGAATAGAATAGAAAAATCTTTATTCAGTGATTTACAAACGGTACAGTACAATAACAATAGTTAACATTAAGTTAGTTCAGTTCACCAATTTTGTAAAAATAAAAATTAAACAGTAATATTTAAACCACTGAACGTGAGTTCCACTCAGCATACATTGCTAACTGTCATACAACAGTCGGCAACACTGGTCTTCCGTGGAAGCAAGATAAAATAAAAATAATTTTTTAGAGGTGCTGTTGGCAACGTCTACAAGTTTAGCGTGAAATATAAGTACCCACAGTTGTAGCGAAACTGGGTTAAACGTAAGTAATGTTAAATTAATTTACTGTTCGTTATTTACTTAATTACCAATGGCCATTGATGAATTGTTATTATTATAAATTTATTTTGCTTTTACAGGACAAAACTGTCTCTCTATGGATGTGACGGTTTCAAGAGGAGGGTTCGTAGGAACACTGCAGAAGATCTGGCAGAAGACCAGATATATTTGTGAACGGTGCGTTGTGCTTTCCATAGTGAAGGTCTGCATTATCGGCGTCATGTTTAGACATTGCTTACTGAACCAATAAAAAACCCTTCAATCGTGCTCATTGCGATCATCGAGTTCACTTTGGAATTCAGAAATTTCTACTGGAGCAACGTCATATATCAGTAATACGCGTTACAATAGTGATCCGTTGTGCCTACCTGTGAATTGAACTTGTGAGGATTGAAGACTGCTGTGACCCATAATGCCCATAAGAACTATAAGTATATAGTAATCGAACGAAATAGCGGTTACCTACTCAGGTTATTACTGGTCCATTTACTCAGGTTATATTAGTTCTATTTATACAAAGACCGGGATTGTGTTTATTGTTTGATTAAATATCGTGTTCAAAATAAGTGTTGGATATATTTATTTACTACTTTGTTCCTACAAAATGTTTTGGCTGCCGTTCAAAATGTTTTGAATTCTCTGTTAGCTGCCGTAAAAACATACAACAGAACACACCAAAGTGATAAATTAAACTCTGCTCATCTGGGTATAGCCACGAAGGATAAACAGCTAGTCTATGTGTGCGAACATTTGACCCCAGCTAACAAACAAATACACGCGGCTGCACGCAAAGTGGCTAAGGAAAAAAGTTCGATTTCGTCTGGGTGCGTAACGGGAAGATTTTTATGAGGAAAGACGTTAATTCTAAAAGTTTTCTTGTAAGTGATTTGGACACCTTAACCTCAATTTAGTTTGTTTCTGATGGTTTCTTTGCCTAATGGTGGCTCACGTTTGTGTAGTAATTTGAATGTTATATATCAAAATGTCAGAGGTCTCAAGACCAAAACTCAAGTAATATTGACTAATGCATTGAAGCAAAATGCTGATATAATCCTTCTTACTGAGACATGGCTTAATGATAGTGTGTACGAGCATGAAGTGATTGATGACAGATATGTGGTGTTCAGGCGTGACAGAAGTACGACCGCAAGTACTAAATTGGATGGAGGCGGTGTGCTCATTGCTGTATTGAAAAAACATGAACCTATTCGTAAACGGCAGTGGGAGTCCACTGATGAAGATTTATGAGTATCAATCCAACTCAGACAAGGTAACTTAGTAAGGCACCTTTGCATAAGTACTATCTATTTACCATCTCCATTAGAGTTTGAACAACTTAAACGTGTTACAGCTAATATCACCGATGTTTTGCAACACAAAATGCCGCTACATTAATTACTTCTTTTAGCAGGTGACTTTAATCTCCCTAAATTGTCTTGGCAAAAAGACCCTAACACAATTTTTTTTTTATTTGTTACATTAGATATATATTTATATTGTTTTTTTCATTAAGTATATATTTAATTGTAAAGTTCAACGCAACCCGGTCTTAAAATTGTTAATGACTTAAGGTTAAGCTTCAATCTCTTCCTTGTTTGGGAACGAATATTTAAGCTATAAACCTTATGGTCACATATCAAAACGTATCTTTGTAATTAAGTAATTGTTAGTAAGTAAAACATTTAAATAATTAAAGTTAATATTTTGTTATTTTTATTGCAATAAAATATATTTATAATCAATTTGTTTCAAGTAATCCTTTTTAATATTTTTTTACTCAGAATTGGCTACATATTAATTCTTCATTTCTTATTGGTTAACAGCGCCATCTAGTTTTACTTTAATGAATCCTATCTATTGCAAATCCACACAGAAAAGTAGTCCCTATGGTAACCGTTCCGAACTGACTACGATAGGCCGTAGCGTAGACCTATTTCCATATCAAAGTCATTGGCGCAGGGTTTAAACGCCATCTGTAGTGGATACAGCGCAACTAGTAAAAAAGTGAAAACAGCAGCATCTAGTTTATTGCGTGAGTGAGCTCTTGGACAAAACCTCAAAGAAATATCGACCTTAAGCTATCCATGCAGATTTGACCGCGGCTGTATCTTAATAATCTTAATACATCATTTTCGTGGCAACTTCAATATTCATTACGGCTTCAGTATGAATGACAAAGATATGAAAAACGTAACGGAGCAGAGTAAACTGAACTTGGGTAGTGGAGATGAGATGAGAAGTTTGGCCCAAAGCTTTTGGAAGCATTCTGAACCATTCTTCCTTCTTGGTTTTGGTCTAATTATTACCACAATCGATCAAAAATATTTATTTGACAAATTTTAAAAATTTTCAATATAAATACCATAGCTTCTATACCCCTCCTATCGGGATGTAAGAAATAGGATATTTATTTTCGCTAATGAAGTATGATAGTATCCGAACACTATCTTATGCCTCGCACATTATCGCCGACCAGCTTAACGCCACATCCCGTACATTACAGTGAAATTCCTCTCAGCTGACTACTGTTCCCACGGAAACGGAGTTTTTTTTTGGTAATTTTTTTTCAAAATTCAGCTCAGCTCCACACAGCCCCGCTTCAATATGGAAAGGCTGTACTACACCTCCCCCCTTGTATAAAAAAAATAATATTTGTAATTTGATTTTTTTTTCACCCTTTAGGTTAAAAAGGTGGATCAGTGGAAGGATATGAAGAGATTCTTACCGTAGACGTAGAGCAGGCGCGGGTAGGCGGTGGGCGGCGCGCGCACGTCGCCGAGCGCGGCGCGCGCCGCGCTCGCCAGCGACGCCGCGCCGCAAGCGCTGCCCGACGCGGCCAGCGCCGTCAGCAGCCGCGTCCACAGCTCCAGCTTCAGCGCCGGGGACGACGCTGCGACCAGACCAGTAAAAGGTTAGCGTATGCACGTTGTAGCGGGAGCGAGGTGGTGCTCGACCGCCACAAAGGGAAGATCTTGCCTCTGGGCAAGGTGTGCACCCAGGGAACCGACTACGGTATGGCTCCAACTGAGTTCTGTCGGAGGTCTTATTTATGGCGATATCATCATCATTATCATGATGATGATTCGCAGTTGAGTTTTCGTGTTACTAGTTCTGGAGTAGAGGTAGTTCTAGAGAGAGTAATGTAGAGGTCGCCACAACGTAAAGGAGCTGAGAAGCTGAGGTGAAATACTGTCTCACCGGCAGCGATGAGATCGCGCAGCTCTTCTAAGTGTTGGTCGGGCGGCAGGTGGCGCCGCGCCAGCTCCAGCCGCAGCTCCCTGAGGGCGCGCGCCCGCGGCACCGCAGCGCACGCGTCCGTCGCCGCGCGAATTGCCGCCGCCCCGCCGCTGCAGCGCTCCTTCACAAACACAAAGGTCAGAGAAGTTGTGACTACCCATCCTATATGTTAGTACCTGCAACTTTTACTTGGATAGTGTATGCCTCCTACCTGGAAGTGAATGAACTGCATCCACAGATGCACGTCCTTGGGCTGGTCGGCGAGCGCGCGCCGGTAGGCGGCCGCGCGCTCGGCCGCGCCGGCCGCGTCGCCGGCCGCGTCGTCGGCCGCAACAGCGCACGACTCGAAGTAGCGCCGCACGCGTCTCCTCTTCGCACGCCCTTCGCTCGCCGCCCGAGCTACATACCTATCACATGATATCTTAACTGAGTAAAGCAGACAGGTGCGGATGCTTAAGTCATTACTGCGCATTGAATTGATATAAACCAATTTCATCATAATAAATAATAAACAAAAAATAAACAAATTAAATACTGCACAACATTGTTCATGCATGTCACAAACTTTGAGATGTTGTCAACTGAAATTCATGAGGTCAACTAATTTATTTATTTATTTATTATTATTATTTACATTGTTCAGCATTACAGTTTACACTAATGCGCTGGACAACTTAAAATATGGACAACAAATTCATACCTCCCTTTCACAAAATAATAAAAATTCATTCTTCAATCATGCAAACCCATCACCAAACAGATCACATTTGCCTGGTTGCATGTGTTGTTATCAGAGAATATGGGACCCTTATGAAATGAATTTTGTTCTTAGTTGTTACTGTATCTAGGTCTTAATATTTTTGTAAAAGCTAAATATCCTATGTAACAATGGGAAGTCTCAATATTGTTCATCGGTTATTTTAATCACTCAGCTGTCCAGGATAAATCACATCTAGTCAAGATCATTAAGTGGGTACTAAAGCTAAATTATAGATACTTACTGAGGCCGTCCCGGATAGTAAAGAGTAGAGACCCAAAGGTTGCCAGGGTCCAGCTTAGTGTCAAGGTAGAAGTCGTTGTTGCTTCTTAACGGAGAATGCTCACGTTCTGTCCGCTGCGTAGCCTTCACTGGTGAATCACATCTCTGCTCCTCACACTCATCATCGCTGGCCAATAACTGTGTTTCTGTTAACTTCGGAATGTCCTGTGGTGTATCTATAATATACATTTACGAGACAATAAATAATATAGAAATTTGATGAAATGAGAAGGCATAAAGTTAAGATATTTAACATAGTATTGTTTATAAAAAGTTGTGATAGGTTCTTACCGCATTTCAATTCATTTGAAGGCCTATCCTCGACTGGAATGTGCTGACTTATTTCAGAGGCATACGCTGGGAACAGCGACATGGTCTTCACGACAATCCCAGTAGAAGTGGGTCGTTCAGAGTTGTATCAGCTTGGCTTAGCTTAATTTAGGTATATAAGTTACAGAATCGCTCATTTATTTCATATGCAACGATGCTATTATGTTATCTTCTTTTATTAGGTACTAACCGGTACGGAGGCCGTGTTGCTCGAAGCGTACTAATTACAATTCAGTTAGTGTTGAAATTCATGTTAATATTCAATGCAAAATAATTGATCATTGAATTGAACAGTTAGTAATCATTTATGTACTATTGTATACCATGGAAAAGGATTACAAAACTAATGAATATTATAATAATGTTATTTTTTATCTTACAAGGCAATATAAGTAAACAATAAGCTTCAACAAAGCTTCAAGTAAGGCAGCTGTCACTGTCAGTCAAGTCGTCAAATTAACCATAGAGAATATTATATACATGGAGAATACTAGCGGATGCCCGCAACTTCGTTCGCGTGGACTATATGACTCCGGCTTATTAATATACCTTAATACGAACTAAACATATATAAGAAAATAATTGTAGCAGTGTTATAAAATTGTATGGCATCGCATTGGCTGCTGCTAAATACTGGAGGGATAAAATATAGGACTCCTTTAGACTTTTTGAGCCACAGACACGATAAGAAGAAGACTATATAGCTAGCTCCAAGTGAGCTTGCGCTACTTCACCGAACTTTGAGGTATGGGCAGAGCGCCTTCAACCTATCGCACATCTCCAAAGTGCCTTCGGGAGGAACGGAAACTCGGCTTTAGGTGTTGCCTGTGTGTTCAAGGCTTCGAGAGACAGCAAACTCTCATGTTTTGCCGTATGGGCTGAAAACTACGTTGCTAAAAGGAGGACCGCTGGGCGGTCACCAGTAATATAAGCTAATCGTACTCTACGCACTCTATCCCAGAGGAGAGTGTGACTCTGTAAAATTGACGATAAATCTTCGATTTTTTTCACCTCAACAAAAAATACTAATCAGTCTGAACAACTTTTGCTACAGCGTCATTTTTATATTTCCTATAGTTTACCTGGACCATTATGGTTCTGCATGAGATTTTTTATACCTCAAAATAATGGTCATCAGACTTAACAACTTTTGCTAAGGCTTCACTTTTATATTTCCTATAGTTCAGCTGGACCATTATGATGCTGCACCAGGTGTTCCATTTTTAGGGTTCCGTAGTAAACTAGGAACCCTTATAGTTTCGCCATGTCTGTCTGTCTGTCTGTCTGTCTGTCTGTCCGTCCGCGGTTTTACTCAGAGACTATAAGTACTAGAAAGCTGTAATTTGGTATGGGTATGTGAATTAATTCTGGCAAAAAAGTGGTAGAAAAAAATCTTGAAAAATAATTTTTTTTTGGATAGCTCCCATACAAGTAAAGTGGGGGAGTATTTTTTTTCTCTCTATTTACCCATTGTGTGGGGTATCGTTAAAAAGGTATTTGAAAAATATTGTGAGGTTGGGAACACCATTTTTCGATTTAGGGATCCGTTTCCGCAAATTTTTGTTAGAGGTATGTGTCTCCCCCCCTCTATCTGCTAAACGGTTATATATGGATACGTGAAAAAAAATACAGCAGTAGTATATATACTGAAGTTGAAAGGAAAACTATCAGAGCTGGGTACTAAGTGCAAACTAAAAAGTTATAGGCAACCAACTTATAAAATGTACTGGAAAATGTAAAATTTCATACAATCTTCATTGTTAGATGTTATGGTGCGAGTGTAAACAGTGTGACCTCAATGTCATTCACAACTGCGGAACCCTACACTGCGCGTGGCTCGACACGCACTTGGCCGGTTTTTTGCAAAATCATTTTTACCTTATATGTTGCCCTGGCCTAATAGCTATATAGTAAAAAAGTTTCATTCGAATTCGTCCAATATTTCCGGAGATAAACGCGATCATACATACAGACAGACAGACAGACAAGAAATTCCAAAAAAATTTTTTTGCTTTCTATAATTCTTTTAAATGTCCCTTTATCCATTTCAGTCAAAAATACTAAATGTACAGACAAAATATTTTTATTGTTTTATAATATGCATAGATAGATATCTCTTCGCGTGCTGACTTGGCTTCTCAAGACACTGGACTCCGAGTTCTTCATCTTTTGACAGACCATGAATTTTCACACAGGCAGGGTGATAATTTTTACCAAGTTAACAATTATGCCATTGTGCAGCCGTGAACGAAAAGTGATTCAATGAACAGGTAAAATATTAGGAATATAGTTAACAGGTAAAAGAAATAAGCGAAACCAAATCATTATTACATTGAAAAACATAATGGCCGGCATTGACATTGAAAAAAAATTCAGTGAAAACGGATACGATATGAAGCGGGAGCGAGGTGGTGTGCTCGACCGCCACAAAGGGAAGATCTTCCCGCTGGGCAAGGTGTGCGCCCAGGGAACCGTACGGCTCCGACTGAGTTCTGTCGGAGGTATTTCTTATGTCTCAAATGTGAAGAAACTTTGTTTGCGCGTTTCAGGATTGTGCAGCGCCATCTTGTGAAAAGTCTTGTAGCTGTTTTGCTGTTTCGTCATATTCACAGTTGGGTCTACGTGTTAGTTCTTGTGGCGAGTGTAGAGGTCGGCACAGATATTTATCATTCACATTAGGAGAAGCCTTAAGAAAATTTCCAGACACCCAGGTAAAATTTCCTAAATCTGGCAACTCAGACGGTCAAAGTCGTGTCAATGTCATTATTTTACGTCAGATTGACAATGACAGGGAATAAGGCACAGATATTTGTTTATAAATCCTAGGTTTGTGTCCTATTTTCAAAAATTCATAAAAAATACTGGTTTAAAAAAATATATCAAGGTCATAAAACTACAGGCCACGTTTAGCATCGTAGTGGGCGTAAAGGTGGAAAGCGGAATCAAAATAGTGATGGGTTGCTAGCCGCATCGCCTATCAATGTGATTCTTAGATTTTCGCCCAATCCCTTGACCAGCTATTACGGTCTGCGCGGGAAGAAAAGCAGCAAGCAGCAAGGGCGCAGCGCAGAGGATCAACTAAGCATGGAGTTAAATGTGCTAGTGCTACGTCTAAGCGCGGCCACAGACCTGCCGGTTGTATTCTTTTCTACCTAGAAGATCAGAACAGAATTGAAACCGGGATCATCGTCACACACATACATACCGGCCATCGGGCTTTCTTGATTGGCGCTCAGTCGTATAAGGTCGTAATCTAAACGCTCGCCGAGAGACTAGTAGGCCGTGACGTATAAACTTCGAGCAACACGGCTTTTCCGTGTATAAACCATATACTTTCATGCTTAGATCATTTAATTTTAAGACATGATCGAAAGCAGCTTGATCGCTTGCGAACGCCTTGACGGCTGACGGCCTTTCTGGGGTACTATTTTTGAACGCGTGCCACTCGTCTTCGAACGATTTTTGTATGGAAAAATCTTAGAGTATTAAATAGAATAGAGACCGCCTAGTTCTCAGCTATATATTCGTCTCTTTCTTTTTAGAGTATATCAAAAAGAGACAAATATATGTTTATCAATAAGTGCTAATGATACACTTGAGAAATGTCACTTTTGATATCTTGATATCTTTAAGCGACCAATTTGAAAAGACAATTTTGAAAGGGTAATTGTCAATTACTATGTTCATCTTAAATCGTTCGTATAACATGTTGACTCGTCTGAGTTGGAGGTGCAGTGATAAAATTAAATTTTCGCTGGGAATTAAAGATACTTTCGCAGTGTGAAAGTGTAAACCAGAAACTTTATCAAATGGACAATGTCCTGGACTACGGTGCAATGGGAATCACGCTATGCTGGTAAAGATATCAACTCCGAAAACACAAGGTTTCACCGGTAGGTCACGTTTCATGTATTTATACACGATTTTCCAGTGATAGACATTGATGTCTTTTATTATATTACTGTAAAATCTAAGGATGTGTCTATATTAAATGTTTTTTGGCTATTTTAAAGCAATAAAACTGAAATATTGTTGTACAAAGATAAAAATTAAAATGTTGACACTAGTGTTGTGAAATTTGTATCGACGTTATAGATTATCGATATTTTACGACCATTAAGTTGGGTATACACGTCCGATTTTTCCATCCGACAATCGGACGGTTTTGCCGTTTTAGGCCTTCAGAACGTTGTAAAGTACTATGGTATGCAATTTTTTTTCCTTGTCTGTCGGTATTTTGTGGTTAGGCTTTATTTTTCAACCGACTTAAAAAAAAAGAATGTCATCAATTCGGTATGTAATAAGTAATATTACCCAGTTTGTGAATATGTTAGTCTTTTACAGCTTCTAAACATGTGAACACAATTTCATTAGAGTATGTATACTTGTATGATTGTATGTTCTTCCGCACATATCTTAAAAATCATAAATCAGTTTGCAAAAAATTTTGAACTAGGTATTGTCCAACTTAAGGAACAATTTAAGTTTCATCATAATTGGTTTAGTAGTTATATTTATGTGTTCATTTTTAAATCGTTGTTGTTTACGACTGGATTTGATTGATTACAGATTTCCCACGGACATCAAGGCAAAAATGGATCGACGTTGCAATTGAGAGTGGAAAAAGTATCACAGTGTTTGTTCCAGATATTTGACAGATGACAGTATAATTATTGTTGAATACGCATGGGCACGGCACGGGCTGAAATAGAATACACTACAACTGCGGGATAACATACATTATATAGTGAAGTTTATTATAGCAAATCTGTGACATTGGAATTGGAAGTCAATCAATAAATATATTTTCACCGTTGTTATACTTATTGCGATTGAAACTCAAAACCTGAAATATTTTGAATTCGAATAAATTATATTTAAAATATTATTGTTGTATTATTTAATCCCACATTGTATTATAAAAGCAAAGTTTTGTATGTTTGTTACTTAATCTCGTTGAAACTATATGATTGATTTGGATAAAATTTGGCGCATAGAGTTTTTTTTTTTACCTGAATTAATACGTTGTATTATTTCTATATCGATTTTTTTTCTTAGCTAGCGTTATATTACCGATATCCAAGCAAGTAGCTGTCAATTTCTTCTGCAAAAGTTCACTTTTTCAAAGGACCGTAACAAGTTTTTTTGATTGGTATTTGTTTGTAATACTTTATCGATAATACGTAACTCACAACATGAGGTTTGTGAGTCACGTAATTACGGTGAAATACAAAAGGTACAGCGTGGAGAGTGAAGGCCAAATCCTCTGACTGCTCTTGCTAATATGTAGTACAGAGAGAGTCGTACTTCTGCAGTGGAGACTAAAAAGACCTGATGATGATGATGAAAAAAAGTAAAAAAAATTGCGTCTTGAAACTCAAATTTTGTATGAAACCAAGTTAATAAGTGCGCTATTGTAGGATATCACTGTGAGATTAATAAATACCGCCGTGTGGTTCCCAGCAGAATAAAATAGGTGCACTCCAAGTCTTTCCGTGGATGTAGTAGAAGGCGTCTTAGAAAATACAAGCTAAACAAAGCTTAAGCATCAAAGATACCTTTCCAAACCCGTCTGGCCAGTGTGGAGAAAGTAGGATAAATCCTCTGACTGTTCCGGCAATTTAAAATATATGGCTCTCATAGTACAGAGAGGGTCGGGCACCTGCAGTGGAGATTAAAAAAGAACTGATGATGGTGATGATGACTGTGAGATAACTAAGTATTAACTGTTTACTACAGAATATTTAGCAATATCCAACTATTTTCATTGTCATTCTTCTCCATTTATATTTTGACTGTTCTACGTTTCATGTTACTCCGCGTGCGTAATTATCATGTAGATATTAATTAATTGATTATTTTTGTCAGGCATCATATCATAAGCTGACTGTATTACACCATAGACAAAAAGACTAGAATCGATATCGGCATCTATTACATGACTGTCGCATCCCTAGTAAAAACTCTATTGTCTACGACCGTGTACGTTTTGTTTCTTCGAAGCTCCTTCTATGAGAATACATATTCTTTGGGAAAAATCGTTCGAAGACGAGTGGCACGCGTTCAAAAATAGCACTTCTAGTCTGCTGTCTGTCGTCTCCGGTCCTCTTGGTTGTCGGTTGGTCACGAACAGTGTTGCCAGATTTTAAAACCAGTATTCCGTAATTTCAATTTCTAAAATCCGTATGAAATCCGTATGGGAAGTTTCTAATGAAATCCGTCTTAAATCCGTATATAAACAAAAATTAAAACTCATCGTAGCTTTGATTGACATAATTTAAAACAATTTTATGATCAATTTTGAGAAAAAAGTTTACAAAAAGTAAACACTGGTATTTAATCGATATGGTTTGATGTATCATATTCAATTTAAAAATATCCTTAGCCTTTTCTGCAATCATATAAGAATCAATATTTAGCTTGTATGTAACACTACTTTCCAGCTAATAACACATTGATAGTCTCCGGTGGTTAACTCAGTTTGTAACATCGTTTTTATTCAAAAAATAGATGAGAAAACCCATCAAACAGATGCACTGTAATAAATAAATAATAAAAATATGCAAACACCCGTGTTATTTCAATTTTTTTTTCTTTAAAATATGAAAAAACATATACTGTTAGCAGTTTCTTGAGAATTCCGTATAAAAATCCGTATTCTTTCTTAGTCCGGTTTGATCATCAAAATTCCGTATAGATACGGATCACAAATCCGTATATATGGCAACACTGGTCAAGAAGTCACGAGTCAACTTCACTTCATTTCACGACATTCGTTCACAGTTAGACCACTGCCGAAAAACTGCCTTTACGGATTTTAGGGCATAGAACACACGTCAATTGAGTTTGAATTTGTGGCCCCCGATAGAAACTCAAACGTAATTGTATGGCATTTTTTTCATTTTCACCCTCACTCCCTTATTTGTCTATGATCTTTATTGCCTAGAGAAAACATAAGGCAGTGGGTCGTCTGATACTAGTAATAGTATCTTCTTCGTAGTTTGTGAGTTAAGCTATGGGTTCCCCGACTGCACGATCGTGATCGCACGCTCGTCAGCAAAACGTTGAATGACGTCACCCATACATTTTCTATGGAAACAAGTTTGAGTGGTTTCCCCGGACGGCGTTGTCTACGGTCGTGCACGGCGGCGGTGGTCAAAGTTCACCGCAACAGTGTTCCCAACTGAAAAAATTGCGAGTTTCCAGATTAATCTTTACATTTTTATGTTATCGATTGTCGATTTAGATGACATCTGAATTAAAAAACAAAGATGAAAAATATATACTACATGACAAACTGACTGTATTTCTTGAATTTTGGGTAGATCTAATAATAGTTTGTAATAGTTTTAAAGTAAGTATAGCCATTTGATTTGGAAGTTTGCCTGATTAAATATTACTTCATGTTGAAACGTATCATTATATTAAACGAAGTTCCGTGATATTTTCTTCAACTCGAAATGTTTTTGAAACAATTAAATATTTTGCAGAATGTATCTGTAGTAATTAGACTAAATTAAATAAAATTATTGTACTAGTTAAGTTCTGACTTTAAGATGAGCAAGAAGATTATTTTGAAATTGTTTCTGCGCCTGTAGAATGGCACACGAGATAACGTTTATCGAATATCGCCATCTTATTTACCGTAATATTAAAGATGGAGATGTAAATAGTTTATCGCGCGATATAAACGGCGTCGCGGGTGCCATGCTACGGGTGCTGATGTATTTATGGTATAATTAACATAAATACAACAAGAATAATCCAACTTCAAAACACTTTCGTTAAAACTGTTCCATAACTAAGTCTACATACCTAATTTACCTACCTTTTGCAATCCCATTTTTAATTTTTGAGATATGCACGAACAATATTACAGTACGGGTAGGTCGAATTAATCTCCTTTTTAAACTTTGTTTAAATAGTTTAATTATATTATTCATTTTCGAGCGGTTGCTGTCCGCCATGAGCAAAAAAACTTCATTTTTATGTTAGTGGCCTTGCTACATTTACTTGCCGGGTAAACATAGCACAGTCATAAAACCCAAAGACCACGTTTAGCATGTTAGTGGGCATACATACTACTCTATGGGAACCATACGGCCCACTGTGTGAGCACTTAAAAACCCTTATTCCTAAAAATTATCGCCAATATCTCCTACACACATTGTCATACCAAACACTTAAATGATTTAAGGCGCAGTAGGTGTTATGCGAAACTAGCGCCACCATGACTTCTTTTAAGGGTAAAATAATTTAATTCTGGGTGGCACTGGCACTAAAATCGCATATACCACTTTGCCTTAATTTTCACAAAATAGTTATCTAAGACAGACAGGACAGGTTCCAAAGGAACAACACGTATCCACATCAAAGAGTAAGATACTTTTGAATCCACGTAAGTAAGTTATATATTTGTTATCGTGCTAGTTAGTGAACAGAGGTTTAAATAATGCATTCAGGTGCTAAGCTTTGCGAATGACTCGTCTCGTGCTCATCTCATACTTTTACATTGGAGAGACTATATCGTAAAATACTGAACAGGGGTACTATTTTTGAACGCGTGACACTCGTCTGCGAACGTATTTCATACAAAAATCGTTCGAAGACGAGTGTCACAAGTTCAAAAATAGTACCCCAGTAAATTTATCGTCAATGATATCGATTTAATAAATGGCTAGACTAGCAACACTAATGATTGACGTCCGTCGTCTACAGTCCACCCATCGGATAGCGGCGGCACCGCACGATCGTGCAGTGCACGAGCGTTTGCTCGGGGAACCCATAGCTTTAGACTAGACAGAGTAGAGTAGGTATGTCGCGTCGCATTCGTTACTACTGAACGTCAACTTGGTCGTGTTTGGTTTGGTGTAGAACTTTCATAAACTTTTTTTATTCAGAGTACTTTTGTATCGTTGATGGTAAAATAAATTAAAACGTAGATATCGTAAGTAGGTATCGTAACTAATAATTAACATCGATGCCGCGGTTAGTGTTTTGAAATCGGCTTCAATATATTCGATTTTTTCGTAGTTGTATGCGTACCGTACCTACTGTAGTAAAGTTAATTACAATGTGTGCAAATATTAAAGTTAAGTAAATAGATTTATACGGAAATAAGAGTTGTGTGTGTCTGACGCGTCACCGATGATGTTACGGTCATGTATGAGCAGCAAAGTGCTGCGGCTGGCGGCGGGCGCGCGCTATTTGGCGGGCTCCAAGCTGTGCAGTAACGCGGCTCCGGCGGTGGCAGCGGAGCCGCCCGCTCCGCTAGTGGACCTCATGGGGCGGCGACACAATTATTTGCGTATATCACTTACAGAGCGATGCAATTTACGCTGTAAGTAATTTAATTTGTTAAGGCTATGCAGTACCTACTATACATTCTAAGGTTACAGGCTTCAAACTCACGACAATGTCTTGCATGGGTGTGCATGGTCGACTGATCGTGTCACCTACACGAAATGATGATAATGTTCATAATGAAAGCTACACAAACCACTGTACAAATACGTTTGACTAAAATAAATTAGAAAGTACTTATTTTGTGCAAATTTCTAGTGTTGCTTCCCCCGATAACCTTTTTCTTCTGTTGATAGTGTCACCTGTAAGCAGGCAGAGGTGGGCGGCTTTAGAATAGCTTAGCACGAATTTAGATATTCTGCAAATTGGAATCAATAGAACTCACTTTCCTCTTTATAAAAACACCATTTTTAAATTTAGTAAATCATGCTAATCTGCTAGCAATGTCTGATCACTGGAGTATCAGAGGCAAAGCATATGATTGGATCCAAAGCTACTTAAAAATAGGCTACAACATACTGAAATAGTTAAAATAAGAAATCGGGTAAAGCAGCCCATAACACGGTGTATAGATCTAACTTCCAGAAGTGTTATACAGGTGTCCCTCAAGGAAGTATACTTGGGCCATCACTATTTTTAGTTTACATCAAAATTCTACATGACACAAGACTGTATTATTGACAGATGACGCTACATTAATTGTAACATGCGCCGACATAGAAGGTCACAAGAAAAAAAATAAAAATTGTACCAACTCTTCAAGTAACAGCAAATTAAAAGTTAAATGATGATGTTTTCACTTCCCGAATAATTACTGATTGAAATACCGAAATTATTATAAGTAATATTGTTATGTATATGTGTATGATATAGTACATTATCAATGTGTCAGTTGGATATTGTAAGTGTGGGTAGGTACTTTGTTAATAAATTAGTTATGTTTCGACCTCCAACTTGGTGGTATCTTTTAAATAGTATTATATTTATTAAATATTATTACTATTTTTTTTATTAATGTTATGATAAACCAAAAAAACAATCCAACACAAACCGGAACATTGCTGATTCTTTTCTAGGATATTCTTATCATATCAAAAGACACAAAACAATTGATACTGCAGAGAATTAAGACCCCAATTTAGTGCTTCGCCTTTACCTATTTATATGTATATATTCTGCCTTTACCTAGTTTGTATATTAGAGACATTTGTCTTTTTATTCATTCTCATCCAGAATTTTGGCAAAAAAGAAGCAAATAAAATACAGTAGTGTTAAGTTAGTGTCTGTATTTATATTTGATTGGTAGAAGATTTTGCCGCTTCTTCTGCACTCCCTTTTGAAAGTGGCATTTAACTTGGCCTTAATAAATTACTGACATCAACAATATTCAGTTGTAAAATCAATTAATCAATTAATAGTGTGCTCAAAGAAACCTGAGTATAAATAAACGTTTTAATCTTGAATTGTGGTGATAACTGTAAACCATTCTTTTATATTTGGCACTTGATCTAATAAATTAGTTTACAGATCTACGCATGATTAAATGTAATGGATTATTGTACTGTACATGTAATGTTGCAATGATATCAACATAGCAGGCAGCTGGGGTCATGACATGACCTAACGGCTGATAGGCCATTTTTATCTCAGTCTGTGGGCCCAGTAATGTAGAGTCGGGGCAGATAAACCTGACCCTCCAACAATCCACGCGGGCAGGACTTGAACCTGCGTCTAGATCTCAGTACGATCTATGCATTGCCAATTATGCAATTTTCTTTCATGCTGGTGTGGGCGAAAACATCGGGGGGCACGGCAGTGCTCCCGCCAAGTCGTGCGCGATAGAATATACTAGCTGCTTATGTTCCCGCGCAGATCAAATCTGGCGCAAAGCTGATGGTGATGGTGGCCTTTGGGTTTTATGACCTTAGCTCTGTCTACCCTGTAAGGAATATAGACGTGATAATATGAATGTATGTATGTTGAAATTTTTAATGATGCCGCTATAACAACAAACACTAAAAATAGAATAAAATAAATACTTATCCAAAACCATAACCTATGCCGTGTGGTTCCCGGCAGAGTAGAATAGGACCACTCCAAGTCTCTCCGTGGATGTCGTAGAAGGCGACTTAGGAAACAGAAGCTAAACAAAGCTTTTAAACATCAAAGAGACCTCTCCAACCCGTCTGGCCAGCGTGGAGAGTGTAAACCAAATCATCTGACTGCTCTGGCTAATATATAGCTGTGGTAGTACAGAGAGGGTCATGCTCCTGCAACCTAATGTCAAATATCCAAAATCCTGTTGGAACGGTAGAGAAAAAAGTGAGTTTATCTTAAAACTAGATGGCGGTGATCGGACCTTAGAACGCGCTATGAACATGTTTCTCAAATTCACAAATTCTTCTGCACTCCATTTTGGAAGCAGTATAAACTTAGCTGTAAGTAAATTATTGTGGTACACAACGGTGACACCTGAGGGTGACACTCTCTGTACGTGAGAGTTCGAGCACCGGTGACCTTGAGCTGGTAGGGTTGATTCGCGCCTGCGGTGCGAGACGTGCGAAATACGAACACAACAGCCAATCCTGCAGTTCCGAGTCGGATCGTTCACGCCCCGCGTGCTTCTCGCTGCCCCCGCACACGTCCAGACACCCACGCATAACCGCAAGAAACGACACTTAAGCATGTGTGCACGTAAAAACGTGCACACATGCTTAAGTGTCGTTTCTTTTCGCCTAGTGTGTATATATATATATATATTCTTTGCCAGGGGCGAAATATATAACTTTTATTTTATGAATTTTAATTACCTGTTAAATTAAAATTTATAAAATTGTTGTGTCAGGACTATCACGGTTTTATCAAATCACAAGCCAGAATAGTTAGCCCATCGACTACATCACATATTTTCTGTCTGATCAATGTACAACGCTATATAAAAAAACCGGCCAAGTGCGTGTCGAGCCACGCGCAGTATAGGGTTCCGTAGTTGCGAATGACAACTTTGAGTTCACACTGTTTACACTCACACCTTACAGTTTAACGACCAAAAACATCTAACAATAAAGATTGTATGAAATTTTACATTTTCCAGTACATCTTATAAGTTGGTTGCCTATAACTTTTTAGTTTGCACATAGTACCCAGCTCTGATAGTTTTCCTTTCAACTTCAATATATATACTACTGCTGAATTTTTTTCACGTATCCATTTATAACCGTTTAGCAGATAGAGGGGGGGGACACGTACCTCTAACAAAAATTTGCACTTTAAAACCAAATATTTCGGAAACGGATCCCTAAATCGAAAAATGGTGTTCTCAACCTCACAATATTTTTTAAAGACCTTTTTAACGATCCACACGATGGATAAATAGAGAAAAAAAATTACTCCCCCACTTTACTTGTATGGGAGCTACCCAAAAAAAAATTTTTTTTCAAGATTTTATTCTACGACTTTTTTACCATGATTAATATACATACTCATACCAAATTACAGCTTTCTAGTACTTATAGTCTCTGAGTAAAACCGCGGACGGACAGACAGACAGACAGACAGACAGACAGACAGACAGACAGACATGGCGAAACTATAAGGGTTCCTAGTTTACTACGGAACCCTAAAAATGAAAGTGACGATAAGAGTGCGGTGTATGCGATAGGTCAGTACTGCATGCCGGCGGAGGGCGTGCCGCTGTCGGCGCGCGGCGCGCTGCTGACGGCGGCCGAGACGCTGCGGCTGGCGCGCGTGTTCGCGGCGCTCGGCGTCGACAAGGTGCGCCTCACCGGCGGCGAGCCCACGCTGCGCTCCGATCTCGCCGACATCGTCCGTATGTATATGATGTACTTCATAAGCGTCTTCATTAGAACCACTAGTCTATATTAGAATAATCATATTTGTTTACAATATAAGTTGTTCATGCCGGTTTGGGAGAAAAGAAAAAACATAGAATATACCAGCTGCTTTTCTTTCCGCGCAGACCGTTAAAGCTGGTCAAGAGATTGGGCGAAAATCTAAGGAATTACATTGATAGGCGATGCGGCTAGCAACCCGTTACTATTTTGATTCCGCTTTCCACCTTTACATCCACTACGATGTTAAACGTTGCCGGTAGGTTTTATGACCTTGGGCTCTGTCTACCCCGCAAGGGATAGAGACGTGATAGTATGTTTACAATATGATTTTATGATACTACTTATTAATAGATAATTTATAAAAGTAAATTGGAGTATAAAAGCAATACTTCACCTCACCTCCAAATTAACATTATTATTATATTAATGCACTAGCAGCACTAGGTGCTCATGCACGCATCAGCTGTGTATCAGTCCTGCTAGTACATCTTCAAAGTAATTCTCTATTTATTCAATGGCCTTTAATTACTGACGACAACTCTCCTGTTTAGAACACACTAGAGCTTGCCTAAGAGGGTGGCTGTTATGTTGTGAACGTTTTTGTGTCAGAGGGGCTGACTGAGATCCCGGGCATCCGCGCCGTGTCGATGACGACCAACGGGCTCGTGCTGACGCGGCGCCTGCCCGCGCTGCAGCGCGCCGGGCTGGCGGCCGTCAACGTGTCGCTGGACTCGCTGCGACCCGACCGCTACGAGCGCATGGCGCGCCGCCCGGTACGCACTCCCCAGTGGGGACTCGGTGGGGAGTCCCCACCACATCACTAGTCTCTGCGAGCCCCCTTTGACAATATATTCTCTCAAGACGCTTTCATTTCAATGATTAAAAAACCGGTTAAGTGCGTGTCGAGCCACGCGCAGTGTAGGGTTCCGTAGTTGTGAATGACAACTTTGAGTTCACACTCGCACCTCACAGTTTAACGACCAAAAACATGTAACAATAAAAATGTATGAAATTTTACATTTTTGAGTACATTTTATAAGTTAGTTGCCTATAACTTTTTAGTTTGTACTTGGTACTCAGCTCTGATTGTTTTCCTTTCAACTACAGTATATATACTACTGCTGTAATTTTTTTCACGTATCCATATATAACCGTTTAGTAGATGGAGGGGGGGACACATACCTCTAACAAAATTTTGCACTTTAAAACCAAATATTTCGGAAACGGATCCCTAAATCGAAAAATGGGAGCTAACCTAAAAAAAATTTTTTTTCAAAATTTTCTTCTACCACTTTTTTGACATGATTAATATACATACCCATACCAAATTTCAGCTTTCTAGTACTTATAGTCTCTGAGTAAAACCGCGGACGGACAGACAGACAGACATGGCGAAACTATAAGGGTTCCTAGTTTACTACGGAACCCTAAAAACTGGCCAAGTTTTTTAATGCTTGAGTGCGTGACAACTTCGTGTTATCAGTATCACACGTGTCCTGTCAATTTATGCCCTCAAAATCCGTCAAATTAATAGCTGTGTGTGTGTGCGACCGGCTATGGGTTGGAAACTAGTTTTTTCTACGCTATTAGGCTATACGAGTCTATTTAGGTTTTATAAATCTAAGCGAGCCCCGTACGAGGGATTGTACTTAACACCATTCAACTTTGGCCAAAGACTGCGTGTTGTTTTATTTTTCGTGTGTGTAAGTAGCCAACACTGGTGTTACATTTTTCAAGCTCTAACAGCCATCAACGATGACAGCCGGGACCATCCGAAGCACGGAGGAGCTCGAGATATTTTTATGGCACTTGCGGTCCCCTATCCAAGTGGGGACTGCCAAAGACTGCGAGATCACACAGAGATAATAAACTTACATCAGAACGAGCAGGAGCAGAAGATTGAACTTGAAAGAGTTGGTTAACTTGAGAGAGGTGATACCTATTCTAGCTTACCTTTTTAATTACCGAAAGGAAAGCGAGCTTTTCGGTGATATTCACGTTTATGGTTCATCACTATGTCTAGATCGACCCCTGAAGTATTTGTTCTGCGCAGGGTCTATCGCGGGTGCTGGCGGGCGTAGACCTGGCGCTGCAGCTCGGCTACCGGCCCGTCAAGATCAACACCGTGCTCATGAAGGGTAAGTTAAGGGAGGTAAGGTTGGCTGGAAGAGATTGCTGTGCAATAAGTCCGCTTTTGCATCATAATTTGTTTTTATTGAACTTTTTATCTTTTTGTTTTTGTAATTTATGGTGCAATAAAGAATATTGTATTGTTATAATTCCGTCGTTAATCAATCTTACTGTATATTTACAGATTTGGATAAATTAAGTGTTCAATTTCAGATTTCAATGAGGACGAGATCTTAGATTTCGTAGAGTACACTCGAGATCGCGAGATTGAAGTTCGGTGAGTTATTTATTCTGCTATGAATTTAAATTGATACGTCTATTTTAGGATGAATACGGAAAATTTATATGAATGAGAAGACAGTAATTTATAGAACGGCATATGCTGTTAGAAGGATTAAGGCAACTTCTAGGTTTTTATATTTTAGTTACTTCCATAGTTTAATGTCATATGGACTACTTCTGCCGACATTCAAACTATTATTGTGTTACAAAAAAAAGGCAATTCTGTGGCTTGAGCGGGATTTGCTCAGAGATTTGTTCAAGGATATATAAATATTTTGACGTTAGCCTCGCAGTTTATATTAGACAACATAATGTAAGTAAAAAAAAAATATTTGTACATTTAAAAAAATGCCAAGTATATAGAGAGACCCTTGCGTAACAACCATAAACTATTTCTCCTGCGTTATCGGCTTAGCAGAGTCAGAGATTCGTTCATGGGGGACTGTATTCGTTTTATAACAAGTTACCAAAACCAGTCCTAGATATGCCTTATAGGAAATTCAAAGGTTATGTAAAACACAGTTTCTTTTCATTTGCCCAGTGGTGGACGGCAGAGAGAGAGAGTATTCTTCGTATGAAGCGCCTTACGAGTGGTTCAGACGCAATAGTGGCTCGTCAGAGTCAAATGTACGACTGCGACAGTCACAGACCGCGTCTGGTCTGTTGCAGCGCTAAGTCCATCCAAGTCATTGAGATATAATTACTAGACAGAAGACACCGCAAATCCTTACTTTGTCCCGTACAACTGCGGCGATCGGGCCGCAACTTACTCAGTCCTTTCTTAGCTCTTTTGTTTGAGGTACTTCCCACAATTAATAAATAAAAACATGGCTAAAATCGTAAAAAATGTCTTAGTGTGTATTTAGTTATTTAGTATCGAGTACTGCACAGTGCAAAGGAATAAATTTTCATCAGCAAGTACTTCAACTTATTTATTTTTTTTCAAAAGTAAAATCAATATTATTACCTCCCGCCATTTTGCATATGTTGACATGTTGCTATGGAAACGCGTGATTGTAGCAAATATAGAGCGGAAGTATAGAGTATGTATGATTGAACGCTTCGTTGCGCTGCGGCGCTGCGGCAAAACAATAATTTTAAGTTTCGAAGAATGGAACAATGCCAACATTCAACGTAACTCCTCTAGTTCGTACTTCTTATATCTGAATGATCCAAGTCATACTGCTGGCGAAGTTGGCCATTTATTTAATATAGGCACGCTTACAGCAGTTACATACATAAACAGTTTTGACATAATTATTAGATAAGATAGGCCATTGAAATGAAACCCCAGATGTTGTGGCGTGATGTCGCAGGTTCATCGAGTTCATGCCGTTCGCAGGCAACGCGTGGGCGCGCGACCGCCTCGTGCCGTACCGCGCCGCGCTGCGCGCCGTGCTGCGCGCGCATCCCGACCTCAGGCCGTGCTCGCCGCGCAAGCACGACACCGCCCGGGTGAGTGCTAACTAAAAAGTTATAGGCAACCTACTTATAAAATGTACTGGAAAATGTCAAATTTCAAACAATTTTATTGTTAGATGGTTTTGGTCGTTAAACTGTGAGGTGCGAGTGTGAACTGTAAGAACTCGAAGCTGTCATTCGCAACTACGGAACCCTACACTGCACGTGGCCTGACACGCACTTGGCCGGTTTTTTTTAGTTTTATTCTTTATTATTATTTTAATTTTTAGTTTTATAATGTAATGGGCTATTTTCCTAAAAAAATATAATTAGTCCGTTTGTTAGATTATCAAGAAACATTTGACATGTGTTTTTTCTTTTGTCAATCAAACAAAAAAATGACAAAGATATAGCCCGTTAAAATTCTGTGTGACGTCACTAGCCAGTACACTTTTTAGTGGCCTGTGATGACACAAGCCCCCACTCATGAACTTTGACACGCTTTATCTTTGACATTTATTGTTTAACGAAAGAAAAAATACTTGTCCAATATTTTGTGTCTTACTGACGGTCTAATTTTATTATTATCATTTTGACCCAGGAAAATAGCCTATTATGATTTATTTTACCTTTATAGACAGCAGTATATGTTCTTTAAATATTGACTTTGATTATTAACCTAAAGTCGTGCTCCGAAGTAATGTCTGGCTTGTCGCAGGTGTGGCAGGTGCCGGGCTTCGCGGGCCGCGTGGGCTTCATCGCGTCCATGACGCAGGCCTTCTGCGGTTCCTGCAACCGGCTGCGGCTCACCGCCGACGGGAACCTCAAGGTACTCGCCTTGCTTTTGTTGTTTGACGCTTCGTAATAAATAGGGGCTATTTTGTGAAAATTGACAATTCACAGCGTATATCGTAGATATTTTTATTAAAATAAAAAGATAGGATATGAGAAAAAATTCCACGCGGGTAGGATTTGAACCCAGCAGTCTTTACTCTCTGTACGGGTAATGCCTACCCATTAAGGCCACCGCGCTTTACTCGTATAGAGAATAAAGACTGCTGGTCCAAATCCTACCCGCGTGGATTTTTTTAAATATAATAATGCCGTCAAAAACAATTCTTCTAAAAAAAAACAATTCTCGCAACTTAGTTCTTCTACCGTCTTACCGTTCAATGACTTGGCCAACGCATGTAAAAACGATGTATCTCACAAGTAATTCGTGTTATATTATTAATGCGATTGCCAAGTCGATCTATTTATTGAAAAACTTTAATCGACTTCAACTGTTGACGGTAGAAGAATGAAGTTGCGAGTTGTTTTTTTTACAAGAATTGTTTTTGACGCCATCTCATTTCTTTTTGTAGAAAGTCATACTTTGTTCCTTGTCAGTACCAGTACCTTCTTTTTCTTGAATACCAACAACAGATTTTCTTAAAGTATACTAATTCATTGACTGCAAATGTAACTTTGTAATTCTATATATTTATATATAATATGGGATTACAAAGTCATTTATGCAGTCAGTGTATCTAGAAAACTGGACCGAAAATGCAAAATATTTGAGTCTTCCATTGCTGCATACACTAAACACTAATTGTATTCTAAATTTGACGCTTTTATGTCAATAGTCAAGAATTTTATTCATCTTATGATATTTGAAATACCTATCTTTTGGTGAACGTCAATTTACATTTACAATTGGTTTACAATATTATGTTATTGTTGCCCATAATAATTTACTTAAAGCTAAGTTTACGTAGTATGTCTGCTAGAAGTGCCTTAGAGTTTTGATGATCGGTCAGTACGTGAGTGACAAAATTAGGAACTTTGCCTAGTACTTAGTAGTATAATTCCTAAACTATTGGTTGAAACTGAAAAGAAATTGAAAACCGTGTTTATAATGCCTGCTTGGTAACTGAAAATTCAGACTTCTGGTTTTATCCACAAAGAAGTTATAGGGCGTAGAAAATGGCCTGAAGTGCTTTTAGAAAAGTATGGTACGGCCGTGCCGCTTTTATGCTCGACTGAGGGGCACTCCCGTGCCATCAAAAATAGCATTGTGAATGCTACACTTATAAACAAGAGTGTATCAGAAATGTTAATGAGTAGATTCGTATGACGTTGACGACATACATTAATTAATATGTATCTATCTATATATCACTTTCAACACGCGGCGACCGTGACACGCTCGATTTCTCCGTCGATATCGGCGGAAGCAAACTGTTATTATTACTAATTAATTCTCGCGTAGAAACCTGGTAGCATTCACCGACTACTATGACCGCCGCTGCCAATTTATAGACCTTGGTTTGACTTTCAGATGCAAATAATTTTCCTCTGACATGGCTGATGGCAACCTCTACGGAAGAGATAAATGCCAACCAGTTTGTCTCGCATTACAGGTGTGTCTGTTGGGCGGCGCGGAGGTGTCCCTGCGCGACGCCATGCGCGCGCAGCCCGCGGCCGACGACCGCCAGCTGGCGGCGCTCGTGCGGCGCGCGCTGCGCAACAAGAAGCCGCAGCACGCCGGCATGGACGACCTGGCGCATCTGCCCAACCGGCCCATGATCCTCATCGGCGGCTAGCGCCTGGCTCGCCGCACTACAGCACGCGCGCCTACTGCACGCACGCCGGCGGTCTGACGCACCTGGACGCGCAAGGTCGCGCGCGCATGGTGGACGTGGGCGGCAAGCCGGTGTCGGCGCGCGCCGCGCTGGCCGAGTGCTCGCTGGTGGTGGGCGCGCGCCTGCTGCGCTCGCTGCGCGACGCCGGCCTGCCCAAGGGCGACGCGCTCACTGTGGCGCAGGTGGCGGGCGTGCTGGCCGCCAAGCGCACGGCCGAGCTCATCCCGCTGTGCCACGCGCTGCCGCTGGACTGCGTGCGCGTGAGCATCGAGCTGCCGGAGGGCGCGGGCGCGGGCGCGGGGGGCGGCGCGCTGCGCGTGCGCTGCGAGGTGCGCTGCACGGCGCGCACGGGCGCCGAGATGGAGGCGCTCACCGGCGCCGCGCTGGCCGCGCTGGCGCTCTACGACATGTGCAAGGCGGTGGACAAGCACATGCGCGTCACCGACCTGCGCCTGCTGCGCAAGTCGGGCGGCAGCTCCGACTGGCCGGCCGACGACAGCGACGGGCCGGCCGGTGCCGGCGACGAGCCGCCGGCGCGCGCCGTGCGGCCGACTGCGGACGCGCGTCCGCAGCCGGCCGAGGCGTTCGCGCCAACCAACCTTATACATTTCTGACGCGCCGCCGTGTTTCTTTGGGCCAGTTATTTATTTTCTTCATCATCATCAGGTCTTTTTAATCTCCATTGCAGGAGCATGACCCTCTCTGTACTACCAGAAGCATATATTAGCCAGAGCAGTTAGAGGATTTGGCCTACACTTTCCACGCTGGCCAGACGAGTTAAAGAAGTCTCTTTGACGTTTATAAGCTTTGTTTAGCTTGTGTTTCCTAAGTCGCCTTCTACGACATCCACGAGAAGACTCTGCCTGGAACCACACGACTATTATATGTTTATATATTTTATTGTTATATATTTATTATATATCTTAGCATAATTCTATTTTTACAGTTTATAACCAATACTATAGAACAACAATTGCATTAAATATTGTAACATAAAATATATAAAGCTATATTCGTGAATTCGTTCAGAAGACAAGAGGTCTACTCTCTCAGCTGTAACATGGCGGCGTCCCACGTGGCCGTTAGGGACGCGTACACACGAAACATAGCAATGTTAGTTTCGTTCACCATCCTTAGATATTATTGTTGAAAAAAAATTAATAGAAACAAATTCATCTACATACCTATCCGTATGAACTTCTTATTTAAATCAGGTTGATGGGGTCATATGACTTTTTATTTAACCCCATCATAATGAAATAATGGAATTGACGGGAGTTTTAATAATGTAAACTCATATAAACAAAATAATCTCAAGTGGACAATATCTTGAGCAAAATGTAATTCTTGGCAAAGTTTTGCTTGAACATAGTTTTAGAAAAAGTTATATGTTGTAATGTAACATGTCTGTGATAATGAAAGAATTTGTTTATACTTTTTCAACGTAATTTTGCTTGATTTAGTTACTTATGTATTTTGCTGTTCAGAGAATAGTTATAAAATTTTTTTCATAATTGAAACAAGCTTGATATAAAAAATCCCAATGAAATAGTATGTTGACCCGTTTATATGTATATTATATATGAAGGTATATATAATATACAAAAATAATTTATTACCATTTTGTAATAATGACAACATCTTTTACCCTCTAACAATTATAGCATTGCTGCATATGCTTTAAATTTAGGTTTAAGTATATTTTAAGACAACGTGCAACGCAGACCAGGGACAGTGGCGGACAAAAGTCCACGGCGCGCTCTTATTAGTACGAATAAGGTTGCACTTAGTGTGCGTGTGTGTTTATTTCGACGTCGTTGGCTCGTTGGGCAGAATCACGTTGATCACGTCGGGGTCACCTATTATGGCGAGTGTGTAAATCAAAGCACAGTGACCGATACCAGGAAAAGTGAAGTATTTATTAGAAATGCTACTCGTAACTTATATACTAAGGAAATATACATATCGCATTGGTAGGTTGGTACGGGAGATCGCTGATTTAGGAATACGTGTATATTCTTACGTGATGTATGTGTCTTGCTAAATTAACAATATTTAAACACTTCCTGCAGGTACATCACGTTCGTATTCCTAAGGTCGCAATAGTCGCCAGGCGCCGCAGGCAAACTGCAAGCGCCGTTGTCCGTCGTCTGTGTGCCTGTGGGTCTCATGGCCGGTATACACTTTGATTAGTGCAAGTGCAAGGTTCATTTTTTCCTACTAAACGTTTAGTTGCAAATGTGAGCTTCGCACTTGCACTAATCATAGTGTATACCGGCCATTATGCTTACTTTTTAACCGACTACAACAAAAGGAGGAGGTTCTCATTTGGTCGGTATCTTTTTATTTAAGTATGTTCCCCGATTTCTCGAAGACGCCTAGACCGATTTATGAAATTCATTAAATATTTAACGAAATGTGTCGAGCGCTTTTAAAAATACACAAAAACAAAAAAAAGTATACACGAATGACACTTATTTTTAAAGAAAGGGTTGAAGACGGTTTTTGTTTTAAATATTTTAATATTTAGGTACTTACTTGCTTGTGATCGAAGCTTACTTGTATCATAGTGATAGGTTTTTGTGGCATTGGTGGAGGGTGACGTGTTTGTGGTGCCATATACCTATAAACATACTGTATCCTGTTCTATAAGAATATACTTCCTTCTCAAATAGACAACTAGAAACTACTCATTCCATATTCTCCTTTTACCTCACAGATCAGAGGAAACTATTGGTGCTAATAAAAGATTTTATTGTTAAAAAGTTTGTTTTATTTATTGCTGTTTTTTCAGTGGTTAATGTATTAATTGAACAGAAACTCATTAATTTATGATGACCTTTTAAGGGTGAGATGCAGATCATGGAGCTACCTACCTAATTTAAAATGGTTAAAGTAAAATAGTTTTGACAATAATTTATAATTAATATGATTAAGACCATATTTACACATAACAATGTGACTTCCCTAACATGGCCTTGTGGGTAGATATCTAGTGAAACAATTTCACTAAGACTATTTTCGGAGTGGTTCTACAACCACATAATCATATCATAGCTTCATTTTAATCATTTCAATGGGGAACTTGAATGAAGAGTAAATTTTGAAAACTATTTCTGATTATATAAATATCTAGCTGGAAAAATCTGTAAAGGACACTTTCAGTCCGATATCGATACATTAACTTTGGTTAAGATTGGTTAGAAAAGTCTGTTTCAAAAAATGAAAATTTCAAAAATCTTTTATTACTATGAAATAGCTCTTTAAATTTATAGCATTTTTTGTTATGAAGCCATTTCCCTAAACGCAATATTTAACATAGCTGACAAAAAAAGTCCTTAAAACACGCATACAAATTGCTAAAGGAGTGACGTCACTGGAATTTTCAAACCTTATATCTCAAAAGGTTATCAAGATGATGTTTTCACTGTTATTTCTATTTTTGAGAGCTCTTTTCATAGACACTGAAAAAAATAGTGTGCAAGTTCCGCATTGTCCCACTAAAACTATTCCTTTAAAAGGTTTACAACAGTGAAACTAGTGACATCCCCTTTATTTAATTCTTGTACTTCGAATTAAGAACAAATTGAAAAATATACATAAGTATAGTATAACTTTTCATCAATATCATCATTTTAGATTGAGAGATCTACTCATTATTGCCAAAAGCGGCCACTTTTGACTGTAATGACTAGTTCTCTTTGATTTAACAAATGAAAAGTAATACCAAAAAAGTAATTGGAGTTTGTGGTGGGAAGTCAAGGAGTACAGTTGAAGTTTGCCATAGACAATTTTGCAAATTGATTTTAGTGGACTTTACAATATGAAATTGGTGTAGTTTAGTGTTATAAATGCTTGTGCTCAAGAATAATTTGTGAAATAGTTAAAGTGGACTGATAAATGGACTCATAAAGATTTGCCGCCAGAACTCCCACGAGGCATCAAAGAACATACGCCATCATTGATGCTACTTGGGAAAACTTTACCGTACAACACCATCATCATCATCATCATCATGATGATGATGATGATGGTGTTGTACAACACGTACAACACCGATACTTAGTATCTCATTATACTGGACATTGGCAGAATCACTGAAATTTCGGTAGAAGCTTCGAGCAACACGGCCTCCGTAAGGGTAGAAGCCATAATATAAAACAGAAGAAGAAGAAAAGAGAAATTTACTAATGAAGTGCATACTAATGTAGATTTTTCAATTTGATCCTATTGCGTAGTTAACGAAATCATTTGAGGAGTGGCACTTGTTGGCTGGTCCAAGCGCCTTAAGGCTGATTTACATTGATCCAGTATTACTGGGTTCCAGCATTGGATCCGTATTAACACTGGATCAGGCTGTTGTCATTCAGATGCAGATAAGGTACAAGGATGACACCATAAAATTTTGAGCAATTGCAACAAGGTAAACCTGCCAGGCCTATTTTATTTGTAAACAGTAGTTTTAGTTTAACTTTTATTTTTTCTGTTAAAATAAGGTAAATCAGCCTTTAGTCAAATGTCATTCACAATTACAATTACAAAAGCAGCAACCAGCCGGTGAGTTGCATTACAGAACACTGCATATGTATGACAGCATCAGTGTCTTTGTTTAAATTTTAAAACAATAATTAAAATCTACTTTCTTAAAAAAAAGCATAATAATTTCTCAAGTAAAGCTCTTAGAATACACGAAGGGCAGTGTGGGTGGTGTTAGGTCACCCGCTGGCCACCAGCACGTTGGTTTTGGCGGCGGGCTGGTCCTGCGCCGGCTCGGCGCGGTCGGCGCGTTGCACGCGGATGTCGTGTGTCTCTATGTACTCGTTTATCTCTTGCCCCTTCTTGGTGAGCTGTTCCTGCAGCGCCGTTAGCGCTTTTGGCAGCCTCTCGCGATTACTTTCTAGCTCCGGCAGCACTTCTGCCACCGTGCGCTCGACCAGTACGCCTCCTACCATTCGGAAACACTTGCGGGTTCCCTCTACGCCCTTCAAAGTCTCGATGACGATCCTAGCGGCACATAAATTAATAAAGTATTAAAATACCGGTCGGGGTATACGAAAGAGGGTCCCGGACTTGGAAAATTTTTCTCGAATTTTTGATGTCCTATTAAGACCCATTTTTTATGACGCCACGGCTACGAGATCATCATCAGCATCACTTTAGGTCATATAAACTTTTTTCCTAGGGCCGGTATTTCCAGAGTTATCGATAATTTTTAGGGTTCCGTACAAAAGTTGAAAAACGGAACCCTTATAAGATCACTCGAGCGTCTGTCTGTCCGTCCGTCCGTCTGTCACAGCCGATTTTCTCCGAATCTACTGAACCAAATTAGATGAAATTTGGTAAGATAGTGTAATCCTATGACCCAAACACGGATGTGCAAAGTTAATAAAGATTTTTTTGAAATAAGGGTCATTTTGAGGGGCCCAATTACAAAATTTTAAAAAAAAAGTTTTGCAAACCTTACTGTGTCATATATCAAATGAAAGGGCTCATTATGAGGATCACAAAAATATTTTTTTTTGTTCGGGTAAAATGAATACTTTTGATTTTATTCACGAAAGAAGGCAAAAATTGACCATTCCCCCCCCCTGATCTCCGAAACTACTGAGCCGAAAATTTTGAAAAAATTATAAAATATAGTTCATTCCTTGAAGATTACAGGAAAAATAATAAGAATTCTATCACTTGAAAATTAAGTGGTAAACTCACAATAATAAGTTCATCTAGAGAAATACTTCACTAAAACACCACTAGATGGCGCTAGTCAATTGAATAAAACATTTTTTGCACATTGTGTGTGTGTTCACGAAGCATATTGTACGGAACCCTCATTGCGCGAGTTTGACTCACACTTGGCCGGTTTTTTTTTTATAACTTCAGTATAACGCGGAAATTTCGTTTCTGGCTCTTCGGCGGCCGCTGCCGCGGCACGCTCGCTTCGCTCGCTCGCCTCGCGCATGCTTGGTTCATATAGAACCTAACGCTCGTCGCTTCGCTCCTCGCAACCTACCCCTACTTTCCGTTAACCAGTTTCAACTCAACCAACTCCTGCGCCCTACCTACTAATGGAAAATTGACAATAACTCCATAAATATCGCTTGCAGGAAAAATGTTTATATGACCTAAAGTGATGCTGATGATGATCTCGAAGCCGTGGCGTCATAAAAAATGGGTCTTAATGGGACATCAAAAAATCGAGAAAATTTTAAGTCCTGCGCCCCATTTCGTATACCCTAACCAAAATACCTCATTAGGTACCAAGTAACTGTGATGCTACTTTATACAGGAAACTTACTTGTGTTCATTAAGGTCCATCTCTAGCTCCGATATTTTATTGGCAAGCTGTCTTTGTTCGGTTCGAAGATTTTGGAAACCAGCGAAAACTTCATCACCTGACTTCCCTTTTCCACTTTTTGAAGCAGGTTTTGCCATTTTTTACTAACAACGTAGTTAATTGGGTTAAATCAACAAAAAACTAAGAATATTCGCTCGAGTAACAGTATCTTCACACAGATATTTTTAGTTTTCAAGCGAAAGAACCGAGCCGAGAATAAGAGAATTATAGGTTATATTTTGATTCGATTCATAAAGTTCAGGTTCAGAATGAGGAATAGATAGGTACACTGCCGAAAAACTGCCTGTATGAATTTTAGGGCATAGAACACACGTCAATTGAGTTTGAATTTATGGCCCCCAATAGAAACTCAAACGTAATTGTATGGCATTTTTTTCATTTTCACCCTCACTCCCTTATTTGTCTATGATCTTTATTGCCTAGAGAAAACATAAGGCAGTGGGTCGTCTGATACTAGTAAATAGTATCTTCTTCGTAGTTTGTGGATAGGTAGGTAGGAACGATTTTCTGACAGTTTCTTTTTTCTGAAGCTTGATGGAGTGCTATTTTTGAAATGGCATCACATCAAAACGTAAGTCGTGCACGACTACAAGTCACACTCGTCTCCGAAGTCACGAAATGCTATCGAATTTTTGAAACTTTATTTTGAGCTGTAGTGCAACAAACTTTCAGGGAAAAATATGTAATTTCTTCTTATTTCACGCAGAATATTTTATAAACTTTTATAAGGTGATTAAAGATTTTTATAGTACTTTATGTAACTGTTACGTAATAAGAGTCCTCAAAATACGAACGTGGGTTTATGAAACGAAGTTTTATAATAATATCACAAAAGTATTTTAAGGACTAATTACGAACAGTTGCATAAAGTGTCTTTATTGATTCAGAAACTATTCTAAAAGTTTTTCATAGATACTTCATTCTTGACTTATCTGGCAACAAATTGTTGGTTATGTTCACTGCCCTGTAGAGAATTTTGGGTAGTTTACATAGCTGCTTCCTCATCACTTTTTTGATTCGCTATCGTTCACTTTTACTTTTTATTACAAGTACATCTATCTATTTCGCAATGGCGGCAAATCAAACTCACGTCAAGGACGCGTGTAGTGGACGACCGCGCTCAGCGACGTAGGTAGCACTATTTTCAAAAATTTGACCAAGATTCCTTTTCAAATGAAGGTATTCATTTGAAACTGAGGTTTATGGTCATTACTTAATCGAAAACGATGGCGTAATGAAAATACCTTAGAGTATCAATATAACTATAGAGCGTTCTTATCGTTTTTCGCCGTTGTGCAGAGCGTAAGCAGATGTTCTATAGATTTGTATCTATAGATGTAGCGGTCGGTAGTGATGGGCATCGCGTCCTTGCGAAACGTTGCAAATGAGTTATATCCGAGTGAGTCTTTGGATGTAACTCACTTTTAATAAATCATGATTCAGTTTGAGACTTGATAATCGTATAAATTTGTCGATAGTTTATTAGATACGAACCTACTTTTAGCGTTATTTTCCAAATATATAGGTACCTACCACATTTTGAGATTGTGGTTTTTTGTAGTATACAAATGTCACATTTTTCGAGCTGCCTTAAGGTATCTGACATAGCTTAACAACTAACAGAATACGTCTAACTACCAAATTTTCAACTGTGTAGTATTAAAGTATCGGTATAAAAAAAACTGTGATATACAGACAGACAGACGGACATGATGAATCTATAAGGGTTCTGTGTTTTGCCATTCGACTACGGAACCCAATAAAGCATCCAAACAGCCAAGGTGCTACAGACAGACGCAGATAGACACAAACACACATAGTGGTCATACATATGATATAATTCCCTTATTTTCGTATGGAGTTAAAAAATAAAATGCAGCGGAAATATTTTTTGTTTTTTTTTTCTTTGACATCATTTTATTATCACTTAAAATAAATCACTATTTATCATAAAAATCTGAATACTAGTAAAACTACAAAAATCCGGATCCGACGCGGTACAAAACTAAATCTATTGCGGGAAGAAGTAAAGCGGGGGACGCGGAACCGCGTGCTATGTTTACCCGCCCGCGCGCCTTTCGCAACACCCTTTCACGCCCTAGTCAATTATAGAAAAATCTATGTTTTAGAGTCAAAATAGGACTTATTGATGAAAAGTAATCTCATTATTCCTTTTATTTTGCTTCCGGGAATCATGTTCACAACTCGGCACTGGACTTTTCATCATAATTATTGTAAACACGAAAAATAATGGCGGGAGAAACAATCCGTGCGCGTGACCCCGTGTGACTAATCGCGACGTTCGCACTGTTTTGAAGCTGTTCATACCCGTGCTTACGGTTCATACTCATAGAGGCGCGCTCTATAGTTAATATTGATACTCTAAGGAAAATACGTACAATATTACCTACGGCCAAAGACAATAAAATTGTTGTTATAAATGTGTTTGACGTAATGATACTCATTAAAAAACAATTTCTGGAGTGCTATTTTTGAACGCGTGACTCACTAAAACGGAAGTCGTGCACGACTACAAGTCACACTCGTCTTCCAAGTCAGGAAATGCCATTTTGCCATATTTTTGAAACCATCGCTTGAACTGTAGTGCTGCCAACCTTCAACGAAAAATATTTCATTTCTTCTTATTTCACGCAGAATTTTTTATAAACTTTTTAAAGGTTATTATGGATTTTTAAAATGTTTAAGAAGTGTAGCGTCAAACGGAACGTAAAATCATGGCATAGGAACTTCAAATGACAGGAAGTGACTTTGACATAAAAGCGTTCGTCGCCTGCGGAAACGAGCGGTCTCAACCACTCGTTGCAATCACTCGCCAACTAACGATTCAAAAATGCGGCCTTTTGGAAACACTCGCGTCAGTCACTCGTTTAGTGAGTCACGCGTTCAAAAATAGCACTCTCTCAGGAGTGCTATTTTTGAACACGTGACTCACTAAAGCGCAAGTCGTGCACGACTACAAGTCACACTCGTCTTCCAAGTCATGAAATGCCATTTTGCCATATTTTTGAAACCATCGTCTGAACTGTAGTGCTGCCAACCTTCAACGAAAAATATTTCATTTCTTCTTATTTCACGCAGAATGTTTTTTAAACTTTTTAAAGGTTAATAAGGATTTTTAAAATGTTTAAAAAGTGTAGCGTCAAACGGAACGTAAAATGATGACAGATGAACTTCGAATGACAGGAAGTGACTTTGACATAAAAGCGTTAGTTGCCTGCGGAAACGAGCGGTCTCGACCGCTCGTTGCAATCACTCGTCAACGCATGATTCAAAAATGCGGCCTTTTAGAAACACTCGCGTCAATCACTCGTTTAGTGAGTCACGCGTTCAAAAATAGCACTCCTGATCAGGGCTAGGGAACGGTTCAAAAAATACCAGCTCATTATAATCCCGGACCAGGTTTTTCGCGAACACTCGCTAGGAGCGGAATCGCTACGCGAACTTTATATTCGCCGGGATTAACCAGGTAAATTTCAAACGATTTGGGGGCGGGGTTTCCCGGCACCTTACACGACAAGTTCTTTCTTGTTTGATATCTTTCGTCAATTTTATGCGTTATTTTGTTTATTTACGCGGATGAAAAATACTTGATCGATTAATTGACAACAAATTTACCATTTAGAATTTTATTTTGTTAAAATTTTATTACGAACCGCTTATTCTTATAACAATGTGCAACACATTATCAAAGTCAAAGGATGATTATATTTTTTAACCAACTTCAAAAAAAGGAGGTTTCTTAATTCGACCGTATATATATATTCCTTATAATGGCACATTACTAGAAGATTTGGCTAATATTACCTATATTCTTATAACTTGGCTGGGTAAATGTTAATATATCTAATTAATTAGGCTACAATAAGGGTTACAAATTTGTTCTTATAGAGGCTAGTTACATTGCTTTTTAGCCGTATAATATTCAAAGTCATATAAAGGCTTTTAATATGGTCAATTATTCTTTGAAAAGTAATGCACAAGGTAACTATGATGCTTTTTAACTTATACTAGCATTTGATAAGGCGTCTATTCAACTAACGAATTCTTACATCTTATATGATCTTAACAAGCATAAAAGCAAATATATTCTCTTAAACAGTGATTACAAAGATATTATTCTCTATATGGTTACATTAAAATGTTTTACATAACTAGACTCGCCATTTATAAAGTACAGCAGATTGTGTGAATTTATTACGGAGCGGAAATTTCATTTAAATAATGGATTCAAAAGACTGGAAGAAGTTTAAAAGGAGCGGAGGTTACAGAAGAAAAGTTAAAAAGGTCTACGAAAACATGGTTATGAGCATTACACCCACCACCTCTACTCCTATAATGCTACAAAATTACCAAGCCGATATCAACGAATCAGACAGTGGTTTCGCAGAGGATTTCTTTATTGAGAATGAAAAGGAAACTAGTGAAGAAGAATATAATGGTAGCGATAGTAATAGTGACATAGACATATTTTTAAATGAAGGGGCTAAGACTTTTTTTAAATTTGGTATTGTATTTCACACCATTAATCCATAATTTGTAAAATAAAACAACTAATTTGAAAATCACGTATTTTTATTAAGGTCATAATTTTTTTAGGCTATCATGCCACTGTATTTTGAAATCTAGAAGAAGAGTGGCTCTCAAATCAGGCAAGGCTAATTTTGTATTTGTTAGTTTACAGACTGACCTCAATGCTCTCTCAGTTAGCCCGAGAAACGGTGGTTTCACAATAGAAATCGCTGTTTAAACATAACCTGTGGATAGTGCCTGATTTAGGAGCTATCTCTTGGTCTTTTACAAATTATCTTTTTTGGATATGTACAACAAAAACATTTCTTTCTTAGAATAAAATGTGTCCACTTCCATGGCCGTCGCATATTATGTCAATTAAGATCTTTTCTTTGTAGAAATTTGTCAACATCTGCCAATATGTATACCACCATTGCAGTATCTGCAAACAAACATATTATTTATATATATATATATATATATATATATATATATATATATATATATATATATAATTATATTATTTATTGTGTACTTACAATTATAATTATATTTCAAACATAAAATTCAAAAAAGTGAGCTCAAGTAAAATAAACAGATTTTTTCCAGCCAAGCGAAAGCAACTATAGCGAGAAATAAATTTAATACGTATGAAAACAAGACTAGCTAGGTACCAGATTTTTTTCGTGTGAAAGGAACCCTAACGACATGCAAAATGGCGATAGCATAAGCAACAAATGTATCCATTATAAAGTCTTCACTCTCATAGACTCCTTGTAGACGATGTGCGAATCGTTTTGCTCTCATAATAGCACTGTTTTTAACATGACTAAATAATTAATAATGTTTTTAGGACAAAAACAGCCCAAAATCAAGTGCGCGTTAATACTACAACACACAGCGTACCACATTTTACCATGCATTTAAATTCCCATACAGATTTTACTATAAACGAGCACATATATCAGGTAAATAAACTACATAAAATAAAAACTTACCGTTCACTTGTCAGTAAAATGGTTGACGTTTCTTTTTCTTCCCCAAACTGTTGCGAAAATGTAAATCACTAACAAAAAAGACTTATTGTAGAATCATAAACAAATAGCTAAAGGGTCTACGGATTTTTAAGAGCCTCTGATTTGCCTCAATGAGTTTAACTTCCTTGTATGGGACCATAATAAAACACGTATAAGAATGATTGCCCGTATTATCGCCTTTTATATGTTTTTTATTAGTAATATTGGCTTTTTAGGAGTTTTTTTCTTGCTATTATAAGTTTAATTTCCTTGTTCTTTGTCATTATATAACACGTATAAGGAAAAAAGCTGACAATAAAGCAACCATAAGAAGGGTATAAGGTTATTGGCTTTATAAATTGTGCCCAAACGCACCCTTGTTAACGATAATCCGGCTCCTATAAGACTATTATTTTTGGCAATATTAGCCACTACAAAATCAATTTTTGTTTGTTGGAGGGGGTATCCCAAGGTTGGTACCATGATAAGGAATCAGTCATGTGGAAATCGGTTTTTTTTTGTTAAAAATTTTCTTGTAGAACGATCGAAAACACGATATTTAGAAATACAACGAAGCATCTATTCCCAGAAAAAAACCGAAGACAAGTTTTATTCAATAACAAATCAATCGTTATTAATAAGTTATTAAAACATCAATAATTTCACTGGAGTATATACCTAGCAAAATAAGTAACAAATAACGTTTGTTCCATAAGGTTTGATATGACACGAACACGATACATAATTTTTTAAGCAGCGATCTACTTATTTTATAAATCAAAAAAGACAGGCGCGCGGGTAAAGGGTGAAGGTAGGCGGAGCCAAAATGATTCGAACGAAATTAACCCAGTTTCTCGAACTGAAACACTTACGATTTGCTCTTTGATCAGAACCCAAATAATATCGGTTCCGGTCGAGCGGAATCGAAATGTTACGGCTCCTTTTTTTTCTGTATGGAATTTCTAATGAGCTGGTTAAATATTTTAACCTGGTATCCGAGCCCTGCTCCTGATATCGTTATAGACATTTTATAGTGTGTGAGTAGATAAAAATGTTTAATAAGTGTAGCGTCAAACGGAACGTAAAATCATGACAGATAAACTTGAAATTACAGGCAGTGACTTTGCCGTCAAGGTTGCCAACTTAGCGCTTTCGGCGCCAGATCTAGCGCTTTTTTCGCATCATCAGCGCGAAATTATTAAGTTTAGCGCTTAGCGCCCAATCTAGCGCGTTTTCAGATTTATGAAGTTAATTATTTTTTTTAGTTAGATTATTAAATTGTTAGCTAACAAACAAAATGAAATTATTTCTACATCATTTAATAAATGTTCAACTCAACGTATAGGTACACAATCATTATTTATGTAATTACATTGATTCGACTATCGACTAGTATCGACTCACTACGCACATCTCTACATTCTATCTTTAATCTATTGACGGGGATTTCCTGTGGGGATATCACACTTTGGGTGGAGCCGAGATCGAAGTAAGTATATCTATCTCAGCCGCACTAAATAGCACTAGAAGTAAGAATTTTTAATTTTTTTTTAAGATGATATTGTTGTTGTATCTAATACCTTACATATTATAATTTTTGTTTTGTTTGTTTTAGTTTTTCTGTCAAAATTAGTGTGTGATGAAGAAAAAAATTTTTTTTTTAGTATGGCGCTTTTTTACAGAAAACTGGCAAATCTAGCGCTTTTTCTGTAGTGATTTAGCGCACTTACTCATGCAACAGTTGGCAACCTTGTTTGCCGTTGGTCACTCACTCACTGTGACAGCCAGCCAGTCAACAGTGTCACAACTGTCACAACAAACAGATTTGAGATTTCCCTCAGGCAGGTGAGGCAGGATCATATCATATCATAATCAAATCAAGTCATTTTGTTGCTTGGTTTGGTATTGTGAAACTGTTGTGGTATCTACGAATAAGTAATAAGAAGAAATATATTTCTTAGCAGAAGATAGGTAAGTAATTGAAATGACAAATTCATGTAACGAAATGGAATTGCTGTCAGGAAGTTTCAAGTTTCATGAGTAAACTTTCCATCCTTTTTCATAGCGAAGGTGAACTTCAGCGATGAAAGAGGAACCGGTCCTGCTGGAGCGGTCTTTAGATGCCAAGGATTTGGCAGATGCGTTCACCCACGCCGGCGCCGCTTCCGACACGGTACGTGTTGAATAGGTTTTACTAATTTTGTGAGAACCGCCTTCTTTTCATCTAAGTGTGTCTGGCTATGGAGGAAACTAAATTGTTGCGCACGTACGTAGGTAGTCGTTTTGGGTAAGATTTAGAAAAGCTTAGCACTAACTTGAAATTTCTGCGGATTGGATCTTCACTTTGCTCTTCTTCATAAGATGATTTTTAAAGTGTAGAGATGTAACTAATGAATGAGTTTTTTATACAAAATTATTTGAACAAGAAATAAAATATTTTTTTGCCCTAAGTTGGGGATGCTTGTTTGCTTTCCTAGCTCATTCTGTTTTGTTCATGGGTGAATCAACTTTTTTATGTATTTGTCTGTCCCTAGAAATAAAATATTTTTGACGGCAAAATTAAAGCAAATTTTGGTATTATTAAACCTCTAACATTAAATAAGATAAAAGGGCAGTTAGATTTCATGTTATTCTAATATAATTTTTAACAATTTTTGGGTTTTTTTTTGGTGACCCAAAGGACTATTTTGAGCGGCCATACAAATATGACCTGTCCCCGGAGCCAACCCCTTTCAATTTCATGCTGCAGTGTAAAATAATAGTATGAAAATATGTAAACATTTCTTTTCAATAAGGACATTTTTGATTACTGACTTCATATATTTAAAACATATTTTTAAAATTAAATTATATTTTTATTATATTGTCTTACAACTTGTGTCCCTAAAACAATAATAATATTGAGGTCTACTGAGTCACCGACACGAAATATCCCATAAGTTGAAGCAGGATAGCAGTTTATCTGTACTGGCCAATAAGGAATCAATCTGAAATCACGTGATAGAATCCACCGACTCATAGACCTCTGTTTGGTGCGTCCATTTCGTCCGCGGCTCGAGGAGAGGCGAGGTGTTTTATTGCTTGTCTGCTGGGTAACTACGTAAAGCCGTGAGTATTTTGCATTTCTTGAGTTTATTTGATGTGTATCACAAAACAATTTGGTCTAAAATGTCATAAAGAGAATTATTTTTGTTGTAATCACAATACAATTACATAGAGAATATTTTTTTACTTAAATGTCTCCTGAGTCACCCGTCCCCTGGTTAACCTTTTCAGTGACCCAGGAGACTTTTTGAGGTTACTCAAGAGACTGTTCAATGTTTTTGCTTTTTTATAACATAAATTAATAATTTTAAATATCCTAGGTATTGAAATAATTATTGCGAGCATCTTCCTACTAATCTTATTAACGCAAAAGTTTGTGAGTATGCATGGATGTGTGGATGTTTGTTACATTTTCACGATAAACGTACTGAATGGATTTTGACGAAATTTTGCACATAGATAGGTTAATACTTGAATTAACACACGCTGTTTCCGCTGGATAAATATTAATGTGAGCGGAGCTGCGGGCGACAGCTGTCATAATTAAACACGTGTGAAGCTTACAACAAACTGCTTAATAACATATTATTACATTTCCCATTAGCATAATACAGCTTACTCAAATCAATCAAACAACATTATGTTCACTTTAATTTAATTTAGAAAACGGTAAAAAGTTCATACTAATCGGTTCAGCTTGATAATGTGTTTATTATTAAGTTTTCACTTGTTAACAATGCTTGGATTAATTTTCTTTGGTGGATTTTTCATGCATGGTTGCTTATGTGGGAGTGTGTATTTCTTTTTTAGCTGAAATGGCACCATTATCTGCAGCTGAAAAGCAAACAGCGTTACAAGCAAAAATTAAAACTAGAACCTGAAAAATACGAAGAAAATAATCATGACTTACCGTTACAAAATAATCTTCAATGCGATTCACCAAACTTAAGAAAAATGGAAAGAGGAAAGAAGAAATTAAAAAGAAATCGTAATGAATTGATTCAGGCGTTACTTTGCGGAAGTCAAAGTTACATGCACTTTGAGTTAAATTATTTTGTGTGCTTCCGCCACCAGTTAGTTCATGCAAACTATTTGGCCAGCGCCCACCCGCTACTGTTAGTCCCGTCGTGCCCGCCACCAATAGTTAATGCATGCTAACCTTGCCGATGTTGATGCATCCTTTAAGGCTGCAGCAGCATCGGCCGTCGCGCTCGCGACAGGTGTTTCGCCTCTACACGAGGCATCTTCAGGCAATGAACCTAAGATGTTGATCGTTCGAATGACAAGCAACGAATCGTTGCTTGTCATGCAAACTATTGCTGGCCAGCTTCCACCCACTACTGTTAGTCTCGTCGTGCCCGCCACCAATAGTTAATGCATGCGAACCTTGCCCATGTTGCTGCATCCATTGAGGCTGCAGTAGCATCGGCCGTCGTGCTCACGACACGTGTTTCGCCTCTACACGAGGCATCTTTAGGCAATGAACTTAAGATGTTGATCGTTCGAATGACAAGCAACTTTTTGTCAACGTTGCTTGTCATTCGAACGATCAACATCTGAGGTTCAGCGTGTGCGCCGGCGCGCCGCCGCCGCCGTGTAAATTTGTAGGCCACGCTGCCGCCGTGGAAATGGTCATCGGCGCACATATCTACCTAAAATATATCAGCCTCTTACAACCGCTGATATAAAAAAAGTCTGTGCCAATGAAGTCGATCTTATTTCCTCAGATGAAGATGTTCCTTTGTCTAAATACAAGAGCTCTTAAGTCTCCCCTTAAAGAAATAACTTATCAGATAACGATCAAGAATCGTGTACTTCTGGACTTAATATAAATTACAAAGAAAACCTGATAGCAGTGCAGATCGGAAGCTACTTACTTGTGAACGTACATGCAACAAAAGGAAAAGTGTACAGGTATGCGTGCCTAGTTTATAATGTGGATGATGATAGAGATTTCTTTGTTATATTTTTACGTTGCGTGAAAAATGGTCAGAAGTTTCGATTAGACAAAAGTGGCATGTCGTATATCGATTATAAAAATATTGTCAGAATCCTTGATAAACCAATCATTAAGGAAAAACGAGGTCAAATTCACTACGAATTTCAGTATCCTATCGATGTTTTTGAGAAGTGACTTAAGAATTTACTATATGTTAATTGTCGAATACTCAAGAGATCCTTATATTGCAAAGACAAGAATTAACTTTAATTAAAACTAAGGTTTTTGACTGAATTTCAGATTGTTTTTTGTATCAGTTGTCAAGTTATATTTTTGTTTTAAACATTGATGTGTAATTTTTGTTTTTTTGTTACTTGTGTTATGTTTAAATGCGATTCAAGACTGTTCAATTATTGCATTGTTTGTTAGAATTGTCTCCTGGGTCACCAAATATGTCTCCCGTCAAACCATTTTGTCCCTAATTATATATTTGATTATTATACTTTAATTAAGGAAACAAGGTGTTAATTTGAATAACAAAATTAAGATTACTTGAAAATTATAAAAAGAAGCTATCCTCATGTCTTTTTAGTCTGATAAATTTATGGGACAATTTTTATTACAAATTAAAGTTATCTTTTTTCTAAGAGTGACTCAAGAGACACAATAATTAAGTATATATAAGTGTGTGATTAACTTTTTGTTTATTTGAAGTCAGTACAATAGTGATTTTGTGCCTTTAATTCAATAAAAGCCATTAATTGATTCTATTCTTGTTGTTTTCATTTAAAAATCGGAGTTACCCAGTGGACACCCTATAGGTTCCAGATTCTGAATTCGGCTCGAAATCAGCTTGAAATTATATAAAAGTTCGTGCCCCTCCCTGAAATACCAATGCCTAGTTTATAAATTACCGAAAAAAAATTAGGTATTTTGTAAGTTTTTAATTTTTGTTATATGCTCGGTCGCTACAATAAAAAGATGATTCACCCTCATGTGGAAACCTAACAAACCTACTTTCTGAGGCTGCCTTTTTTGACATGGTGGGAGCTTCGTCCCAAGTAGTTGTAGGGTTCTGCGCCACCTTCATCCCCGCCCCCTATTGTGTTTGCCCTCTTTTTTCTGTAATATACCATTTTTTTATTATTAGCCATTATTAGGTTACTAATAAGAACTATAGTACAAAATAGAATACATTGATTTCTATTTTAAAAGTATCTACTCAAAGACCAAGGGGTAGCCAATAATTTCCATTCTTCTCTTTTTCTTTTTCAATCGCGTAAAAACCGTGATGTTTGTAGATGATCATTTCGCATTTACGTCTTTGGAAGGTAGCACTTTTAAATAAAATAATAAATAAATATATACGGACAAATCACACAGATTGAGCTATCCCCAAAGTAAGTTAGAGACTTGTGTTTTGGGATACTAACTCAACGATAGAATATTTTATAACAAATACATATATAGATAAACATCCAAGACCCAGGTCAAAAGATCGTTTTTCATCTTGACCTGACCAGCGATGGAACCCGGGACCATTCGTGTCGCAGCCTGGCGTGTTGACCGCTGCGCCACGGAGCTCGTCAAAATTTGCTTCTAATTAAAAAACAGTAGTCACTAAACCACTAAAACAAAAAATCAAATTTGCCTTCTTTTTATAAATTAACTAAATGAATAAACTTCATTTGTATGTTTCAAATTCTTGATTTAGGTATATGTTTGAATTATTGTAATTCTAACTATAAATAAAATCCAATGTAGTGGCAAAAACTATTTAAAATGTATTATCGCAAAACGATACAAAACAAAAGCCAACATGCAATTTTAGCGGGAGATTCATAGCAGTGAAAAAATATTCAAATATCGAATGAGTGTTTTCAATGTCGTCATTTACGGTAACAATTAGTGGCCAGTGTGTTACTGCTTACTTACTGCTTACTGCTACCGTGGACTATTTTCCACACTTAGGCCGCCTATTCGGGCCCATTGTGTGTGAAAAGAAGATGTCCATTCTTCGGTCTTCTGTTGATAGGAGATCCCAGATCTCCTTCTTTGGTGGGTTGCTACGGTTGTTTTACACGAGCCAACCCAGCTCGTCGAGAAAGCGTAGAACCGCAGAGGGTGTGCTGCAGGCCTCGCTCATGGTTTCTGGTTTTCCCAGGAACTCTTCTCTTGTAGTTGTCACACTAGGGCATTCTAGTAGTAGATGCCTAGCTGTTTCTTCTGTCTCTAAGCAACCTCTGCAAAGAGGGCTGTCAGTCAAGCCTATAACAGATAGGTGTTTATTTAGCATACAATGGCCTGTGATTACTCCAATCATGAGACGTAATTTAGCCCTGGGTAGTGCGAGCAGTCTTCTAGAGAATTTCCTGTTTAATGCAGGAAGCACTTCTTTAGACTGCCGGCATGTGTCCAGGGTTGACCATGCTTGCTGATGTTCAGCCTCTATTTTGGATTTGATCCAGGAACGTACCTGCGAGAATGGTATAGGTACCATTGGTAGTGGGCCAAGTGGAATCATGCTTGACCCTCTCCTCGCTAGCTCGTCCGCTGCGTCATTTCCAAGAGAGTTGCTGTGTCCTTTGATCCACTGTAACGTGACTGAGTTATATTTACAGAGATTGTCCAGTGAATTGTTGCATTCGAGTATTAGCGCTGAGTCAATCATCGGTCTCTTTAGGGCGTGAAGGACTGCTGCGCTGTCTGTTAGAATGCGTATGTTTTGATTTGTTACCTTCATCCTGTTGATTTGTGCCGCGGCATGGGATATAGCAACACACTCCGCCTGGAAGATTGAGTTGTCTTTACCCAATGCCGTTGCATAGTGAATGTTGAGGTCGTGAGAGAAAACTCCGGCTCCAACTCCATCCTTTGTTTTGGATCCGTCTGTGTAAACTCTCACTTCTCTGATACCGAGGCCTACTCTAAGTTGACACGCGACGTAGTTCGTATTTCAGACGAGGACCTCGAAAGGTCACGAACGAATTTATCGTTCGAATCGTGAACGGATCCATAGTCATCAAAACTCTACGATAATAGTGAAGTTCTTACCTACGAAAGACGTAAATTTTTGATATTTATCGATAAAATGACTGGAATGCTTTTATTTCATTATTCAGAATGAAACTTAATAAAATAATACTATGATGAGTCAAATAATATTTTTCTTGTCTAGATAGAAATAAAAATAATCACCTGCTAATAATTTATTTAAATCATAAATCAAGAAATCTTAACGTCTTAGTTCTTTGCCAAAATTAGAAAAAAAGGGTGAAATTATTGACCAATTACATTCTTCGAGCAACACGGCCTCCGTACCGGACGATTACATTAGTGGAAGCTTTCTGTAAATAAACCTCATAGCACAGAGTAGGTGCAGGCACAGGGTAGGAATGCGAGTGCATTTGAAGATAATCCATATTGAATCTTAATTCATCATCATCATCAGCCTATACTCGTCCACTGCTGGACATAGGCCTCACCAATTTTACGCCATCGAGATTTATCTTCGGCTGCTTGAATCCTAATTCACGACAATACGATGCACAATTCATCATATTTATTCGACGTCACTGAAGATAATATGCTCCACGGAGGAAAGGCAATTCCAGAGTGATGTCTCACTTCCACATATGGAATTTGCCTTGATCAAAGCGAGTTAAATGCTAAGCAATTTCTATTTTGATCACCAGTCAAGAATTATTATCTACGTATTATACTCATAAAATTCTTGATTGCTACATAACAATAAAACACAAATGAACAGAAATCATATTTACTTTGATAAAAGATGTTTATTTTGTATTACATCAGGAATAGAATAGAAAAATCTTTAGTCAGAGATTTACAGTGTAAAAGAATAAAATATACGTTGCGGCCTTACATAAAACCTTTTGTTTCACTATACATGGTATATTCCTCGTCTTGTCACATATATTTTTAAATAGTACTGCTCGTTTTGATGATGAAAATTATAATTTTCCTTTCAAACATATCAGAAAACTAATAATATATAATTATCTTTGTATATCTCCATGATCCTGACAAACAATCATTTCAATGACAAAGTAAGAAAGTGTCATATTTTTTCACAGACTATAATTTTTTTAAGGTATTAATTATTTATTAGTGATGTCGTTTTTACCCGACTAGATCAAAAACTCGAAAGAAAGAAATGTTTTTCGCGCGTATATATATTTGTCCATGTCCATTGTTGCCTCCTGTAAGCTAAACTTGACCGATTTTGAAATATCTTACATTCGTATTCCCCATTAGCTATATTATTATGTTGTCAGAAAACAATCAATATGGCGAACATAAACTATCAAAAAAGGGTTCCGTAAAAGCAAGCTTAGATTACCCAAGAAGCTCTATAATTTTTCGCCAGCAAAGATAACTTTGTTTTTCATAGTGGTTGTATGAATGACAAAGTTTATTAAGCGGTTTTTGAAGAAGTGCAATTACTTTTTTTTTTGTACTTAGTACTCAGCTCTGACTACTGAACCGATTTCAAAGTAACTTGCACTTTCCCTAATTTGGACAAGATCAACAAAAAAAACTGATAACCAACCATCCAACTAATAATTTTTGATTTATGCGCGGACAAATAGGCACACATGTTACACAAAATATTAAAATCTATTATAGACCAATATACATATACAAATACTGCAATTCTGACATAATCACATACCTGTTGAATTGATAACCTTCTTTTGTTTAAGTCGGTTGGAAAGAAGGTGAAACGACTATGAAGGTGAAAGGCATAGAAGTATGAAGAGACGAACCATTTTTTTTTTAATCTATGGTGAAAGGTGACATGCAATATTTTTTTTTCAGAAAACGTATTTTATGTGTTTATATTTCCTGAGGTCGGAGGCCAGATGGAGCGGCAGAAAATAAACACTACGTTATATTTTATTTTGTGTGCAAAATTAAACATATAGTAATGAAATATACTAGAAATGATTAGCTTTTAACCGGAAAGTCTTTTATAAAAAACTATGTTGGCTTATTTAAACATTTCATGATGTACTTATGTGTAGATACACAGAGGTGCATCCATGCATACTCCCATATATTTTAAGGCTGTCTTCTAAGCTCCAATCTTCGTCTTTAACAAATGCAGAATGAATATTTAATACTCGAGTTATGTACATTTTCCTTTTCTACAATTGTCATGGAGCAGCACTTTATGGACCCCTGCCCGCCGTACAAATTTTGGTACATACGTCTTTCGATATGTCCAAAATACCCTACTCTCCGGTGCAAACGAATCTCCGCAAAGCAACTACGAATCCATAGAGATCACGATAATTTAACGTCCGTGACCAGTGACGTATACAAATAGCGATAAAATTCGTGTATGCTGTCGATAAATTTCATCGAATCAACTTTTCTCGCTAAGCGCTATGGAAACTAATGAATTTTCGTTATTTTATGAGAAAAGACATTATTTCCATGTTATTTATAATTTAAAAATATTAAATTACAATTTATTTAGCATCATTGAATTAATCTAAAATCGGCACATGGCTGAAACATATAGATGTCATGGTCGGCTTAACCAAAAAAAGTGATGTGACAATTTGTAGATTATTTATAATTCAGAATTTCGGAGACTAAAAATGTGTTTAAAGTATATGCAAACAGCGGAAAAGCAGTGAGACTTACATTTCATAGCAAGTGATGAATGCAATTTTTAATTTTTTTGCATCTGCTTACGTAATTGCCTACCAGTTTTTACAATTTTACCACAATTTTGCTTGGCTGGAGAATATGCAAGAACCTTATGAGCATGCTCGCACGGAAGATGTGAAGAACGCCGAGCTAGGTGGGGTTCCTCCAGAGACTTTGTGAACGCGGTGCTCATCCATGGCTTAGCTTTTGTCGTGCACTACTTGCACAGTTGAATATCTCAATGAGGTCAACGGAAGGGTGCTTAGCGTGTCCAAATATTGACTAATAAGTCATCTAAAGAAAAGATTTCGAATCGCCAAGAAGACGACCACAATGGTTACTTGTACAGCTATTAACAGCCCTTTATTGGCCACGACAAGACGAGACTCTAATATTCATATATGATTATCATTTGCAAAGGGTAAGCTACCGAATTTATATGTATATAATAAGTAGGTATGGGATGTAGGTATAAAACTCCCTGCGTGAAGTAGTAATAGTTTGGCCTGATTTTGATAATCAGTGGAGATATTATTTTAATAACTAAAGACCAATTTATATATATAATATATTTACCAGCTTTCGCCCGCGTGATATATGGCCTATGTCCTTTTCAGTACCCTAACCTATATGTATGCAAAATTTCATGATGATCGGTTTAGTAGATTTGGCATGAAAGCGTAACAACTAAACAAACTCGCTTTCGAATTTATAATATTCATTAGGAAGTTAAGATTACGATATTCACTGACTTAAATGTTACGATATGTATTAAAAAATGGCCTTTTCTTACAGATTTTATAATTCTGCAAAAAGAAAAACGGAAACAAGATAGGTTATTGATTTCAAGATTTCCGGTAACAAGCACATTTTCATCGTAATAACTCACGAAGATCTAAAGGATAATAATACCTACATCAATAAATATACTAGAAGAAAGTTTTACTGTGTTTCAATGATAATTACAACGGTAGATAATACAAGCTTATATCTTGCCTATCTCGCATACCCAATGTGTGTTAGCGTTTGGCATGCAGCCGACCATCGATATTTGCTAAATCATTTATCTGCATACAATAATATAAACTAACATGCCATAAAAGTATCTCGAGCTCCTCCCAGCTTCGAAAGGCACGTTGAGTCGTTGGTCCCGGCTGTCATTACTGATAGCAGTCGTTAAGCTATGACAGATGTCTTTAGGCAGCTTGAAAAATGGCACCAGTGTTGCCCACTTACACATATGAAAAACAAACAAACATGTCGTTATACCTCAGGGCCCGGAAGCTCGAACGACACATATTTCTCAAAAGCGGTATTATTCCGCGTTGTTTTCAAATATTTCTCGTGATAATGCATAATTTTGTACCGATCATAAATTTGTATCACTCAATCTCTCAATGTACTCAAGAGCACTAGAGGCTTTCTTGAAAAAAAAAAACAACAGTTTTCTTTTACTCATGGTACACAATTCGCTCACAAGCAGGCAGTGTCAGAGAAGCAATGAACCAGCTGCTTCTCTTCCAGCGCAGATCAATAATAATTATATATAGGGACAGATCACAGAATTCAGCTAACAAGCCATTATCGTAAAGGATATATTCCGATTGATAAGTATATACATTTATAAGTAAAAGATTTAATCATTTTAATTTAATAAAAGTAAGAAATCTAGCAATCCTCCATACGCTACAAGTTACAATTATGCCACAATTACAAAAAATCCAAAGTTTAAGTAACATATTTTGATGAATTAATTATTTCAAATGCTTCACAAAGCAATACGTTAGAAATCCGTCACGGATTCGTCACCTCGGTAGTTGACGTCGGAATGACCTTGCGTAGAGGTCGTTCGTCCGTTAAATTCGTTGTCAAAAGCGCGCTGAGAGTAAGGTAAAAATGCAAAAATTCGTAAAAGTTGCTGTCAGTGCTGCAGTTAACCAATCATGGATCGACGAACAAGATTCGAAACGAATCCGCAACAAATTCGTAGGCACTTTGAGAGAGACAAGTAGCTACGGAAAGAGCGAGAGATCGGACGACGAAAAGTCCGTTAGAGTAGGGTTTTTGATGATTACGCAACGGATTCGCATTTTTCGTTGTCAAAAGCGTCGTTTTGACAAGATTCGAAAGAAATACGTAGTTCGTGCATCGAAGTTAACAGAGAGAGTAGGCCTCTGAGCTATCTAAGATTTCCTCATGTAATTGTATTTTGTACTTTTTGTCGAAGACAAATTGTTTTTTAATTCTGTCATTTGTGGCTCCCATTAGATGTGATGATTCCATTGCCAGGGACAAAATTTTTGTATGTGGCGCAGTTGAGTTGCTTTTCCATGTGTCCATAGCTCGTAGTCTTATGGATGCAATCTCTGCTTCTTGTCTTATATGTAAGTGGAGGGGTTTTATGTCAAGTATCGCTTCAAGTGCAGCTGTTGGAGTAGTGCTCATGCCTCCTCCAATGGCAAGGCATGCTGTGCGTTGGAAGCGTTGTAGCTTTTCTTGGACGGTCTTTAAGGTGGTTCTTTTCCACCAGACGATCGCTCCATATGTTAGCGCTGGTCTGATTACCATTGTGTACAGCCATTTCATTATTTTTGGGGTCACCCCCCAGTTTTTGCCAACCATTCTGCGACAGTGCCATAATGAAATGCATGATTTCTTTATTTTATAATCCAGGTGATTATTCCAGCTGAGTTTGCTGTCAATAATTACTCCTAGGTACTTAACTTCAGGTGATAGTTTTAGCGTAGTGCCAAATAGTTTGGGAAGTGTATAGTTGCCCAGTTGTCTTTTATTTGTGAACATAACCATTTCAGTTTTGTTGGCGTTCACCGAGAGCTCATGTTTTCTACACCAATTTTCAACAATCCGCAAAGCACCTCTTGTGAGATTGCAGGCGGTGTCTGCAGTTTTACCTGGGATGAGTATTGCCAGGTCGTCTGCATACCCAATTGTGTAGAAATTGTTGTTGTTCAGTGTTGTTAGAAGATCATCTACTACCAGGCTCCACAGTATAGGGGATAGAACTCCACCCTGTGGGCAGCCCCTGGTGGTTAATATCTTTGTTGTGTCCTGCATAGTGAGTTGTATCTTTCTTGTTTCTAGCATGTTGCGGATCCACCCCGTTATAGTATTAGGGGTGTTGTGTCTGGTTAACGCTTCGCAAATGCTGTTGAAGTTGGTTTTGTCAAAGGCACCTTCAATATCTATAAAGGTACCAAGGCAAAGATTTTTGCTTTGTATTGAGGTTTCGGCAATATTGATTACCTCATGTAGTGCCGATTCTGTCGATTTTCCCACATTATAGGCATGTTGCCTAGTGTGAATGGGATGATTTGCGAGGACTTTGTCTCTGATGAATCTATCACATAGTCTTTCCTAGGTTTTCAAGAGAAAGGAGGAGAGACTGATGGGTCTGAAGGATTTGGCGTCAGTGTAGTCTACTTTACCTGGTTTATTCATTCATTCATATTCATTTTAGGTATGAAGGTTTAGGTATGAAGATTACTTTGACTTCTCGCCATTGTTCGGGTATATATTTGTGAGCCAGACTGGCAGTTAACAAATTTGTTAGGTGTTGTAATAGAGTATCTTCACCCCATATTAGAAGGCCCGGGAAGATGCCATCAGGTCCTGGGGCTTTAAAAAGGTGGAAGCTGTTTATCGCCCACTTTACTCTATCTATTGTAACTACAGCTTTTGCTGTTTCCCAGTCCTCCATTGTAGTAGGCAGTTGTACTGACCCACTCGAACTTACCAGGTCTGGTGTTTTAATGTGCATAGTTTGTATAAAATCCTGTACATACCGCCCGCCAAGGACATAATGCAGAATGTCCTTCAATTAAATCCGCCCGCCATGCCAAAATATAGACGAAAGGTGCATGATGGGAAAACAATGCAGATTATGCCCTCGGAGGTAGTTAACTTTTTGAATAATCTATACATATAATAAAACAGTAAAAATATTTTGTCTTTACATTTGGTATTTTGGAAATGGATAGAGGGACACTTAAAAAGAATAATAGAAAGCAAAAAAAATTTTTTAGAATTTCTTGTCTGTTTGTCTGTCTGTCTGTCTGTATGTATGATCACGTTTATCTCCGGCAATATTGGACGGATTCGAATGAAACTTTTTTTGATATATAGCTATTAAACCGGGGCAACATATACGGTAGAAATGATTGCGAAAAATGGAACACCAGATGCAGCATCATAATGGTCCAGCTGAACTAGTTATAAGAAATATAAAAGTGGAGCCTTAGCAAAAGTTGTTAAGCCTAATGAGCATTTTTGTTGAATTATAAAATATCTGAGATTTGGAACACCTTATGCAGAACTATAATGGTCCAGGTAAACTATAAGAAATATATAAATGACGCCTTAGCAAAAGTTATTCAACCTGATGAGTATTTTTTGTTGAGGTGTTTAATTTGAATATTTGGAACACCTGACGCGGTACCATAATGGGCCAGGTAAACTATAGGAAATATAAAAATGACGCTGTAGCAGAAGTTGTTCAGCCTGATCAGTATTTTTTTGTTGAGGAAAAAAATCGAAGATTTAGATCGTCTGATACACTACCATGTTAAATTTTATATCGACAATTTAAACTTTCCTCTGGGATAGAGTGCGTAGAGTATGATTAGCTCATATTACTGGTGACCCCAGCGGTCCCTCTTTTGGCAACGTAGTTTTCAGCCTATACGGCAAAACATGAGAGTTTGCTGTCTTTCCAAGCCTTGAACACACAGGCAACACCTAAAGCAAAGGTCCGTCCCTCCCGAAGGCCCTTTGGAGATGTGCGATAGGTTGAAGGTGCTCTGCCCATACCTCAAAGTTTGGTGAAGTAGCGCAAGCTCCTTGGAGCTGGCTATATAGTCTTCTTCTTATCGTGCCGTTGGCTCAAAAAGTCTCAAAGAATCCTATATTTTATCCCTCCAGTATTTAGCAGCAGCCAATGCAATGCCATAAATTTAATAACACTGCTACAAGTATTTTCTTATGTATGTTTAATTCATATTAAGGTATATTAATACGCCGGAGTCATAAAGTCCACGCGAATGAAGTTGCGGGCATCAGCTAGTGAAGCTATAAAGCTACAATACAATACATTCTACACAATATATTATCTCTGGCCACCACAGAAAATGGACAAGATAATTAACATAAATTATACCTAGTCGGGTCATAAGTTCTGTCAAAACCTTATTTTTTTTTTTAAATACTGGCTAGATGAACTTCACCAATTTTAAAAATAGAACTTTTGCGCTTGCCGAAAATAAAATAGACATACATTTTTATTCATTTTCAAATATGGAGTGGTCGAAGAAAGAAGATAGAGTAGCGGTTATCGCGTTGCACCGCTGTGGTTATGCGCCAAAAGAAATTTTCAATATTCTACAAAAATTGAAAATAACCCTACGATTTGTTTATCGCACTATCAAACGATTCACTGAAGATTCAAGCTTCGAAGATCGTAAGAGGACCGGCCGACCTCGTATAGTTAGGACACCAGCGATCATCAAAGCAGTGAAGGCGCGAATCCAACGAAATCCTGTTCGTAAACAAAAAATCTTAGCTCTTCAGATGGGCAGAAAGCAGAACCGCGGTCAAAAGAGCGATAAATGAAGACCGGAATTTTTTTAAACGAGCGTTTGAAAAAAATTAGGTTGTATAGATCCCGCGCTTTGTTACGGCGGTACGCGGGAAAAAAATACCGCGAAATGTTGTATTCGGATGAAAAAATTTTTAACATCGAAGAAAGTTATAATAAACAAAATGATAAGGGGTATGCCCACAGCAGTGAAGAAGCCAGCACGCGTATTTCAAGGGTTCAACGAGGACATTATCCTTCGTCACTCATGGTTTGGCTTGTCGAGTCTCATATTCAGGCTTTACTGAGGTGTTTTTCTGTGAAAAAGGTGTAAAAACCAGTGCCAAGGTGTACCAAAATACCGTCAACAAACAGTGGAAACTCTTTCTCAAACAAATGTTCAAAAACAGACATTGGATATTCCAACAGGACTCTGCACCAGCTTATAGAGCACGAAGCACGCAAAACTGGTTGATAGCCCGTGGAATTGACTTTATCGGACATGAAGACTGGCCCTCTTCTAGTCCAGATTTAAACCCACTGGATTACAAGATATGGCAACATTTGGAGGAGAAAGTCTGCGCTAAACCTCATCAGAATTTGGAATCTCTACGAGCATCTTTGGCTAAAGTAGCGGCAGAAATAGATATGAATGTGGTGCGTGCTGTGATTGATGATTGGCCGCGTCGATTAAGGACATGTATTCAAAATAGGGGAGGGCATTTTGAATAATGTAAATAAAATTGTATTCTAAATTAAATTACCTTTAATTTCATATATAATTTCTTTATAATTATATAAAAGTATATCATTAATTTTATAAAAAGTTTTTGACAGAATTTATGACCTGAATAAGTACAATTATTTGAGACCAACTTTTACATCAAGTTCCGACGAACATTGAACATCTTTTATTTGGGAACTGACAGCATGAAGAACAAGGGGAGGTACCGGCTTTTATATCAGTGTTACAGAAAGATCATACAACACCCTTCTGCCTTTTACTGTGCCCTTGTTTCTCCACGACGTATATTGAGATAAATTTCCAACATTGTTATTATTTACTATATTTTTACAAACTGAATTTCTCCGATCATTTTTATTCTTTCCATTACTTGACTCGGCCACTGAAGCTGATGAAATAATTATTCCTTAACAAACAAGAAACCAGTGGCTGAGTGACATTTGTAGCAACTGTATCCTCCTTCTTGTGGACTGTATTCATTTTAGACGACACATTTTTCTCCTTACTTATATGTATGTATACGTTCTCTTGCCGTTATTCTCAAAACTAACGGTAGGGTGAAGTAATGAATGGTGTCGTCCTTTACAAATTTTGCACTTTAAATTATATTTACAGAACCTAGCCATATGATTACAACCTAGACATCTAAAACACAGGCCTCTTTTTTTACAAAATTTCAATGAGCTGTTTCCTAAACCTTTTACAAAAAACTAACCTATGGCTATCTGTACAGAATTCACAATTTAAGGCTCGAATATGAAAACAAGCAGTTTTTTTTTTAAGGACATATCACACAAATTGAGCTAGCCCCACATTAAGTTGTGAACTTCTCTTTGACACCTCTGTCTACATTAGACAGCCTGGACTTGTCTTCTAAATTCTCTAAGCCACGGAATCGACTAGTCAAAAATTCTACAAACACTTTGAAGTTTGGCAGTTCGTCCGTACCATCTGATGAAACCTTAAGTTCCCAAGCCTTCCGAGTATCTTTGTCCAGTTTACTACTTACAATATATACAATAAGAATGACCCATGAGGAGACATCGATACCTAAGCCTTTAATAGCATCTAGACAATCAGAAGTCTTACTCACGAGTCGCTTTATCTCGTTTACCGATTCCGCAGTTATGCTCCGTTGATTCATCAACCTATCCAAAATACTTTTAACCATAAATCGTTTGTTATTATACATGCCCTCAAGTTTTTCCCAGCTAGATTTGTAACTGTCAGCAGTAATCTGAATATTCCTAAGTAGTTGTTCTGCCTCACCAGTAAGATGGCTCTTTAAATAAAAGAACTTTTCTGCGTCGTCCAAAGATGTATTATTGTGCACAAGGCCCAAAAATAAATCACAGAATGTCTGCCATTCCGTATATTTTCCAGAATAGAAAGGAATTTTCAACTCAGGCAGACGTAGTTTTACTTGAGCAGTTAAATTAATCGCATTGTCATATTTTGAATGGTTATTTGAATCATTAGAACTACTTAACCGGAACAATATTTGTCTTAAATCTGTTTTATACAAAATATACACCTCCTCTACCTTGTCATACATACCTTCTTTATAATAATCGGAATTCTGAAATTCAGACCTATTTATAATACATGACTTATTAGTTGAGTATGAGTGCTACTGAATAACGACCAATGTTGCTCTAACTGCTATAATCTTATTTCAACATATGGAACAGTTATGCGGTCCTTAGGGCTTTTCTTAAAGTTTGTTTGTGCTTTTGAGATTTTCTCCTTAATGTCGATCTGAACTGCAACTAAGGACTCCTTTTTTACAGTTGACATTAAAATAAATGTTACAAAATATATGCAATACACAGACAGACACACACACACACGAAACAACCCTATCTAACTATTTACAGGTATGTATGTACAGAAATAATGGTGCACAAAGGTTAATGACCTTAATAAAATAAACAAACCGCCAGTGAAAATCAGTACTTAAAACAAGATGTATACCTATTTTATAATATCTACAAAAAGTCCAGTGTCCATTAATTTATTCTTGAAGCATTGAATATCTGCAGACCTCCGTGAGAATACCGAATACTTTCACTGGTTACACTTGGACTTCTCAAAGTAAACAAAATTTACTTACAGGTGTATCTTGCTCAATGTACCGATAGGTATTTGCCGCGTAAGGTATATTAAACGGGATGCTAGCTGAAACCTCAGCCCGTGGACGTCAACCAAGACTTGCTTGGCTCCGACTCTAGCTCCAACGACGTAGGCGAATCCGAGTTTTATTTTCCTCCGGGAACACAATTCCCGGCCCGCTCTGCTCCTCACTCCGTATCGTTCAGGTCCTGACCGATCCTTTCTTTCCAATTCAGCCTCGGTCGGAAGCCCAGCAAGTCTGCTGTGCTCCTAAAAATCCAGGGAACCCCTATACGAAGCCCCTAATATCCCAAACGGTACGAGTGTGCCACTACACAATATTTACTAACAAATCTTGCTGATTATATATCCGGCGCACAAATAAAATCCAATGTAGTGGCAAAAACTATTTAAAATTTATTATAGCAAAACGATGCAAAACAAAAGTCAACATGCAATTTTAGCGGGAGATTCATAGCAGTGAAAAAATATTTAAATATCGAATGAGTGTTTTCAATGTCGTCATTTGCGGTAACAATTAATGGCCAGTATGTTTTAATGTGCATAGTTCTATACTCTTTGTATGAATAATCTTGTACAGTATAGGTCACAAATACTGAGGACTCCATATTTGCGAGGCAAACTTATACCAGAATTCTTCACTTTGGATAAAAGTAGTAGAGAATCTTTAATTTTTTTTTCTGAGGAACAATCTTGTGAGATAAATGAACATCTGGCACAGGATGCCCCATCGGAGGCGGCGCTGGGCGCGTTGCTGGAGGATGACGAGGCGGACGAGGCCGACGCAGAGAGGCGCGTGCGGCGCCTCGGCGAGCGCGTGGCGCGCCTCGACGCGCTCAACGTGGGTGGCATGCTGGCCGCGGCCACCGAGGGTGGCGGCGCGGGCGCGCGTCTGGCGCAGCGCCTCGAGGCGGGGCTGGCGGCCGGCGCGGCGCTGCGCGCGCGGCTGGCGCGCAGCGAGGCGCTGGCGCGCGGCGCGCCCGACGCCGTGCACGCGCGCTCCGGCGCCGCGCGCGCCGACGCCAGCGCGCGCGCGCTGCTGCACGAGCTCACGGAGATATACGACTGGCTGGACGCGCCGCCGCTGCGCGACCTCGACTCGCTGTCCGAAGTGAGACCCTTTCGATTCATCGACGAGACGAGCTCCGTGGCGCAGTGGTCACCGCGCTAGCCTGCGATACGGGGGTCTTGGGTTCGATCCCCGGTCAGGTCATGATGAAAAGGTGGAAACGATCTTTTTCAGATTGACTTGAGTCTTGAATGTTTATCTATATAAGTTAATTATACCTACATTATAAAATATACTATCGTTGAGTTAGTATCCTGTGACACAAGTTCACAACCTTCTGTGGGGCTAGCTCAATTTGTATGCTATGTCTCTATATGTTTATATTAATTCATGTTCTGCTTATGGTCGTCGGTGTGACGGGTAATATGTGCAGGTGTCGCTGGCGAGCGCCGAGGGCCGGGCGCGCGCGCTGGCGGCGGCCGCGGCGCTGCGGGCGGCGCTGCGCGCGGAGGCCTCGCAGCCGGCGCACCGGCGGCGCCTGGCGGCCGTGCGCGAGCGCCTGCGGCGGCTGGCGCGCGCGCGCGAGCAGCTGGCCGCGGCGCTGGCGCGCCACCTCAACAACGCGCTCATCCACCTCGGCAACGAGGCGGCGCACGACGGGCGCGCGCAGCGCCACCACGCCGAGCTGCTGCCCTACGCGCCCTTCATGCGCTGGCTCAAGGACATGGACGACAAGGCGTTCGACGGGCTCGCCAAGGTGTACGTGAGCTCGTGGGCGCGCGTGTACGAGCGCGAGCTGCGCGCGCAGTGCGAGGCGGCGCGCGCCGCGCTCGCCGCCGCGCCGCCCGAGCGCGCCGACCCCGTGCTGGACACGGTGAGCGGGGACCTCATGGCCGAACGGCCGCTGACGTTTTCTACCATTCGGTGTACAATATCGTTTTGACGCCTTCCAGGTGCTGACGTTCGTCGAGAACCTCTGTAATGCAGAACAAGATTTTTGCGCACAATTCTTCTATTTGGACATTGATGTTAAAGTGAGTTGTCTTTCTTCTTTTTTTAAGTATGTCAGTACCTAATACTAGAGTTTGATAGATACAATCATGTCACAACTTTTCATAATTTAGAAGTGAATAATACTGTTGTGATATGATACTTGAAAACTAGTGGGAAATCGATGTTCAATGTTGAGTGTCAGCTGTTTGGGGCTTCAGGGCGACGGCAGCGACGGCGAGCACAGCGACGCGGGGTCGCGGCGCGGCGCGGGCGGCGGGGCGGCGGGCGGGGCGGCGGGCGGCGAGGCGCGGCGCTTCATGCAGGAGCTGTTCCCCAAGCTGGAGAGCGAGCTGGTGGCGCTGGTGGGGCACATCGAGCGACACGACGCCTAGTACGACCACACATTATTCCAACGTTGTTTATTTCTGCATAACATCTCTTTCTCTGCGCAAAACGTCTTTCCTTAAAATATTCTGGTATTATTATCTGGTAAATATTATGGTAGACATGAGAGTGACATAGAAAGAAGGGTGGCTGCAGGCAATCAAGTGAATGGGGCGCTGCATTCCTTTATGAATAGCAGACAAGTGTCTGATAAGGCACGTCTAGCTGTTCATAATGGAGTGTTGCTGCCAACTCTGATGTATGGTAGTGAAAATTGGGTATCGCAGAAAAAGGATGAAAGCAGAATAAATGCTGTTGAATTGCGAGCACTAAGGATTATGTGTGGAGTAAGTTTGATGGATCGTTTAAGAAATGCTGTAGTTAGAGAATGGTGTGCAGTGAAAGACGATATAGTGACTAAAATTAGGAAAGGAATGTTGAAATGGTTTGTAAATTTTTTTTTTATTATTTGGTTCGCAAACTGATTGTTACAAGTGTATTGTGAAAAGCAAATGATACAGACACTATACTATAGTAGTACAATATTTTATGTGCGAACACAGCATGCACATATATGTATAGGCTCACAGTAAATATGGTTATAAATTTTATAATAGTAATATAATAATATTAACAGGTAAATTACATTCAATTAAAAATTGTTTTTGCGATAACGCATTAAAGTATCGTTTTATGGCATTGGTCGATGCATTGAAGATGTCGATCAATGGAGAATATTGACGGTATTTGGTACGACAATGAGGCAAGCTAAAGGTTACACGATTTTGTAAGCGACTACTAGATCTAGGGACTGAAAATGATATTTTTTGAAGAAGTTGTGGACTATCAATCTTACCCGTGACAATTTTTTGAAAGAATATAACATCAGCAACTTGACGACGTTGTTCGAGTGAAGCAATATTAAAACTTATATTGAGACTTGATATTGAGTTGAGAGGATGGATGAAAGGAGACTTACGAAAGGTATATATATACAGCACAGGTAGTTGGGACAGTCGGTCAGGGTCGGCTTCGACAATTTATCGTGACCAAATTGCGAACATTCTTGAAAAGGAGAAGTAAGGAGTATCCGAAACCGGCGAGCATGCATGAAAAGAGTAATGAATGTGGATGAAGCGAAAGAGGTTTGTAAGGATCGAAGCAAGTGGAGATCCATACTCTCTGCCTACTCCTATGGGAGAGAGGCGTGTTGGTATGTATGTTTTTTTTTCTACTCCTTTACTGTAATCTGTCATTTATACGGCCAAGAACACAAGCATAAGAACATCCATAATAAGTCTATACTCTATTCTTCATAACATTACGGCACAGCCGTACTATAATGTAGCTATAACGATACGGCTAGCAGCCACAGACTATTAAACCTAGATTTCGTGATTGCCAAAGGTTTTTTTTTAACTAAATGCATTGCTGCCTTCATAGTTTTTTTAAGAGTCTAGCGAACATTAATTTAAAAAGAAAAGGTAACCATAGACACGAAATTTCGTCATGTTTACATTATCCGCGAGTTAGTTGTCAAACTCAAAATTTATGTTTTATTAATTTTGTTTTTTTTTAAAGTCGTAGAAAAAATATTGTATGCAATGGTTTATAATTAGGTCTTAAAAGGCTCGTGGCGCCTCTATTAGCGATATGAGCGAGCGAAGCGAGCGAATATCGCTAATCGCTACTCACGCTACCCGCGCCACTCACCTTTTCAGACCTCTATTATAAAACCGTTGCATAAAATACTATTACGAAATGGCTCTTTTAAATACTTTGAGGACGTTATGAGGCGTTTAATGTACGTGTTCAGGCAAAGCCGAATATTTTATAGAATACATACTTTACATACACAGCGCTACGCGCGACTTATATTTTTGTGACAAACTTTATTGGAGCATTTCATTTAGATATGGATTTTCATAAATACTTTGCCGACGTGTATTTGGCCAAAACGGCATTACTGAGTCATCGCAAACAATGTTTAATTTTTGTGTCACGTGTGAGAAAAGATGTGGGTATTGCAGCGGGGCGATGCGCGCTTTGGCGTGCGTGGGGCGGCGCGTGCTGGGCGCGGCGGAGGCTGGCGGGGCGGGCGGGGCGGCGAGCGGGGCGGGCGGCGAGGCGCGCTGGGCGCGCGGCGCGCTGGCGGCGGCGGCCGTGGCGGCCAAGCGCGGCGCGGACCGCGGCGTGGCCGAGCGCGTCGCCGCGCTGCCCGACGCCGTGCGCCAGGTGCGCCACGCAACTCTGCGATGAAAATCTTTTAATGGTTCCGCAGCCGAATATTTAGTGGTATTTGGGCTAGGTGTAGGTGATCGGTGCGTTAAGTAGCTACCTTAAGAGCGTATCCTAGCAGTTTTAGCAGTTGCAGCAGTAATAGCTGGCATTTACGCTCGTAAGACTCGCACTTTAATACGCTTTTATTAGCTTCACTTATAACTAAGTAACTATGTAAGTAAGAAAATCTTGGAATCTTAATTTGACTCACTTCCGGGTCTTCGATTAGGATGAAATTTTGCACACGCTCTGAATTCTGATGACAAAATATGATTAGCGTGTTAAAAGCGTGTTTTTTTTTTAAATTATTTGAACTAATTATAAATTATGTAATTTGCCCTCAAAAAATATGACACGGTGTGTGTCGCAGGCGGCGAAACGCCCCAAGTGCGGGCTGCTGAGCTTCCTGGCGGAGTTCGAGGAGCTCAGCGCCGCAGCCGAAGTGATCTTCGCGCGCTCGCGACGCGCTGACCTCGACCGCTGGTGAGACACGTTCGCTGTGGCGCTGTTCACGCCGGTCTGCGCGTGCTAACGCCTGTAGGATATAGCCGCGAATGCGAAACATTGGCGAAAGCGTGAAACGCTGTCTAGAATAACTTTGTTTGGACGCCGCAAGCGGCACGAAGTCGAAACATAATCGTACAACAGCGTTTCGTGATTCCGCTAGGGAATCGTTCCAAAACGCTTGTATTCCGCATTCGTGGCTGTGTGCTATAGGCGTAAGGTATAAGGCGCAGATACGGCACAGGCATGGAACACTGTGATAGGATTTTAAGCCTTGTTGTTATACACAAAACGACCAAAATTGCGAGAAAAACTAAATCGCTCAAAATCAAATCAAAAAATCAAAACGTTTATTCAGAAAATAGGCCTTTGCAGGCACTTTTTCACGTCATATCATATTTAAAATTATCTCATTAGATATATGTATTTATTAATTATTCAAAAGCTACAGACTACTAGCGTTTCGGAACCGACCACTGCAGAGAAGAAACGCCGAAAGAAACTCTTATCAACAGTTTTGGTCGCCTACTCGCCTGAAGGGCTTTATATGATTACGAATATTTATTCCTTATTGTCTTTTTCTTTCTTTTCTTTTTTTCTTTCTTTTTTCTGTTTTCATGTTACAATTTCAATATACATAGATTTATTATTTTTGGAACATGTTTATGTTAACGATCGAGTGTGTAAAGATAATAAACAACATATTATGATTAAAGTAGTCTCAAAGAGGCCGAGCAGACCAGTCCCCCCTGACAGCACCCGTTCACGAGTTGACGTGTGGATCAGCCATCGCTGAACTCAACCATATTAGAGGGAACTCAACGACCCGACACACAACGCCGCCACCAGATTGAACATTTTTAGTGAGCATGACTAACTCTAACTCTTAAGACATTGTCAAACAAGGTTAAATAAGGTTATGGTCTATACTTGTTGCTCGCTCGCTAACATTTACATGTTTTACAATCAATTAGTAGTTGATTCTATATAATTTAACATTGGGTGTGTTAAAAAAACCAATCACAATATAGCAAAAACAATAGATAAATAACGTTTTTGAGGTCTCCTGTATCTCACACGAGGTCAAGGCTCCATGCATTTTTATCCGCTAAATAATGATTAACGTTATAATAGGCTCTTTTTAATAATATACTTTTAGTCACTTCTTTAAATTTTGGATAGGGCAAAGATGTAAAATCTTCTGGTAGTTTATTGTAAAATTGAATACCAAGCCCTAAGAATGAATTACTAGTTTTCTGTAGTCTACAAGCTCTTGTCACAAGTTTATTCTTATTTCTTGTGTTGTAATTATGAATGTCACTATTTTTACTATATTTTTGAAAGTTTTTATGTACATGCAGTATGTTAGCGAAAATATATTGAGACGCAACAGTTAAAATTCCAATTTCTTTGAATAACTCTCTCAGCGAGTCCCTAGCCCCAAGTTTATAGATAGATCGAATAGCACGCTTTTGCAGAACGAATATGGTGTTGATGTCTGCTCCCTTTCCCCAAAGTAATAACCCGTAAGACATTATGCTGTGGAAGTAGCTGAAATAAACAAGGCGTGCTGTCTCGACATCTGTTAGTTGTCTTATTCTCCAAACAGCGTACGCTGCGGAGCTAAGCTTACCAGCAAGAGTTGTTATATGGGGGCCCCATTGTAGCTTCGAGTCGATAGTTATTCCTAGAAATTTGGTTGAGTCAACTAATTCTACTGTTTCATTATTAACAACTATGTTAGCTGGCACATGCTTAACGTTGGGGGTGCAAAATTTAATACATTTAGTTTTTTTAGAATTAAGCAACAGATTATTAGCAGTAAACCAATCTAATACCTGAGTAAGAGTGTTATTTACATCGTCAAAATTTGTCTTCTGTCTATCAACTTGAAAAACAAGTGATATCATCAGCAAATAACACTGCTTTACAGACACTGGCGTAGAATGGCAAATCATTAATATAGATAAGGAATAACAAGGGTCCAAGGATTGATCCTTGAGGTACTCCCATTTTTACATACGATCCATTAGATTTCACGCCATTTAAAGTAACTTTTTGAAGCCTATTAGCCAAATATGACCTAAGCAGTTCCAATGATTGGTCTTTTACTCCGTAATAACTTAATTTAATTAATAGAGTCTCATGGTCAACACAGTCAAACGCCTTAGAAAGGTCGCAAAAAACTCCTATTGCATTTTGTGACTTCTCCCAAGCTTCTAAAATATACGTCAGCAAAGCTACTCCTGCGTCCGTGGTAGAACGACCTTTGGTGAAACCGTACTGTTCGCTATGAAAAAGTTTATTTTTATTAAAATAAGCGACTAACTGTTTAAAAATTAACTAACTTGCTATCGCAAGATTCCACGAGCAGCAAAAATAAGGCTTATAATCCTTTCATAGTGTCCCAAGTCTGTGCCGTGCCTTTGTCGTACGCTTTTTTTTGTTTTACGCCTAACGTGTGTCCGCCGCAGGTACGCGACGCTGGGCGAGGCCATGCTGGCGGCCGTGGCGGCGGCCGAGCACCCGCGCACGCCGCGCGCCGTGCTGCGCCTCGAGAACTACCACCGCCTGCACGCCGTGCTCGCCGCCCGGCGCGTGCCGGCGCTGGACGCGCTGCGGGCCGACTGTCGCGCGAGGTACAAGGTATGTACTAGCACCGCCTGCACGCCGTGCTCGCCGCCCGGCGCGTGCCGGCGCTGGACGCGCTGCGGGCCGACTGTCGCGCGAGGTACAAGGTATGTACTAGCACCGCCGCAGGGCATCGAGGACGAGGACGGGGCGCGGACATGGTGAGTACGGGACGCCGTCGCTATTTTTGAAAACACATAGAAAAGACGAAGCACAGACGTGACGTTCGGCGCTCGGTAGTTGTGGGGGATGTGACAGCGAAGCGCGAGTCCCGCACCCCGCCTGCAACCCCGTTTCGCCCGTCCTCCGTCCGCTCGCACTCGTGCCCCGTCCGTTCTGTATGTTTAATAATAGGACGCAGATAACTAAGCGTCGTGTCTGCGCCCTGCCTTTTCTGTACGCCTGTTTCGCGACGCTTCTATACATTTTGTATGAAAAAGACGCGGAGGGGAGACATATGTCTGCGCCCCGTCCTTGTTTTACGTGTTTTCTATGTGCCCAGCGCTTAAAAGCGCGTTCGGTTTCCGCAGGAGGCGCTGCGCAGCTACGTGACGCAGTACTTCGGGCGGCCGCTGGAGAAGCTGGCCTCGTTCTTCGAGGGCGTGGCGGAGGCCGTGGCCGGCGGCGTGCGCGAGGACGAGGTCGGCTACCGCGCCGCCTTCTCCAAGCACGAGCTGCGCCGCACGCTCGCCATGTACCCCGCGCACGAGGGTGAGACAAACAGACAAACAGGATACTATTACTCGCATCAGACGACCCACTGCCTTACGAGTATGTCTTCTCTAGGCAATAGAGATCATACACAAATAATGGAGTGAGGGTGAAAATTATAAAAATGTCATATAATTCCGTTTGAATTTCTATTGGGGGCCACAAATTCAAACCCAATTGACGTGTGTTCTATGCCCTAAAATCCGTAAAAGCAGTTTTTCGGCAGTGGTGAGTGCTGGCCGGCGAGAATCGCGGAGGTTGACAAGGGCTACGTTCCGTTTTGTGCCAACAGGGATATTATCACTGATATCGCACTTAAAATAAATCCGATTTGGATGTGAGCGCGCTAACGATAGCAGTAGGCACGTCACGGATGATGTCACTACAGCCGCCATCTTAAAATAACTAGTAACAAAACATCTCAATTGATAAAAAAACATATACCTGCGTCTAGATCTCAGTACGATCTATGCGTTCCGTCCCATATCAGTTCGTCCTGCCCGCGTGAAATTTTTTCACCACTTCTTATTTTCTTTATTTAATAAATAAGGTAAAATACCATTGTGAATGCAAAATAAGTCCCATATAAACTAAAAAACATATATTTTATTGGAATCGTGTCACAGTTCTAATTATTCCATATGCTTGAATTATTCATTAATAATTCCCAGATTTCTAAGTGAAACTGTAGCATCTCGTCCACTGGCAATCAAGCCTTTCTAGAGGATAATACACAAATTGACGAAAATCCATAAGTATCAAACAAAACGTTGTGATTCTAATTACTTTCTAGTTTAAGTTAGGTTACCCAAACAAAAACAAACAACGATGCCATGATATCCGTTCCGAAATGAAATCGCGTCAACAGCGTTGTTGGCGCGATATCCAAATCGGGGCGGCTTTTAGCGCTCACAGCGCCAACAGTACCATTGGCGCAAAACGGAACGCAGCCAAGGTAGCACAGAGCTGGGTGTGTGTGTGTGTGTTTATATATTTATTATAATCACACACGACAGTTAACAACTTAAACAATTAATAAAATTGTCAAGATAAATTGATTAAATTTAGGTTGTAACCCAAAAAATGTGTGAACATAAAACTAGCAAGAGTTTTTTTGTTCTTAGCCTAAGTAAGGGGGAGCCCTTACTTTTTCACACGTCTCTGTCCGCTACTATCATTTGCCAGCCAGGCAAGAACTTTTCCAGATCGTCCCGCGATCTTGTTCTGCCCCTACTACGGCGGCCATTGGGTTGCAAAAAGAGTTACAAACAATAAATTGAATTAAAAAATAATAATAATAAATATATACGGACAAATCACACAGATTGAGCTAGCCCCAAAGTAAATTCGAGACTTGTGTTATGGGATACTAACTCAACGATACTATATTTTATAATAGATACTTATATAGATAAACATCCAAGACCCAGGTCAATCTGAAAAAGATCATTTTCCATCTTGACCTGACCGGGGATCGAACCCGGGACCATCCGTGTCGCAGGCAGGCGTGTTGACCGCTGCGCCACGGAGCTCGTCTTACTTATACTAAACAATAAAACAAAACTGTACAAAATTTACATTTACAAATTATGGCAAAAGTGGCCTATACATGAAACAAATTAGTATGTAATAAAAGAAAATAAAAACTACACAATAAAATAGGAGAAAAAAATATATATACAAAATATGGGCATTTGTATATAAATCTATATATAAAAAACAAATGATAATAATACAATAAGTTTCCCATCTTAAAAATTTGTGCAATTCTTGGTATTTAGACTGACAGTTTACGATACAATATGTCCTTGAGGGATGTGATGTTGCAGTGCGCAAGTCTCTCCACCGGCTGTACCGCACGGTGGAGAAGCAGCTGAGCGAGGAGGGCGGGCTGCTGCAGGTGGTGTGGCGCGCCATGCAGGAGGAGTTCCTGGCACAGCACACGGCGCTGCAGGCATGGCTCTGTCTTTACTGCTTTAGGGTTCCGTAGTAAACAAGGAGTAGTACATATAAAGAAGTTGAAAGGAAAACTATCAGAGCTAAGTACTAAAACCAACTTTTTAAAATAGAGCACTTTTTCATAAACAGCAAAAATAACTTTGTCATTCATGCAACAAAGTTATCTTTGCTGGCGAAAAATTATTGAGGTTTTTGGCTAATATAAGCTTGTTTCTACGGAACCCTTCATGGGCGAGCTCAACTCGCACTTGGCGAATTATTTTTACATTTTTAGTTTTTCATATATCTTTCTCCTTTTGTAATCATTGTATTCTTTTTTTTTGATTAAAACTAACGTGAGATAAAGACATTATTAAAATACGTAACAACGGGTTACTCACGTAAATAGTCAGCTACTGGCCGACATGTTTCAACCTCATCCGGAGGTCTTCTTCAGGGCGAATGTGAATTGAGACCCGCGCACGGTGTCGTCCCAATCCGCACTGATGTTAGCGATCGGATGCGTGGGCGGCGCTGCGCTGAGTCGGTGCGGAGGTTGGTAGGGGTTGCTGATTGGCTGCATCAATGATTCCCATGGATGTACTAGGAACCATGGTTCCACGCGCGCGTCTCAATTCACATTCGCCCTGAGGAAGACCTCCGGATGAGGTTGAAACATGTCGGCCAGTAGCTGACTATTTACGTGAGTAACCCGTTGTTACGTATTTTAACATTGTATTCTTATCTGTGATCGATCTGAAAAATAAAAATTTACTTTTTTTTATAGCCTGCTTGTGTGCCCCACTGCTGGGCAAAAGCCTCCCCTTTCTGCTTCCATAAGCTCCTGTCAAGGGCTAATGTCTGCCAATCCCTATAATATGCGTCCAAATCATCAGACCACCTTCTCCTAGGTCATCCTCGTCCCCTACGGCCATCCGGTATCCACATAGTAGCCGTTCTGGCCCACCTGTCCTGTGTACATATTTACTTACTTTAAAGGCCAAATCCTCTGACTGCTCTGGCTAATATACAACATGGCTCTGGCAGTACAGAGAGGGCCATGTTCCTGCATTGGAGTGTAAAAAGACCTGATGATGAAGAGAAACGAAATATCTAAGGGTTACAATCTACAGGATGATTTTGAACCTATGAAGGTTCAAAATCAGCCTGTAGATTGTAAATATAGAATTGTAAGAAAAATAAGGAATCAAACTTAATAATTTTCAGATTTCCCATTCAAAGTCTATTTAACCGACTTCAAAAAAGGAGGAGGTTCTCAATTCGTATGTATGTTTTTTTTTGTATGTATGTTACGCGATTACTCAGTCAGTTATGGATCGATTTAAGTGATTTTGTTTGATAGATAATGCTCCCGAAATGGTCCCATAAAATTTTTGTCCCAATGTATTGAGAACTCTTTGAAAAAAATAAACAAAAACCCAAAAAAAATTGTAAGAGTATGCCGTTCGGTTTAAACTTATTTGTATTTTATTCTTATGCGAATCAAGATGATGATGATGAGAACGTTACTCCTCTGTTTTGACTGAACTTCAAAGGTGGTCCTATATTTTTTTATTGAAATGTATCCAGTGCTTTAAGAAAAAATCAACAAAAAAGTATGCCGTTTGGTTTAATTTTATTTCTGTTTAATTCTTTCGCGAATCAAGACAAGTTGATGACGACGTTGTTCCTCTATTTTGATTGAACTACCACACCTATTAAAACCTAATTTTAAGTTCCAGTTTGTACAATTACGTATGTTTTTGAAGTCGGTTTTACTTTTTTGTTAAAAATAATAATTTTTTTTTCGATTTTCACCTATTTTTCTTTCGATTCTGTATTGCATTAAAAAATATATATTTATTATCAAAGGTACAATCTCTACGAAAGCTTACAGCAAATATAGCTACACGGCATCAGTAGCGGAGCAGAACCAGGAGAGTCGGATTACGGTTTCTGATTCCGAGTTTTTAATAAAGTTGATAGGTTCAAAATCCGCCTCTATATGGTGTTGGTGTGCGCGTTGCAGGCGCGCATCGCGGCGTGCTACCCGGGCGCGGGGCTCGCCATGCCGCTCAGCACGCAGGACATCCTCGACGCCTTCTCCGACATCGCGCGCGAGCACTGACCGTGCTACTAAACAACTCCCGAAAGTTGATTATGTAAACATTAACGTTATTTAGATCCATGAAAGAATATTTATTACCTGATGTATATGTAAGATTGTATATTTATTATTGTTTATGCGTCAATTGTATAACATAAAATATTTTTACAAAAACTGTGTATTTTATTTGCGGGTAGGACCTACCTGTGCAGCCTTGTTGCCATTTGTTAATTTACATAACTCTCAGAATAAGAGTGATGTGCTGAGTCGCTGTTTTGGTGGATTGAGTCCACTCGAGTAGGGTCATATGGTATTCGAATCATGATCCGATTCAAGTCCTGTATTCGAGTTCTATGATCGGTATTCGAATATTTATACGAATCCAGGAATCGGGTCCAGAACTCTAGTCTGGAACTTCGAGATTAGAACTCGAAACCATTTAAAAAAACCGGCCAAGTGCGTGTCGGGCCACGCGCAGTGTAGGGTTCCGTAGTTGCGAATGACAACTTTGAGTTCACACTATTCACACTCGCACCTTACAGTTTAACGACCAAAAACATCTAACAATGAAAATAGTATGAAATTTTACAGTTTATAAGTTGGTTGCCTATAACTTTTTAGTTTGTACTTAGTAGGTACTCAGCTCTGATAGTTTTCCTTTAAACTTCAGTGTATATACTACTGCTGTAATTTTTTTCACGTATCTATATATAACCGTTTAGCAGATAGAGGGGGGGGGGGGGGGACACTTACCTCTAACAAAAATTCGCACTTTAAAACCAAATATTTCGGAAACGGATACCTAAATCGAAAAATGGTGTTCTCAAGGACGGTAGGACCTATTTAACGATACCCTACACGATGGGTAAATAGAGAAAAAAAAATACTCCCCCACTTTACTTGTATGGGAGCTACCCAAAAAAAATTTTTTTTCAAGTTTTTATTCTACCACTTTTTTGCCATGATTAATATACATACCCATACCAAATTACAGCTTTTCTAGTACTTATAGTCTCTGAGTAAAACCGCGGACGGACAGACAGACAGACAGACATGGCGAAACTATAAGGGTTCCTTGTTTACTACGGAACCCTAAAAAGGAAAAACCGAACAATTATAAACTTCAAACAGCATGTTGGTGTAACATAATGGTGACACAACTATAATGTACTCACGCACACACAAACATACAATTTCCTGCCGGTGCTATATTAAAGAAAATTTTACCGTCGCACTGCCAATAATAATTTTTGGTACAATTTTAAATTGTTTAATGCCCACGATATAGGCCAGCCTTGTGTGGGATCAATTGTTATTGTGACTTATGCATGATTAATTATCCCATCCCAACTAATATTATAAATGCGAAAGTGAGTTTGTTTGTTTGTTACACTTTCTCGCCCAATCTACTGAACCGATCATCATGAAATTTTGCATACATATAGATTAGGGTACTGAGAAGGACATAGGCTATGTATCACACGGGCGGAGCCGCGGGTAACAGCTAGTCAGAAATAAAGATATTATAACTTGTTTCCCTATTTCACTACCTTAGGGGATGAATGTCCAAAAAACCTGCGAGTCTTGACTTGCCCTGAAGGTTCCGTTTTAGCAAGTTGAGGTGAATACCATCAACAGGTATTTTTTAGTCTCCACTACATACATAGTTTTGGATTAATATCCGGTACCCTTATAGACATGATGAATCTAGTTTCCGCTGTACATCAATCAATGTTTCCTTTGTTGCTTATAGATGTGTTGAACCAGAATGGGACTACCTATTTTAGTTGTTCAATCAGCATGTCATGGAAACATACTCTGAGATGAAATAACGAGTTTGGAGTCAACTTTGTAAAGTAATATTAGGGTACAAATGAAAAGGCGAACATTTGATCACAATTTAATTGATTTTACAGCTAAATACATTACTCTTATAAATAAAATGTAGTTCAATTGCTGCAGGTTGATAGTGCTGTTTGTTGTGTCTTTGGAATAGCAGCGCTGAACTATCTCGTTGGTGCTTTTTTATCATCCATTTAGTCCAAGGACTTCGGGGGCGAGTAGTTGAGGTACACCAGGCCAGAAGCTTTAGCCTAAAAAGAAGGAAGCTCATCAATCTCTAATACCAAAAGGCTACTCTTGAAACTGTTTAAAAATCTGAGTACCAAGTTGGATTTCCCTAGGTTCCTAAGGCCGGTGCATAGAAGCTCCAGCTGATGTGGAGCTGCATTTTATTATTAATCCAATTCAAACCCAATTGCAGCCACTTTCACTCATCTTGATTGAGTGATTGACAATGATTTCCGTGGAGGCTGCAGGCTAAAGGTTCTGACATACTTCACGCACAGCCCTGCGTGAATGATGGAATACTTACAGCTATGATGGATCCTACAGCGAAGGCGATTCCGAACAGCAGTGCGGCGTTGTAGCGACGCTGGTTGGCGTCATACTGAGCTTGCCAAGAGCCACGGGGCACGGGCAGCTCGTCCATGCTTGGGGGCTTGAAGTGCTCTCCCCCATGATAGCGGCGCGCTGACATAAAACTTAGCATTAGTATCAAGTGAGGTTGAGCTGTAATGACTGTAACTGGTCATAGTGCTTAAGCTTTGCTGTAGCAAGCAGCCAGCAGTAAATTCCAAAGTTTTCTGATGGTACTGTGCACTATGAAGTAGGAATGAGATACATTTATTCAGAAAGTAGTCAATTGGAATATTTCACTGTCCAAGAATACATAAAATCTGTAGTACAAACTCTTTAACAAATTTCATTCAAAATGTACGAAATGCTCTCGAGGGAGAAATTAAAGTGGACGCTGAAAAGGATATGTACTGATAAGATTTAAAATTTAGGTTATACTTCTGTCATTATGTAACATACACTGTCATACCTATTGATTGTTATTTTACTGTATTTTGTGAAATACTGAAATGAAGTAGTGAAATATTAAAAGTACAATATGGGAAAAAATTTTAATAAGAAAAAACTTAACCGAATTGAGTAATTTGATTTGTATAATACGGCCTTACCTGTTTGCTGGAACAGGCGAGAAACGATCGGTCGCGATACAAACATTTTTAAAAGTGTAGATTTTCAGCAGAAAATCACTGGTTTTTTATGAAATCTGGGAAGTAATGCTCCCTTTCCTCGTTTTATAAAATCACGAAGGAGCTCCGCGTTTCGTTTTACAAAATCCAAAAACGTCAATATTGACTGACATTGCATAGAAAGAATTGACAGCTGTCAGGTGGTGACTGACTTTTTATTTTAGGGCTTTCACGCGTTACGTATTTAGCCAGTAGGTATCAAGTAATATCTTCGAGCAACACGGCCTCCGTACCGGACGGCCACTCCCTCCGTCCGGTACGGAGGCCGTGTTGCTTTTTGAGTTTTCTTGTTTATCAACGTAATGATGGTGTAATTCATTTCGTTGATTCGCTTGGCGACAATCCATCACGAATCCACAGGTTCAATCATAGACGACGTAACGTAGCAAGGCGGGCAACCACTAGCCCGAGTAAATCTCAGCCCTTCGAGCAACACGGCCTCCGTACTGGACGGAGGGAGTGGGCAAAGCGACAATTTACTATGACAATTTTTCTGGCGTTTTTTGCGGGGGGAAATGTGCACACAAGTTTAGTTCCGCACACCTACATACAAAACTTAAACTGTCACTTGATAGTAATTATGAAATTGTCACAAAAAATGACATGAAAAAGAAAAAATAATTTGTGTACAGATGCGTCACACACAACTAACACATAGACATGCATATGCCTAATTTTGCTTGTACCTTGACAGAGGGGAATGCAGCGTATGGCTACTCCCTTCCGTGTTGCTCGAAGAGTAATATAGTTAAAGATTCCCGCGCTTTTTGAGTTTTCTTGTTTATCAACGTAATGATGGTGTAATTCATTTCGTTGATTCGCTTGGCGACAATCCATCACGAATCCACAGGTTCAATCATAGACGACGTAACGTAGCAAGGCGGGCAACCACTAGCCCGAGTAAATCTCAGCCCTTCGAGCAACACGGCCTCCGTACTGGACGGAGGGAGTGGGCAAAGCGACAATTTACTATTACAATTTTTCTGGCGTTTTTTTGCGGGGGGAAATGTGCACACAAGTTTAGTTCCGCACACCTACCTACATACAGAACTTAAATTGTCACTCACTTGATAGTAATTATGACATTGTCACAAAAAATTACATAAAAAAGAAACAATAATTTGGCTTTTACCTTGACAGAGGGGGACGCAGCGTATGGCTACTCCCTTCCGGTATGGAAGGCCGTGTTGCTCGAAGCTACAGCCGCACCATGATGACACTTTATTTTAGTTACTCCGTATGGCGAGTGCGTAAATTAAACCATTGAGACTGATACCAGGAATAAAGTGTGTGTTTATTAGAAATGCTACTCGTAACTTATATACTAAGGAAATATACATAGGTATCGCATTGGTAGGGGAGATCGCTGATTTAGGAATACGTGTATATTCTTACGTGATGTACGTGTCTTGCTAAGTTAACAATATTTAAACACTTCCTGCAGGTACATCACGTTCGTATTCCTAAGGTCGCAATAGTACTCCCCCTTTTGTAAAAAATAAAAACAATTAACAATAAAATTAACGAAAAATTCATAAACTGTAACAACAATAAAATAACAAAAATGTAAAAACTGTAGCGAACGCAAATATACTAAATATATCCATCAATTGCATAGTGCACGTGCTGAAAAACGCTGTGTAGGCAAATATTTCTGCGCGGCAAATTATGCGTTTATGCATTGACATTGACCCTGTGAATCGTTTTTTTTCCTTATACATAGTTGGTAGATATTGCAAACTTCTTATATCTCTTAATATACATCTTGTCAATATGGTCTTGATGTGCAGTCTGAGCTTCTCGTATAGATACGTTTTCACTTGCCAGTTGTTTCAATCCCAGTGAGTCGGGAGATAATTTCTGCTTGCTCGTAGTCTTTTGTGAGACTGTAGAGAGCGATGTCGACTAGCGCCGGTGGAAGTCCTGCCGAAATGCTCCGCTGAAGAGTGGCCACTCTTTAAAAATTTCTAAGCGTGAGCTCGGCGGCTGTGCCGGACGTTATAATTGTCGAAAATAAACATTGTGGGTGCTCTGCTCAGGACCAGGAGCTCGGTGCGTCGGCAGCTGTGGCCCTGAAGTATGACCCGTTTGCTGGCTTGCTCTTGAGACTGCTTGCTGTGAACCATTTGCTGCATCTTGAGAGACGTAATTTTCAGTTAAAGTAGTGCTTCTGTGATCGCCATTTTACTTTAATGTTTTCCTGTCAATATGTTGATCGCTGTTCCATCTTAAAGTTGTTCGCTCTTTTGCTTGCAGGCTTCAAAGTTATCAATTTATTGTCCTTGTTTGCCATGAAATCTATACCACTGTGTAAGTCGGTAGCAATTAGGCATTAGAACTTAATGATATCACGAAATGCGGTGCAAGATTCTTTGTTGCCAAATAAATTCTTCTTCAAATAATAGGCAAATATTTATATTCTTTCTCATTACGCCTTTTTTAACAACATACGGCCATCGGCGGCCTTGCGATCTTGACCTCGTTCAATTATTTGTTGTAGTTGCACTTTCGTTCGTTGTTGATTCCATGTAAAGTGATGCGATTTGTGACGTCAAATGCGTCATCATATAGATATCAGCTGTTCACGTTGCGTAATTGTTTCTATTGTATTTAATAATTTCGTTGATCCTCTGTTATATCTCTGTGCATGCGCTCTCTTCTTTTTCTTGAAGTTGACGGCTAGAGCTTGCGGTTGCGCTGATATTGCGCGGATTTTTCTTTGCCTCGGGGTTGTCCATTGTGGTTGCCTGGTAGTTCCTGTGCCTCCTGTTTTATGACCGTTCAGCCATGGTGCAGGATTCGATCAATGAATCGTGTGAGCCGGTGTTGATTCCTTTTTTCAACGTGGTTGGAGCCATTTTTGATGGTACTTGTTGTCCTTGTGGTTCTGGTTACTGCCGGAGTGCCTCTTGCATTTTCAAACCGGTGAGACCCGCTTGTGGGAAGCCAGTGAAAATGTGCACGTTGGTTTTTCCGTTCTTCAGGCTTACGTCGTCTGGGTCTTCGGTGTTGAGGCGCGTATCCATCATGTCAGACTACATCACGACGCTTGATCACGTCGGTTAGATCACGTCGGTTAGATCACGTCGGGGTCACCAATTATGGCGAGTGCGTAAGTTAAACCATTGAGATCGATACCAGGATAAGTGATGATTTATTAGAAATGCTACTCGTAACTTATATACTAAGGAAATATACATAGGTATCGCATTGGTAGGGGAGATCGCTGATTTAGGAATACGTGTATATTCTTACGTGATGTACGTGTCTTGCTAAGTTAACAATATTTAAACACTTCCTGCAGGTACATCACGTTCGTATTCCTAAGGTGTTGTATGTATGTAAACACATTGTTCATGGATATGGCCATTTATAACATTCTATATTCATATATTCAAACAAACGTTTTGGATTGTTATTGATGAGAGCCTAGGTGGAGAATATATATGAGCCTAGGTGTAGTCCACTAAAATTCCCACCACGTCTTTTTTTTCTATGCACTTACGATGATAAAACAACGACACAAATTATGACCTTAAGAAGCTTATCCACAAGTGCTTTATAATTATTTTTTTTTAATGATAATATGATTACTATTTATTAATTTAATTTAAGTACTTTATAATCAAATAATGCGGTAATGTAAAGTTGTAGAAAAAATACTTTTTCTACTCCTGTACTTTTACCTCATTTATATGATCAAGAACACAAACATAAGAACATCCATAATAAGTCTATACTCTATTCTCCATAACAGTATGGCACAGCCGTACTATAATGTCGCTATACGATACGCCTAGCAACCACAGACTAGGCACTGCGCGCACGGGTAACTTTTGTCTCCGTGACTTTTTTGTTTCCGTCATCCTGTCCATGGAGATGTATGGAGGTGCGCGCACGAAGCAACGTGACAATGAAGTGACTTTTTGTCAGTCGACCAGCGAACAAGACGGCGACAAGACAAAACTTTTACGATACCTAGACATTTTATGTAATAGACGTGCACGCACGGGTGTTAAAATTGTTAATCTACGTAGTGAAAACTTTATTCCAAAAAAATTTACTGACTTAATTAAGGCGACTATACTTGAAAGCAAAAAATAAACTGAATCATTTATTTATTTCAAAGGACAAGAATGAGGGGTTTTTAATTAAATCAAAACTTCACTCACTCCAAAGATGGTGTACCCAGCATTCTTTTTAAATTTCTTTTGCATGAAAGAGATGAGTTCGCAGACAACGACCGTCTCTTCGAAATCCATGTCGACAAATGACCAAAGAGAATTCAAATACCACGTAATGACTCTTTGATAACTAAAATGTTTTTTCATTGTTTAGCATAGTTTTGTCACTGTCGCCTGCCGTGAGCGCCGTGAGCGCACTCTGCTTGGGACACATTACGGAGACACGAGGAAGACGTGACAAACACTTTTTTGTCACCGTGACAAAAGTCGCACCCGTACGCGCTGAGCGTACGCGCAGTGCCTAAAACCTAGATTTCGTGATTGCAAAAGATTTTAATTGTTTTTTTTTAAGAGTCAAGAAGCGCACATCAATTAAAAAAAGAAGGTAACCATATACTTATACAAAATTTTGTCATATTTATATTTCCCGCGAGTTAGTTTTCAAACTCAAAATTTATGTTTTACTAGTTTTGTATTTTTTTGAAAGTCGTAGAAAAAATATTTTATGCTAAGGTTTATAATTAACCGCCTCTATTAGCGATATTCGCTCGCTCATATCGCTCGCTACCCACGCCACTCACCTTTTTAGGGTTCCGTACAAAAATTGAAAAACGGAACCCTAATAGGATCACTCGAGCGTCTGTCTGTCCATCCGTCCGTCTGTCACAGCCGATTTTAATCCGAATCTACTGAACCAAATTAGGTGAAATTTAGTAAGATGGTGTTATCCTATGACCCAAACACGGATGTGCAAAGTAAAATAAAGATTTTTTTGAAATAAGGGTCATTTTCAGGGGCCCAACAACAAAATTTAAAAAAAAAGTTTTGCAAACCTTACTGTGTCATATATCAAATGAAAGGGCTCATTATGAGTATCTCAAAAATATTTTTTTTTGTTCGGGTAAAATCAATACTTTTGATTTTATTCACGAAAATTTTGAAAAAATTACAAAATGTAGTTCATTCCTTGAAGATTACAGGAAAAATAATAAGAATTCTATCACTTGAAAATAAAGTGGTAAACTCACTATAATAAGTTCATCTAGGGAAATAGTTCACTAAAACACCACTAGATAGCGCTAGTCAATTGAATAAAACATTTTTGCACATTGTGTGTGTGTACACGAAGCATATTGTACGGAACCCTCATTGCGCGAGTTTGACTCACACTTGGCCGGTTTTTTTTATTATAAAACCGGTGCATAAAATACTAGGTATTTTAATTTTTATTTCGCACAGACATCTCAGTTTCAACGAACCTAGAAACATTTTGAAACCTGAGTTTGAAACTAAGAATACTTTGCTCAGCAAGCTTATATATGATACACTTAAGTACATTACATACAAAAACTTTTGACATTTTTATTTCTTCTTCTTCTTCTGTTTTATAAAATGTCTTCCACCGAGATTTCAGTGATTCTGCCAATGTCCAGTAAATTGAGATACTAAGTATCGGTGTTGTACGGTAAAGTTGTAACAAGTAGCATCAAAGATGGCGTATGTTCTTTGATGCCTCGTGGTCGGGAGGTTATAGCGAAGAAATCTTCCTTTCGCACCTAAACAATGCTCAATAATGTGTCAAAACATGCAAGGCCTAAGTAATAAAATTGACGAATTAGATGTATTGTTCAATGACATTGACATAGATATATTATTAATAAATGAACACTGGTTAACGCCAAAAAATTACCACCTTTACACTTTGGAAGGCTACGAACTGAGAGCGAAATTCGTTAGAAAACATCATGAACACGGTGGAGTAGCTATTTTCACAAAGAAAAGTATTAAAACACTAGAGCGACTTGATATTCAGGCATATACTTCAGAATTTTTCATTGAACTCTGTGCTATTGAAATTGTAGAACATAATTTAATTATTATATCCATATATCAACCAGGAAACAACATAGAGATATTTTTCACGCAAATGGAAGCATTACTGAACCATATATCTAAACAATCAATTCGTAAAAAAATAATTTTAGCAGGAGACGTAAACATTGATATCAGAAAAAATGAAAAAAAATCAATCAGATTCCTCAATCTACTAAATTCCTTTGGCCTGCATTGTTTGATAAATTCAGTAACTCGACCTACAACCAAATCCTGCGTTGACCAATTTATTATAAGTAAAAATGTAAATATGACAGCTAAAGTAAATGAATACGGTATATCAGACCATAGCACTCTCATAGGCTATCTCCCATTGCAAGACAATATTCAAAAAACTAGGGCTTCTTTTATAAACGAATATTTAACCAAAAAAACATGGAAGCTTTTAAAATAGAACTCAGGAATGTTGACTGGCAAACTATATTATCATCAGAAAATGATATAAATGCTAATTATAATAGGTTTGAAACCGAAATTAAAAGAATATTGAATAGCCACATGCCTCGAAAAATAATTAAGGTAAATAACAACTATAAAAACCGGCCAAGTGCGTGTCGGGCCACGCGCAGTATAGGGTTCCGTAGTTGCGAATGACAACTTTGAGTTCACACTGTTTACACTCGCACCTCACAGTTTAACGACCAAAAACATCTAACAATAAAGATTGTATAAAATTTTACATTTTCCAGTACATTTTATAAGTTGGTTGCCTATAACTTTTTAGTTTGCACTTAGTACCCAGCTCTGATAGTTTTCCTTTCAACTTCAGTATATATACTACTGCTGTAATTTTTTTCACGTATCCATATATAACCTTTTAGCAGATAGAGGGGGGGGACACGTACCTCTAACAAAAATTTTCACTTTAAAACCAAATATTTCGGAAACGGATCCCTAAATCGAAAAATGGTGTTCTCAACCTCACAATATTTTTCAAAAACCTTTTTAACGATACCCCACACGATGGGTAAGTAGAGAAAAAAAAATTACTCCCACACTTTACTTGTATGGGAGCTACCAAAAAAAAAATTTTTTTTCAAGATTTTTTTCTACGACTTTTTTGCCATGATTAATATACATACTCATACAAAATTACAGCTTTCTAGTACTTATAGTCTCTGAGTAAAACCGCGGACGGACAGACAGACAGACAGACAGACAGACAGACAGACAGACAGACATGGCGAAACTATAAGGGTTCCTAGTTTACTACGGAACCCTAAAAAAAGTGGATCACAAACGGCATAAAAAAATGTTGCTATCACAAACGCATCCTACACTATCTAGCAACAACGTTTAATAACGAAACCTTAAAAATGTACGCTAAAACATATAGCAAATATTAAAGCGAGTTATTACAAGTCATCGAAGGAAACAAAATATAAAAAGAATACTAAATTCGCATAATAAATACAAAACCATGTGGCAAATGATAAATGAAAAAATTAAATCAAAAAGTATTAAAAAACATGAAAATATTGTTTTAAATGAAAATAATATAAAAACAACATCGCCTACTAAAATAGCTGACATGTTTAATAAATATTTCTTAAATATAAATGCCAATAAAAATAAAAATATGACATATCAACCCCTTACACCTCCACTAATAAATTCATTTTACTTGGGTAATGTAACTGAAGCAGAAATAAGAAAAATTATTCTGAAACTTAAGCGTAACAAAACAAGCGGTTACGATGAAATACCAACTACCTTGCTAGTATATTGTGTAGATGAATTTATTAAACCATTGACATTATTAATCAATCAATCATATGACGACGGAAGCTTCCCGGATAAGTTAAAACTAGCAATTATTAAACCCATATTTATAAAGGGGAATAAATCTAGAATAAGCAATTTTCGACCTATTGCAATACTCTCTATATTTTCAAAGGTATTTGAGAAACCAATATCCCAAAGAATCAGCAAGTTTTTTGAAAAGTTTAACGTTTTAAATAAACATCAACATGGCTTTAGAAGAAACCACTCTACTACATCTGCCGCCTTTGACTGCTGCCTAGAAATATATAACGCGTTAAATACCAACAGGTGTGCCGTGGCTTTCTTTATGGATATGTCAAAGGCATATGATAGAGTAGACCATAATACACTGATAAAGAAGCTAGACACATTGGGGATACGCGGCGCAGCAAAGCAGTTGCTAGATTCATATTTATTAAACCGACAACAACTTGTAGAAATTGCACACCTCTCCGAATCAACACAAGAGCTAGTACATTGTAGGTCATCTAGAGCCTTTGTAACGGGATCTATTCCCCAAGGGAGCGTGCTCGGTTGCTTACTTTTTTTAGCCTATGTAAACGAGCTACCCTTATTAGTTGAAGCCCACAAAATAATATTATTTGCAGATGATGCCACACTGCTAATAACATGCGAAATTGATAAATTAGGCCAGCTGCAAAACATGATTTCGGAATCGTTGGGAAAAATAACAAATTATTGCAAGCGAATAGGTCTTGAACTTAATTTTGAAAAAACTAAAGTTATGCAATTTCGTCCCCATCAAAGAGAAAAAATAATATTAAATGTATCCCACGAAGGAAATAAAATAGAGGAAGTGAATACGTTCTCACTGCTAGGCATCACAATGGACTCCACATTAACATGGAAACAACATGTGGAATCAGTAGTTTCCAAAATAAACAAATTCTCATATGCATTACGGGAACTGAGAAAGAGTGCAAATGAAGAATGCGCACTCGCAGCTTACCACAGCCACGCAGCAGCTTGGCTAAGGTACGGAATAATCTTCTGGGGCAACTCCACTGATGTCCAAGCGGTATTTGTTTTGCAAAAGCGCTGTGTTAGAATAATGACTTTTACGAGGCCTCGAGAAACGTGCCGAGAGCTATTCACTAAACTAAAAATTTTAACGGTGACGTGTATGTATATTTTTGAGCTGTGTCGCTTCGTCCGAAAACACACTAATTACTTTGAACGACACAATGACAGAACGAACCGTTACGAGTCTCGCCGCGGCGATAACTTAATATTACCCACACCGCATCTGACTCTATATAAAAATAGTCCTTATTACATGGCTATTAGTGTGTACAATCACCTTCCAAAATCAATGAAAGCCCTCCAAGGAAACGAATTTGATAAAAAATTAAAAGAGCTTCTGATCAATAAAAGTTATTATAAATTGAATGAATACTTCCATGATAAATTATGACTTATGAGTATGACATAAATAATCTATTTACGTAATATTGATAAAAATTTTAACTTATTTTCTTTTGTGACATCTTTAATGCTTTTATTTAGGAGATAATGCTATTAAGTGACGAAATTAATTTATGTAGTGCATTTAGTATGTAAAAATCACAATGCCTTGAATAGGTAGAATTTGTAAAAGTGTATGTAATCTGCATGTAACAAATTTATGTGAATAAATGAATTATGAATTATGGTGACAAGTCTATACGAGTCCATATAACAGTCCACTTTAACTATTTCACAAATTGTTCCATGAGCACGAGCATTTAATTAAGCAACACCAAACTACACCAATTTCATATTATAAAGTCCACCAAAATCAATTTGCAAAATCGTCCAAGGTAGACCCCAACTGCACCCCTTGACTTCCCACCACACTCCATTTTTATTTCTGTATAAGGATGTATATATGATATGACGCAGTCATCTGGTTGAATCTGCTATTTGATTGAATGACTAGCGCGTTAATTGAATGACCAGTCGTTTAATTGAATGACTAGGCCGAACGTTGATTGAACAAGCGTCGCTCAACGTCCACCTAGTTAGCGGGTTGTAACATAACCCTTTGAACAGAGCGGACATAAAATCAGTCAGGTGATTCAATTTTAGTTCATTTTTTACCACTGCGGCGCTAGTAGTCACCAAAACAAATATGGCCTCAAACAGCTCGCACAGATGGTACAGTGTTGATATTTTTTTCGATTAAATTTACATAAAAGTGCGTTATTTGTAATAAAATAGTACGACATTATGGATTTACCTATTATTACGCCGCCGCCGGCTACTTTAAAAACTCAGAATAAAAAGCTTTGGAAATCATGCTACAACCAAATATTACAAAGTCGGATAAGATTTAACGACTTCGCTAAATGACGTTCATTCAGTCAAGACGTTGAACGTTGCATTCAACGACTTGACGAGTTGTCCTTTAGTCATTCAATTAAACGTGGTCATTCAATGAACGCGCTAGTCATTTAATCAAATAGCAGATTCAACCAGATGACTGCGACATATACAACGTGAAAAGGACATAGGTATCCGTAATAAATCGAACCACGACGTATACTAGATCATTATAGTTAATTAAAATTACAGCCAAAAAACTAAAATAAATTTCGGCATTTCCATACAAAAGTGTGCAGCCTTCCGGGAGATTTGTTTGGGACTGTCGCATTGTTTTATTTTGAGTTTTTGTCTGTTATTACAATTTCATTTTACTAGGTAATGTAGTATAGACCGTGGTTCGATTTATTACGGGTATGCCCCATTCCACTATGTATGTGAAGTTATCTGACACGTAAAAACGTACAGTTTTGGCGCCACTTTTTCGATATCCTAACAATATTATAAATGCGAAAGTGAGTTTGTTTGTTTGTTACGCTTTTACGCCCGTTTAGCTCCGTGACACGGATGGTCCCGGGTTCGATCCCCGGTCAGGTCAAGATGGAAAATGATCTTTTTCAGATTGATCTGGGTCTTGGATGTTTATCTATAAGTATATGTATTTATTATAAATTTAATTATAAAATATAGTATCGTTGAGTTAGTATCCCATAACATAACACATGTCTTACTTAACAACTTCTTTGGGGCAAGCTCAATCTGTGTGATTTGTCCGTATATATTTATTTATATTTAATCATCATGAAATTTTGCATACACATAGGTTAGGGTACTGAGAAGGACATAGGCTATATGTATATTACGCGGGCAAAGCCGCGGTCAACAGCTAGTATACTATAAAGGTACCTACTTTCTACATAGGTATTGATATTTTGTGAAATGGACTGTTTATCGATAAGTAGGTAAATTATTATTCATAAAAAATAAGTAACAAAGTCGCATAGTTGAATGTAAACAATAATATATTAAAAAAATGCATATGACACACTTATTACATTTGCATAAGTTTCGCCATTATACCTATCTGATGAATGGAATTATGAAACGAACTAATAGGCACTTACCTTTAATTATTTATATTGCCAGGGCCACATAGGTTTTATGTTTTATCGTCGCAGCAGCAGCTTCAAGTTGACTAAAGTAAAGAATTAAAGCAGTTTGTAAGAGTACAGGCTGCGCTTTAGGATGGCTTAGCACGAATTTAGATATTCTGCTGATTGGAATCGATAGAGCTCACTTTCCTCTTTATAAAAACACCATTTTTATAGCGCGGAGATGCGCTGTTTTCAAATTAATAATTTTGTATGTAAAATATGAAAGTTAAAGAGTAAAAGAGTTTAAAATGACAAAAAATAAATTTATTTTTTTATCGGACCTAATCTTTCTTCTGCCGACTAATTAGTCGGTCACAGAAGAAAGATTAGGTCCGTTAGGTTTACTTGTGATCAAAAAAGAGCGAGCGAGCGAAGCAACTTAGTGCTATTCCGTATGAAAAAAATAATGACCTACATCTCCGCGTTTTAAAAATCATATTATTCAGAAGATCGCCGAGGCAAGTTCTATTAGATCCAATCGTCGGAATTAACAAATTCGTTTTAAGCTCACCTAAAGTATACCTATCTAGTGATCACTGTAATCAGGTACAGAAGTGTGACAGCACTCAAATCTTTTCTATTAAGTAGATTGTAAGGATTTTTAACAAATGAAACTAAAGCATTCTTTTTTATTGTCATGGTTCATGCTTTGATTATATTAATCAAAGGGTTCATGTTATCAGACGTCTTAGTAACACGGCGCTCAGCGTTTTTGCTTGCTACAAGCAAGAGGGAACGAATGCCAATAAAATAAAACGATCGGCATTCCGACGATTGGAGTGGAGAGGCCGAGGAGTGAGGTGAGGAGTGCCGCAGTCGCGGAGGGAGCGGCGCGCTCGGCGATCGCCTGTCTGCGGTGCGCGTGCGCATACGTACAGTGATGCCCCGGCCGCGCGCTGTTCTTTGTTTACTTCCATTTCACTCGTGTAATCATCGCATAGTCTCCATACAAATACAATAAGCAGTATGTGAATAACGAAGTTTGTAGTGAGTGTTGTTCTAAAAACAGATGTTTATGTGAGGAATGTGTGACATATGAATTAGAAAACAATGAATGAAGAGGAGACGAAAAGCCTGACAAAGGCCAATGGCGTAAAAGTGGTTACAGACCGCGCGGGGACAGCGGCTCCCAGCGGAGCCCCCGGGGACGGGGCCAGGGGGCAGGCCGCCGTCCTGGAGAGCGAGCAGCAGCGGCGGGAGCGCTGGCGCTCAGTGTACGTCATCTACTTCACCATGTTCCAGATGTCGCTGGGCTTCAGCATCGTGCTGACGGGCGTGTGGCCCTACCTCGACAAGGTACGCGCCCTGCAGACGCACACCACTGGCTGCCGCTCAAACTCGCACTTCGCGTTGACTCGTTGACTTCACGCCACCCAAATATTATGCGTTTTATACACAATGTCGCTGACGACAGGAGGTCATTACCATAATTATGTAATTAGCCAATTTAAAACTACTTTGTAAATAGGTACTTTATCATTCATCAATATTTACAAAGTAGTAGGTTAAATGCGAAAGTTAGTTTATTTGTTACGCTTTCACGTCGTATCTACTGAACTGATCATCATTATACTCATTTTGTTGACGACACGAGACTTGTGTTATGGGATACTAACTCAACGATACTATATTTTATAACAAATACATATATAGATAAACATCCAAGACCCAGGACAATCTGAAAAATATTGTTTTTCATCTTGACCTGACCGGGGATCGAACCCGGGACCATCCGTGTCGCAGCATGGCGTGTTGACCGCTGCGCCAAGGAGCTCGTCATCCGTGGTGTTACATTAGTCCATGGGCAGCGGTGATCACTTACATCAGGTGACCCGCTTGCTCATTTGCCGTCCTATGACATTAAAAAATACTCATAGGTTAGAATACTGAGAAGGACATCCCAACTAATATTATAAATGCGAAAGTGAGTTTGTTTGTTTGTTTGTTACGCTTTCACGCAGTATCTACTAAACCGATCATCATGAAATTTTGCATACACATAGGTTAGGGTACCGAGAAGGACATAGGCTATATATTACGCGGGCGAAGCTACGAGCGAGAGAACAGCTAGTAAGTAATAGTTAGTTACTAATAATTATGACCTTAACGTCGCCTGTTATGCTTTTTGTCATGTTAAGAAGGCTTGAGGATTTTCAAATCCACTCTATTATTTCTGCTAAAAATAGGCATTGTATGAATTTCTTTCTTTCATACAGTTACACCGACACGAGAGCCAACGAATGATGGGGTTTATAACTTTGTCACGAGAATAAACTACAATTTCAGCAGAATTCAATAGATTCAAGCACTCTCTTTATAGATTCTAGTTCGAGAAGGGAGTCGGAGATTGTAGGTACTTGAAGATTTGAAGAATTTTATATTAATATTATACAATCACTAGTAGGCCAGTCAATATCGACACGAAAAGTGTCAAACATTGCTAACGCGCATGTATCGGCGATTTTTTATACTTTTAAAGACCACTAAGAATAACTTAACCAAGTTTGCAACTTTCTTAACCCTGTGCTACTCCAGTCCAGGGGGGCCAACACGGGGCCACAAAAATACCCGAAAAAGGTATTTTTATCGTGAAAACTAAAAAAAAGGCCCATACTTTCGGGCCCCCCAGGAGTAGCACAGGATTAAAAAAGTTGCAAACTTGGGTGTAGACTATCCTAAGTAAGTGGTCTCTCAATATTTAAAAAATCTCCGATACATTTGCGCGTTTGCAATGTTTGATGTCGATATTGACTGCGCTATAGCTATAACCCGCGGCTTCGCTCGCGTATAATTTTGCCGAGTCTTATCGAACGATATATGTATGTACTTATAACAAATAAACAACTCACTTTCGCAATTACATATTAGTTGGGATTTAAATACAAGCTAAAACAATATTTTGTCGTATTTAAACCATTCTGATTTATCAAATGAGCACAATATTGGTACCTACAGAGACAACAGAAATGATCGTAAAAAGATTCTTGTGGGTCAGCAACCAGCGTCAAGTACTTAATGTCCATAGTCGCTATGTGGACCGCTCCGCGCGTGTCTTATCATTGTTTGGTTTGCGCTCGTCGCGCGCGCCTGTGTCATGGCTCCGTGACCGCTGACCCCAGGCCTCGTAGGAACAGCCTGATAACATGACTCAGTCGGATCAAAGGCCATCGTTGTTGCTACACAAAACAATTACAAATAAATACTTTTTATGATTACTTAATATGGAATCAAATATATGCTTAGTAAATAACGCCTTATCATTATTACAAAACACCAACTGTGTACTAGTCCTAGGTACCTATTAATACAACTCACTCATACATGCGTAAGATGAAGGGAAACAGCTAATTTTAACTAATGGATACGGGAACATACATTGCTATTAATGAATGTCTACCATCATTAGGTAGGTAAGTATGTGTTTGTGACGGTAAACATTCCTTTTCTAAAAGCGAAGCAACCCAAGAGATGAAGTGAGAAAAATGTAAAAACAATGAGCATTTATTTATATGGACCTCAAACTCTGGCGATATGGGTCCACGTTTTGGAGTAAAATTAAGCATTTAATCAATTAATCTCATTATAATCTACGTACGTTCCTATACAGCTTGGTTAAAATACCAATGGTTTGAGAATTACAAGCCTTTTTAAATTTGTATGGAAATCTTGAGAGGCGTATAATTCTCAAACTATTGATAATTTAATCAAACTGTATAGGAACGTACGTAGATTATAAGAAGATTAATTGATTGGATGCTTAATTTTACTCCAAAATTATCAAATATTGCCAAAATTCCCTTTTTCCGTTTGTATGGAGACATGCGCGTCCAGGCGACTCTTAAGTTAGCGCTTAATGTACAGTACTACCACTTTTATAAGTTACACCGATATGTACATCGGTGTAACTTAGTACCTGCGCAGAAGTCAAATTTTTGCATGGCGCGAAAATACCCGGCCGCTATTGGCTGATGTGTAAACACCATGCGGCGTTTCGACTTTGTTTCGACCACTCACGGCAGTCGTACGAGTATTTATTGCGAGTGAGATATTCGGCTTGAGTCGGCGGTAGGTTGCGCTATTCTGCGCCATCGAACATTGCCGATGTAACTTATTAAAGTGGTAGTACTGTAAGTGAATGGGACCATTTAGTAGAGCAAGTTGCATGTAGCAAGGTCAATGAATAGTTGTGACTAGTCTGCGCGATCATTCTGTGGACAGTAACGTCACCTTTGTGCGCTTTTTAGGATCGCACAGCAGTTGCGCCACTCTGTTAGTTAGTTACTAGTTCAATTGTAGAGTCCAACTTTAAGTGTTATTCCATCTGTAACTAGGTATTTCTAGTCACATACAGACTCGCTATTATTCAGACCATAGTTTACACTCACACACACCGCGTCGCTCTATTATTTTGATTCCACTGGAAATAACAATAGAAATAACGTCAACCTGATGTCAGCGAGCTCGTTATTTCAATACCAAGGGTTTAATCGACTAAATTCGTAGATTCTCCTACAACGTCGGATTCTGTTGTCAGAATGTTATTGGAAAATTCGTAATAAACTTTGATGAGTTACCTACCTATACCTATAATTGAATTCGAAACACATGACAGAATTATCACAGAGGCGGAAACTGGTCGGGATGTCTACATCATCATGACTATTGTAACTTTGAAGCACTAGCATAGGCCGGGAGCCGCGAGCCGCGACGATGTCGCGAGTTCCTCCACGCCCACTTGATAATGAAAATGAAGCTTTTGCTATACGTACTTAAGAATGTTAAAACTGATTAGAAACTTACACTGTTACAGTTTTTGAGTTTATCCATTACAAAATACGCAATTTTATTTTATCATAATCATCAACATCAGGTCTGGTTTTGTCTCCACTGCAGGAGCATGACCTATCTGCACTGCCAGAGTAGTCAGAGGAGTTGTCCTACGCTCTCCACGCTGGCAACGTTTTTTTTATATTACCTAGGCAAGTATTATATAGTATCTGTACAGAGGGGATCGTGCTCCTGCAGTGGAGGCTAAAAAAGACCTGACGATGATGATATAGTATCTATTAATTTACCTACACGGTATAAAATAATATTTAAGTTATTATTCTGTAGAGTCAATATATTCTCGTAAGTTATCTAAGCTCGTATTTGTACCTAATCCTATTTGTATAAGATACGTTCGTGTGTATTTATGTCAAAGTAGATTAGATAGGTACCTATACATATACAGTCAGTAAAATATATGATGCTGTGAGTGCTGTTGCTATTATTTGTTGAAATCGGCTTGATAAGCGACGCTAACAAATTGTGATACAATAGCGAAGTGACAAATTGTTCAGAAGGCATATAATCTATCCTCCGGCGCCGATCCACAGTGGAGGTACGCCGTTGTACCGATACCACTTCGACATGTGTTGTATTCTTAGAGCATTAAATTGTATTGTACCAGTAATCCGCTAGGCCGACTAATCCGAATTAGTGATGTCAGAAGCATTGCTCTTGTGCGCCTTCCTGATACAATTTCATTCAATAGCACACACAAAAAGGATAGCCTCCGGCCGTAATAAAAGCCAATAATACGGGAGGCCAATAGCCAGTGACCTATTCGAACGAACATCCATCTGGAATGCGTTTTTTTTTTATTTAGACTAGGTATTAGAAGGTAGCACTACGTTACTGACGGCATGAATCAGGGGCCAACTGTAGAATTTTTTTTTATCTATCTTTTCATAACATCCTTTCAATATGTATAGTATAATGCTCTGCCTTAGGTAGACTGACGTCACATCTTTGGGTCTGTGCCGAAACTGACCCGGTCAAAACGTTTTTTTTTCCGTTATACCTATTCGATCGAACATCCAGCTGAAACTGTTTTTATATGTTAGTATAGCATTTAATCATTCATAATAACGGTGACTGACGGTCGGAAACCGGGGCCGTCACCAAGACTGACGTGCCTAAAGTTGAGAACGAACGAAGGTAGACGAAGCAGTCGTCAACATAAAAATTGGCACTGCCGGACTACAAAGCGATAACCAAGCCACGAAAACTCGTCGCGACTCTACTTTTGGCAAAATATTAGTTGATCGTGATGTTCGATTGGCTTTTCGTCCCCCCAAATCGTAGAAGCGGAGCTGCTCTAGAGAATGATTGAGGCCTCCGACCTGTCCCTATTTAGACATGGTCATATTTTCCTAGGTTCTACCAACCATCATCAACACCGAGCGTGTTTCCGGGATGCGTCCACACTCAGTTCTCTGCTGCTAGGCTGTAACCAGTAGGGGTCATAAATATAAATAAATAATATATATATATATTATTTATATATATATATATATATATATATATATATATATATATATATATATATATATATATATATATATATATATATATATACGGACAAATCCCACAGATTGAGCTAGCCCCAAAGTAAGTCCGAGACTTGTGTGTGATACTAACTCAAAACGATACTATATTTTATAATAGATACTTATATAGATAAACATTCAAGACCCAGGTCAATCTGAAAAAGACCATTTTCCATCTTGACCTGACCGGGGATCGAACCCGAGACCATCCGTGTCGCAGGCAGGCGTGTTGACCGCTGCGCCACGGAGCTCGGAAAACATGTGATAAGTATAACGTTTGCAGCTGGAGCCGGGCGCGAAGAAGGAGGTGCTAGGGCTGGCGGTGGGCGCCAACCCGCTGGGCCAGTTGCTGTTCTCGCCGCTGCTGGGGCTGTGGGCCAACCGCGCGGCGTCGGCGCGCGCGCCGCTGCTGGCCACGCTCGCGCTCTTCGTGCTCGCCAGCGTGCTGTACGCGCATCTGCACCTCACGCGCCCCTACGCTAAGTACTGGATGCTCTTGGCGAGGTTCCTCGTCGGCGTCAGCTCAGGTGCTTTATTGGACTCTGTTACACAACCTAGAGTTAATGGCCTCACTTGGATTAGAACAATTACGAATAATATAATATAACTACCTCCGTGGTCCAGTGGGTAAGGCGTTCGCCTTGTTGACCCGGGGGTCGTGGGTTCGATTCCCATGGGAAGCATACTTTATTAAGTTGTTTCCAGTTTGGTTTGCAGGCATGCATCACCTGATTGACTGATAAGATAGATGATTCCGTGCTTCGGAAGGCACGTTAAGCACCGGCTTAACGTGGCGTCTGCGGAACCGCCTCTCAGCCTCTGACGTGGTTCCTTTAAAGACCCGGTGGTCTTTAAAGGAACCACGTCAGAGGCTGAGAGGAACACCGGGTCTTTAAAGGAACCACGTCAGAGGCTGAGAGGCGGTTCCGCAGAACTCTGACACCAGGGTGTGCATGGTCGACTGACCGTGTCACCTACGAAACGATGATGATGATGATGACGGATAATATGACAGGTAGAGCTGACGATCTAAAAGTTAGCAGACTATCATAGGTACCTACCGGCCGACCGCACCAAAACAAAATAAGAAAGCTGGCAGTGATAAACGTACTTAATACAATATTCCCAAATATTTTATCGCGTTTCAGAACTTTTCTGACAACCGGAATAATAGACAATGTATTTTTTATGTTTTAATATCGTAGAAACCAAATGGCCACAAAATCTTTTAACATTAATAGCAAAATCTTATCAAAATATTTATACGAAATGATTCAGCGCCAATTAATTGCGAATTTCAGGGAAGTATATTAAATTACGTACGACCAATTAAAAACTCTACGACATTGATGTATTTTTTAAAAGAAATAAGTAAATAGGCATTGATAGTTTAATTCAGCGGTTGTAAGCGTGATGTCTCAATGTTTTATCATTTTTGTAGCCAACATCGCGGTGGCGCGCTCGTACCTGTCGGCGGCGACGCTGGTATCGGAGCGCACGCGCGCCGTGGCCTGGGTGTCGCTGGCGCAGGTGCTGGGCTTCGTGGTGGGGCCCGCGCTGCAGGTAGCCAAAGATAACTTATCTCTTCACGTTGTTCGCTAACTAAAGACATTAGTGTTATGGCCTGGGTGTCGCTGGCGCAGGTGCTGGGCTTCGTGGTGGGGCCCGCGCTGCAGGTAGCCAAAGAGAACTTAAACTCACCATATACTGTTAGCTAACCAAAGACATTAGTGTTGTGGCCTGGGTGTCGCTGGCGCAGGGGCAGGGTTTCGTGGTGGGGCCCGCGCTGCAGGTAGCCAAAGAGAGCTCAAGCTCGCCAGGTGTTAACTAACCAAAGACATTATGTTGTGGTTTGGATGTCTCTCGAGCACATAGCTAATACAGTGGGCTTCGTGGTGGGGCCCGCACTGCAAGTAGGTAAACTTTCCACATGGTGACCTAACCAAGGCTTCGGCCGGTATATGAAAAGGGGTGGCAGCGGGCTAGGGCGAATTCATAAGGATAGCCTGACAATGCACACCCCATTCTTTGGCTCCGAGTGACGAATACTCACGATACACCAATGCATGTACAAAATAAGGGGATCCTTAAGTAGTAGCTCGTCTCAAAAGTTGACAATATGACCGGCAGGCCGCGGCGGCGCCGCTGGGCCCGGGCGCACCGTACCCACCGGCCGGTGACTTCTCGGCGCCGCTGCGGCTCGATATGTACACGGCTGCCGGCTGGATCAACGCGCTGTTCGGCGTCCTCAACTTCGCGCTGTTCCTGCCCTGGTGCTTCAAGGAGCGGCCTATCGCCGCTAGGGAGGCCATGCTGGCGCAGGGAAAGGACTCAGGTAACCTGCGCATCAATCGTATCTGCTCTATATTGAACAGCAAATCAAAATAAATAAATATTATGGACAAATCACACAGATTGAGCTAGCCCAAAAGTAAGTTCGAGCGAGACTTGTGTTATGGGATACTTAATCAACGATACTATATTTTATAATAGATACTGATATAGATAAACATCCAAGACCCAGGTCAATCTGAAAAAGATCTTTTTCCATCTTGACCTGACCGGGGATCGAACCCGAGACCATCCGTGTCGCAGGCAGGCGTGTTGACCGCTGCACCTCGAAGCTCATCAAATCGGAAGGTCAATTTAGGCACGGATGAAAAATCAGTCACATCTGGAACTACACCTAAATAAAAACTTAGATTTTTGCAAGTTAGATTTTTTATTATTAACGTAAATATGAGACACGCGCGATAACCTCGAGAAGCTACTGTTTGTATGTACGTGTGTCAGTGGCAGCTTTATTTTTTCCTCTCACTTTTTGTTTTGGAGCAAGGCCCAGTGTTTTGCTCTTTTCAAGAATTATTGATACACCTACGATTCACTCTCTGAGAACTAAGTACAATGAAATCCCTGTTTTCACTCGTCGTCTTTTGAGCCAAATTATTTATATGCAAGAAATAAATGGTGAACATCCTTGAAAATGGGCTCTGGAAAGTCCGAAATCACTACCGACAATACCGACAAAATAGAACACGTACTGCTGTCTACTTCACGTTACCCGTTTTTTAAATACAATAAATGAACCGATTCAAATGACTATTCCAGAAAAAGAAGCGCTAAAAGCGTTGAAGCCCGACCTGATCAGCAGCTGGACGCTAGTGCTGGCGTTCTTCGTGCTGGTGTTCAACTTCGTGCTGCTGGAGACGCTGGCCACCAGCCTCACCATGGACCAGTTCGCGTGGAGCAAGAAGCAGGCGCTGGAGTACATGGGCGCGCTCATGAGCGCCGGCGCCGTCGTGGCGTGCCTCACCTTCGCCGCCATCGGACCGCTCACCAAGCTCTTTGAAGAAAGGTCTGTCTTACACTGTTGTCGTGGTGTTCCCGGCAGAGTAGAATAGGACCATTCCAAATCTTCCCATGGATGTCGTAGAAGGTGACTTAGGAAACACAAGCTAAACAAAGCTTTTAAACCTAAACTTCAACCCGTCTGGCCAGCGTGAAGAGTGTAGGCCAAATCCTCTGACTTATACATACTTATATGGCTCTGGTAGTATAGAGAGGGTCTTGCTCATGCATTGGAGACTTAAAAGACCTGATGATGACATGTCGAGCCCATGAAGATACTGAACGTAGCTCCACTTAATGGCAATATTACAGTTACTTTTACACACTAAACGATATATTATGTGCAGGTTTTCGACGATGTATTTAATTAATGACATTTTAGTATAAAACAACACTAGATTGGAGACATTTAAACTTTAGGGTCGAGCGGGGTTTGAACCCAGGCCCTTTCTGGTTATGGGTCAACCACTATGGCATTACGGAAATTTTCCGACAATTTCTTGAATTCTATTCGATACGATACAGACCTACTCGTAAATGTTACTCACGTGAAGTGAAGTGATTCATTGAATAAAGGACGATGACTTCGATGTAAGAATTTACAATTCCTGTTTCTTTGTTTTATATACCGCTGTTGGGGTCAATGGCTTTCTATTGTTTGTGCAGTACTTACGCTCGAGTCTTACCTCGTCATTGACAGATACTGGTCAAAAGATATTTAATTGAAAGAAGCCATTTCGACTCAATACGAAGAAGATTGACAGAGGTGGACTTCGTTCGAGACGCCTGCAACTGCGGTTCTTGGAAATATTTTAGTTGTGTAGCTAGTCCTGGTCGTAAGCGTAGGTAGTTCCCGCCGGACACCCTTGGGGGGTGAAACCCATAAAAAGTACTTAAATATAACATACCATGGCGACGACCATGCCATGATACCTTTTTTCCCAAGAACACCAGTGCTAGCTTAGATAATGTCAATAACCCGGCTTGATGATGGAAATGCTCAGCGTTGAATGGCTTTGTCTTCTAATTTTTATTTAGCTTACAGTTTTGACTCAAACATACGTACATACTGTCACGTCCTTTTCCCTTGCGGGGTAGACAGAGCTCAGTTCTATAAAAGTTAAAGCCACTTTTAGCATGGTGATGGGCGGAGAGCTGGAGAAGCAGCTGGTACATTCTATGTTTTTCCTTTACTCCGAGACCAGCGTGGAAGCTCGAGGAAATAGGGTTGCCAACATTTTTTGTCTGAATATAGTGTTCTTAGTGGGATCTATTGTACAGAAATACAGTATTTTCGCGTACTATACATGGCGAAATTTTGATCGTTCCGGACCATTAAAGGGGTGATTCAGCCCGTCAATATAAACAACTTTTCCTGTGGGACAAATGCTGTAAACTCGAAAAAAAAATTCGACATTCCTATACAAATTGCCCGGGCGGCTGACAACTTTTGTATGAAAATGTCGAAATAAAATTTGAGTTTCCAGCGTTGGTCCCATAAAAAAAATGGTTCATATCGACGGGCTGAATCACCCCTTTAAGGGTTCAGAACGATCAAAATTTCGCCATGTATATGTTTTCAACAGTATATAGTACGGAGTCCCTAAATATAGTACAATACTATACATTATAGTACGGTTGGCAACCCTACGTGGAAGCGACTTATCGCTTTGTTTATCATCAGGGCGCTGCTGTTGTGGGGCGGCTTTTTGCTGACGGGGCTGGCGTCGGTGCTGTGCATCCCGTGGGGGCCGGGCCCGCCGCCCGCGGCGCCGGCCGGCGCGCTGGAGGCCGGCGGCGGCTGCCCCGCGGCCTCGCAGCCGTGGTGCGAGACCTCGCGCGGCCTCACGCTCACGCAGTTCCTGCTGGGCTACGCCTGCGTCTCCGTGGGCTACTCGCTCGGCGTCACGCTCATACAGACCATCTTCTCAAAGGTGCTGGGGCCGCGCCCGCAGGTACGAGTGCTTTGGTACAAATACTAAATAGGACAGAGGACTTTGTTTATGTCACAAGACAACTATAATCGTCGAGCTCCGTGGCGCAGCGGTCAACACGCTAGCCTGCGACACGGGGGTCCCGGGTTCAATCCCCGGTCAGGTCAAGATGGAAAAAGATCTTTTTCATATTGACCTAGGTCTTGGATGTTTATCTATATAAGTATATGTTATAAAATATAGTATCGTTGAGTTAGTATCCTGCGACACAAGTTCACAACTTACTGTGGGGCTAGCTCAATTTGTGTGATATGTCCCTATATATTTATTAAATGAGAAGGACATAGGCTATATATCACGCGAGCGAAGCCACGGGTAACAGCTAGTATGTTATAAGAACAATACATAATAAAGCAAATATATAATATTATACCTATATAATCTTAGCATAGATTAAAAAAATCGTCTATTCCTACTTCTACTATATTGACGATACGACACATCATTTAATGCTGACTAATAAAAGGTATTTACTCCAAAATTGACAAATATTGCCACCATTCCTTGTTTCTGTTTGTATGGAGACATGCACGTCCAGGGTCCTCTTAACTCTATGAATTAATCATCATCATAACACAACAAATCTGTTCAGTGTTATCACGAATCTGTTAATTGTCACACCAAAAATTATTCCTAGCATCGATAGGTACTTATAAAAAACTCCCATTTTGAAACTTCTTTAAACTAAACTGACTTCTGAATTTTGCTTCTGAGCTCCTCCAATTTGTTATCATCATCATCAGGTCTTTTAAAGTTTCCACTGCAGGAGCACGATTCTCGTTGTACTACCAGAGCCATATATTTAGAACAGTCAGAGGATTTGGCCTACAATTTCCACGCTGGCCAGACGGATTGGAGAGGTCTCTTTGATGTTTATAAGCTTTGCTTAGCTTGTGTTCCCTAAGTCGCCTTCTACGACGTCCACGGAAGACTTGGAGTGGTCCTATCTACTCTGCCGGGAACCACACGGCACGGCGCCCCATCACATACTCCAATTTTGAATAGCTAGTTATTTTTGTCGTGGTGTTTGGCAGGGCGTGTGGATGGGCGTGCTGACGGGCGCGGGCTGCGTGTCGCGCGCGCTGGGCCCCGTGTTCGTGGCGGCCGTGTACGCGCGCCACGGGCCCGCCGCCACCTTCGGCAGCACGGCCGCGCTCACGCTCGCCGCGCTGCTCGCGCTGCGCGCCGTCTACTCCCGCCTGCAGCCGCCGCCGCTCGCCGCGCCCGACACCGAGCTGCAGCAGCTCAATGCCGACCGCCCGCCCGACGACGCGTGACCGGGATCGCATCACGTCTACTCACGCCTGCAGCCGCCGCCGCTCGCCGCGCCCGACACCGAGCTGCAGCAGCTCAATGCCGACCGCCCGCCCGACGACGCGTGACCGGGATCGCATCACGTCTACTCACGCCTGCAGCCGCCGCCGCTCGCCGCGCCCGACACCGAGCTGCAGCAGCTCAATGCCGACCACCTGCCCGACGACGCGTGACCGGGATCGCATCACGTCTACTCACGCCTGCAGCCGCCGCCGCTCGCCGCGCCTGACACCGAGCTGCAGCAGCTCAATGCCGACCACCTGCCCGACGACGCGTGACCGGGATCGCATCACGTCTACTCCCGCCTGCAGCCGCCGCCGCTCGCCGCGCCCGACACCGAGCTGCAGCAGCTCAATGCCGACCGCCCGCCCGACGACGCGTGACCGGGATCGCATCACGTCTACTCACGCCTGCAGCCGCCGCCGCTCGCCGCGCCCGACACCGAGCTGCAGCAGCTCAATGCCGACCACCTGCCCGACGACGCGTGACCGGGATCGCATCACGTCTACTCCCGCCTGCAGCCGCCGCCGCTCGCCGCGCCCGACACCGAGCAGCAATGCCGACCGCCCGCCCGATGACGCCCGACCGCATCCCTACATACAACGGAAGAACTGCTTCATGCATGATACATCAACTGCTCGGCTGAAGGGTGACGCATAATCGCAATTGGATTTGTTGCCTTGTCAGCGAGTCGCTCCACGTCGGGTCGCCAGTCGCCACCACGTCTACTTCTCAAAATTTTCGAAGTAGATTTAGAATTCAAAGGAATTAGTTACTTTTATTATCGCCACGTCGACTCGCCGCCATGTCGAATGTGAACTGTACAGGAAATAAAAGTGAGGCTGAAACACATACCTACCTGTCCTAACGGTCAGTTGCCTTAGTTGTTTACGCTAGACACCTAGAGCCACCTGGTAGAGCCACGCTACCGGCGAAAATCACTTTTGCTTGTAGCACAAATGGGCCGACTCGTACGGAAAGTACCACAATCTTACAGAAAAACGGCATTTGAGTAGTAGCTTTTATGCTTCGTTCGGTGGCCGGTGAGTGAAAGAGCCGAAAGCCCATCCCCCTTCCCCTCTAGGGAGGGTAAAATAAAAGGCCAACACTCTTGTCACATCCCTGGTGTACGAATTACGATTAGTGCATGGGCAGCGACGATCACTGTCCATCAGGTGACCCGCTTGCTCGTTTGCCATCCTATGCCATAAAAAAATGCTTTATGCCGCTAGATAAGTCACCCACCTCTAAAATAAAGAATACCTCAAGAGCATCAAAATCGAGGTGGCAAATAATAATGACGTAAACGTCCCATTGTAATGGTTTGCTCATTTAAAACACATTACCATATAAATTGGTGTTGCTGGCGCTCAAACAACTACCTAAGTAGGTAATTGACTAGGTATGTTTGTTCTCAGGTCAAGGCGGTCTGATTTGGATTTTTAAATTGTAAATAGATACGTAGTTTGGACTGTACAGTAGCTCAGTTATATTGGTTTAGGTAATTATAACTATAAGACGCTCATTGAATAGTGAATAAATATTGTACATATCAATAGGTAGTTTAATAGCTTATAAAATTTAAGTATTTGCATATTTTTTAAATTGTTTCTGACACACAATATCTTGCCATAACAATGTGTTATACCTATAACGTGAAATGGTGAAACTTCCTCATTTGCTTGTCTTTCTTTTACCGTTTGCCATATTTGCTCAAATTTGATATTTTTTTTAATGTAGTAACCTAATTAATGAATATTATATCAAATATTTAGCCACGAGAATCGTGTTGATGATACAAGTAGCATTAGACAGTCGCAGCAATTTAGTTAAGTCGTGTCCAGGATGTGATACCGCTGTGATAACGAGCGTGGCAACCGCAAGACTGACTGTAGACGCCACGTTGCCTCCATGTTGCCTCGCTACCAACTATTTTTGAACGGGTGACATTACTAAATGAGCGATTTTCACACAAAAATCGTACGCTTTGTGAAGTAAGTTAGATAAGTAAAATAGAAATGTGTTCATAAATGTATCTTTAAAGAAGTTTGCCACACAGAGAGAGAGTGAGGGCTGTTAAGCAAAGTAGTGGTAGAATATAACTGGGCACAACACTCAAAGTATCTCGGTTTAGTTTGTTCTGAACTTGAACCTTCATAGTGATTTAGAAGCCCGCAGGTCTGTGTACTAAAAAGAAATGCAGTGAGCGCCTAGTTATATTTTGCAAGTGCTTCTACTATTTTTGTAGGTCTCACTCAATATATTTTGACCAGCAGTGGTTTGTACGAAGATTAATTCGATATTTTTTAACCATGTTTTAAATTAAACTATCTACAGTTATATGAATGTTGTTTTTTTTTATTTAGTAACTTCTATACTCGTGATGTGATTCGAAACCTGGGAACGATCTTGGTGCGTAACAAACACAAAGGAAAGTATTAGGTACTAAGTACCTACTTACTTAGTACCTAATACTTTCCTTTGTGTTCGTTTTACTTACAAGAAATTATGTAAAAAGGTACCTACTTAGTAAAAAAAAAATAGTACCGAAGATCATCACAAAAGATTTAATTTAATTAAAGAATATAAAAATAAGTCTGCCAGTCTTCCATAATAATTTGGACAAACTCAATGTCACTCTCACATTAAGATAAAATCTAACGACACCTCGTTGGATAAAATCAAAGGCTACAGAGAGTGTCAAAGGAATATTTTTACATTACAAATATAAACTCAAAAAAACCCTCGTTACCCACTTGGGCGATTAGATGTAAAAAATGTCTAGAAAAAAGAGGGCTATACCTAGTATTACCTAGTTAAACACTAAAAATGTTTTATTAAAATCTTGTGTAATATCTCTGATGTCATAAGTACGAAAATATTTACTTACAAACTAAATAAAATATATATAAGTATATGTACAAATAGCAGTTATCGGACAACGTATTTGTCCAAGTTACGGCACCAAACATAACACTATATTTATTGTGATTATCACAGCGAATGACTAAAATTAACATTCAGTGCGTGTCAATATCATATCTTGTGCCACCCAACACACTAGGTAGGTAGTGCTTCCAGTTCTAAGTTATATTACGTAAGTACTTCTTTTTTACACAACTTACGTAGGTAAACTTTGCACCCTGATATGAAATTATTTACAGCCCCCGTGGCTTAGATATGGGTTCTTACTTCTGTATGAATACGAACCCTAAAAAGAAGACTAGGGAATGAAAGAAACTGGTGCTTCTTTTACTGCGGATGCAGTTGATTGGGGGCGATGTGGGATTCGCACCTTTTTTTGCGCTCCTCTTATTACTCCCCTTAACATTTAGTTAGTTAGGTACAAAGTATAGTTACATTGAAAAGCATGAGTTTGACCTCCTAACCCTCACGTACGAGGGCTTTTAGAATCTCATATTACTGTCCATGAATAAGGATTTTTTTATCTGCGTTTGTGGTGATTGCATGAGTGGCACACGATGTGTCCTGTAGCAGTCACATGTCGGCGGACAGCACGGGGCGCGCGACGGGCGGCGGCGCGGCGGGCGGCGCGGTTTGCGGCGCGCGCAGCCGCTCGGCCGCCGCCACGCTCTGCGGCAGCGCCGCGCGCCGCGTCTCGGGCACCAGCAACACGAGCAGCGCCGCCGATAGCGAACACGCACCGTACAGTATCGCCTGCACGTAGCCGCTCTGCAAAAATACAACCAGTATTGTTTGGAACACCTTGCTGTTAATAAGTAACGTACGCTTGACTTGACATGCTACTTGCCTCCGCCACTGTCTTCATTTACAGGGTCTTATTCATCGCTTCATCGTAGGACTGTATTATCGATGGCGTTCTTACTATAGGTATGGTTTGCCACTAAGCAGAGTAATGTAGAGCTATATCTAAAGATGGAGCCCACGCAGCCGAACAGCGAGAGTGCGGCCAGCGCGGAGCTGCGTGCGTGCGTCGGGTGCAGCTCCGACACCACTTGCACTTTATGCCACTTGGATGGGTGACCGCAAGTGGCATAATTATCTAGAGCTCCTCTGTGCTTTGGAAGGCACGTTAAGCCGCTGGTCCCGGCTGCCATCATTGATGGCAGTCGTTAAGCTGTCAGATGCCTTTAGGCAGCTTGAAAAATCTGACACCACTTTTGGCGACTCATACACGAAAAAAAACAACTTCGACGCCAACACATTAGAGCTATCTCACGCAGAGTGAGGTCAACGGCGAGAGGATGTAGCCGACGCGGCCGACCAGCGAGGTGGCAGCCAGAGCGGAGCTGCGCGCGTGCGTCAATCAGCTCCAACACCAACACATAGTGCGCTACTAAGCAGAACAATGTAGAGCTATCTCACTAAGAGCGGGGTCTGCAGTGCGAGGATGGAGCCGACGCGGCTGACCAAAGAGGTGGCGGCCAGCGCGGAGCAGCGTGCGTGCATCGGGAACAGCGCCAACACTAACATGTTAGAGTATCTCACCAAGAGAGGTGTCTGCGGCGCGAGGATGGAGCCGACGCGGCCGACCAGCGAGGTGGCGGCCAGCGCGGAGCTGCGCGCGTGCGTCGGGAACAGCTCCGCCGTGAACACGTACAGCGAGTTGAACGCGCACGTGATGGCCAGCTTGCCCACGAAGAACAGCCCGAGGCCCGTGCCCGAGTGCGCTGCAAACACATACGTGCATTTATTTACAGTTTGAAATAGATACCTATTTTTGGGATAATTTTTTTGGTGCCAGCTGCACCAATGCTTTTTCCAGGTACTTTGGGCGCGGTTTAAGCGATAATTTTAAATACTGAGAGCTCTTACCGGCGCCAAAATTCCGGTCTCATATTTTTTCCTCACTCTATATCTACCGATAGTAATTGGATGCGTAATGGCTTATCTGTACTGTTCACTAAGTCTGAACTTGAAGACAATGACATCGTTCCAGGGAATTCGTAATTTACATGTCGATATCTCAATTAACTTTAAGATGTGATTTTGGCGGACTAGCGCTCGATATCTATACTGAAGGTGCACCTTGTCGGAGTATTTACAGACGAAAGGCACAACACAAGCGACGCCCCAGAGCAGGAAGGTCAGGAACTGAAGGTGCACCTTGTCGGAGTACTTACAGATGAAGAAGGGCACGACGCAAGCGACAGCGCCGAGCAGGAGTACTTACAGATGAAGAAGAGCACGACGCAGGCGACGCCGCAGAGCAGGAAGGACAGGAACTGAAGATGCCCCTAGCCGGAGTATTTACAGATGAAGGGCACGACGCAGGCGATACCACAGAGCAGGAAGGACAGGAACAAAAGGTGCACTAAGTCGGAGTACTTACAGACGAAGAAAGGCACGACGCAAGCGACGCCGCAGAGCAGAATGGACAGGAAGTGAAGGTGCCCCTAGCCGGAGTACTTACAGATGAAGGGCACGACGCAGGCGATACCACAGAGCAGGAAGGACAGGAACAAAAGGTGCACTAAGTCGGAGTACTTACAGATGAAGAAGGGCACGACGCAGGCGACGCCGCAGAGCAGAATGGACAGGAAGTGAAGGTGCAACTTGTCGGAGTACTTACAGACGGAGAAGGGCTAGATGCAAGCGACACCTCAGAGCAGGAGTACTTACAGATGAAAAAAGGCACGACGCAGGCGACGCCGCAGAGCAGGAAGGACAGGAAGACGGTGCGCCGGCGGCCCACGCGCTCCAGCAGCATCATGAGCAGCAGTGACGCGACGATCTCCATACCCATGTTCAGCGCGAAGTTCACATGCCTGTTAGAAAGAGTTAATTGTTCAAGTCTCCAAAAACTTTTAATGCAAATTAATGATTATTATATTTGTATCTCCTTGGGAGCCACGGGTGTTACCCCGGTCGTTTAGAAGGCTTGTGTGGAACACGTAGAAGCCATTTGGAGAAGTTGATGTAAATAAGCCAATTTTGGAACTATTTGGCCTATGATAGAATACACATTCTGATATCTATGATAGCATAAGTGGTAAATTAATAAAAATTTATGATGTTTGATATAATTTTGAAGCTTTAGCATGGCAGCAGAGCAGTGCATAAACCAGAATAGATAATTAGGCAAAAGAAATCGACACTAAGATTTGGATATATAGGAAAGATTTTTGTCTTTCGTAATGAATTAACTGAAGTACTATTGGAAATTTGACCAGCTGATCGATGAGTTTGTATTGGAGATTCAATTTTCTTTTTAATTTTTACTTTTTTTTATTATATTTTTACATACTATTAGGGATTCTGATTCCGACTAGAATAAAATATTGCGAAAGAGTTCAGAATCACCTGTATAAGAAGGAGAGAGATCACCTTTGGCCGGCTAGCGAGACCGAGTTGATGCTGAGGCCGTAGTAGACGAAGGCGCAGGCTGCCCAACACCACCCACACAACAGGAACCTTCCCAACAGCACGCGGGATTTGACCAGCTGCAGCCATAGGTTGCCATCCCTCTTCTGCGCCTCTTGACAGCTGTCTGTTTGTAAGGCTTTCATGATGTCATCGCTGAGGACAACCTACAAACACAATGACTTGTATCTATAAAAAATATCACAAAGCTTACAAACCAGTTTTAAAGAATGGAAGGCATGCGAGATTCAGGGATATAACCTAACTAAATCTCGCATAAAATCTGGACACTGCTTTGGTACCATCTCCTTCTGTACCTTACAAGTTATTTCGGTAGCTCACGATGAAAAATTAAAGAACACCCACTTTGTTAACCCTCGCCACTTTCCTCAGCACTGCAGTGAGTTCCTCTCCTCTTCCCCTCGATAGCAGCCATCGGGGGCTTTCATCCAACAGCAGCCAGTAGAGCGGCAGTAGCAGCGCCGGCGCGTGGATGGTGACCAGAAGGTGCCGCCAGTAGGGCAGCGCCCACGCCGCCAGCGCGAACACCATGCCGCCGAGCCCGTACGCCACGCCCGTCGCGCACGCGAACGCGGCGCGCACTTGTGGACGCGCTAGCTCCACCACTGATAAAACACACATCTTTCAAATATACTGCCCAGTGGCCACGTCGCGCGACTTAAATAGGCTAAACAATGTCATGCTTATGTATGACAAAGCTGAGCCCATTTTCTCTCCTATGGGTATGACGATTGGCATACCCATAGGAGAGAAGATGGGCTCAGCCATTGCCATATATCTGTCTCAGAGAATTGTCAATTAAGAGATAGACGGACGTAAGGGACTAGAGTTGAATGTTGAGATGGTTTATAACAGATCATTATGGAGGGAGACAATATACAAAGCCGACCCTAAATAGAGAAAAGGCTAGGAAGAAGGTTCGTTTTGAGAAGGGGCCCAAGACCCACCTTCGAAACCCCGTCACGGACCTGCTGTAGTAGCTTAGTGGACACTTAGTTATGGCTGGTATACACTTTGATTAGTGAAAGTGCAAAGTTCATAGATTTCCTACTAAAAGTTTAGTAGCAATTGTATGAACTTCGCACTTGTTGTCACATTGGAAACTAAACTAACGATATAAAAATTATGCATAGTTAGACGTTAAAATAACCTAACCAGCCCAGTAAAAGGATATTGATGCAGAGCCATGCCTTGTTCTCCAACGGTGTCGGCAAGGCCAAAAGTTATAAGACAGATACCTATATAAACGAAGTGATAGGAGTACATTATGTACGGATGAGAATAAAAATAAATGGCCGTGTTAACCCGTCACCTACTAACGCAATCCTAATTCTACCTTCCTAACAAATATTATAAATGCGAAAGTGAGTTTGTTTGTTTGTTTATTTATTTGTTACGCTTTCACGCCCTATCTACTGAACCGATCATCATGAAATTTTGCATACACATAGGTTAGGGTACTGAGAAGGACATAGGCTAAATATCACGCGGGCAAAGCCACAGGTAACAGCTAGTTCTTCATATTTTCATTCGTCCTTGAGTTAGCTAGAAATATTGTCCAGTGGCAAGGTAGCACTCACTCATGACATAGCCGGCGCTGTTGAACCCGTAGCCCAGCATAGCCTCGAAAAACTCCATGGAAACGTACATCTGGTAGTTGACGGCCATCGCCTTCACAAGCCCCAGCGCGCCCGCGCAACCCGCGAAGATGCAGAACGCCGTGCGGCGGCCCCAACTGCAACACGACATACATCCATGTTTACCGTAGTTTATATAGTTAATTCGTCTCTGTTAGATCCATGCGTAGTATACATCATCAGTTTCGGTGAGACTTTTACGGGCACCCCTACCCTATGGCGAGATTTCTGGCATCCAATTCTTATAAATTCCGACTGCTGTCGCTCCCCTACATCTAGCGCCCTTTCCTACGGAATATTGGAGCTCGGATTTTACCAAAAGAAAACAATCCCTAAAGATAGATGGTGATATTCTACTGCATTAATTGATTCAAATGAAATACGAAAAAAAGACAGTCAAATGAAAATCTCCTGTCAATCGCTATGTATAGAAAGTGATACTGACAGGTCGGAGACGTAGCCGGTGAGCAGCAGCGCGAACGGCAGCGCGGCGTTGCGCACCGAACCCACCAGGGTGCGCAGCCAAGGACGGCAGCCCAGCCCGAACTGAAACACCACGCACCATGCTCATTACAACTGATGTATCGAAAGAGGCTTATGATATAAATTTTATATATAATAAATATAAATATATACGGACAAATCACATAGATTGAGCTAGCCCTAAAGTAAGTTCTTAAGTAAGACTTGTGTTATATTATGGGAACTAACTCAACGATACTATATTCTATAATAGATATTTTTAGATAAACATCCAAGACGTCAATCTGAAAAAGACCATTTTTCATCTTGAGCTGACCAGGGATTGAACCCGGGACCATCCGTGTCACAGGCCGGCGTGTTGAAAGCGGCACCACAGAGCTCGTCTAAAAAAAATTGTACTGGTAAAATTACGAGTATACTGTTGCAGTTTATGTCAATATATATTGCGGGCACTTATGAAGGTTGAATATGTTGGGGACACAGAGCAAGGAATTACAATGTAGCTCGCGCGCTCGCGAGCGACAAGTCATTTCTTGCTCTGTGGTTGGGGGTTGTATACGTAAATATTGATACACAAATACCTCTGAGAATATAGTATTTTCGTTCTCGTAAAGTATCTGGTCGCAGGGCTGCGTGAGGTGGCTGTAGTCGGCGGGCAGACAGGCGTCGAGCGAGGCGTTGGTGAGCGGTTGGTAGCGCTGGCACGCGGCTGCCGGCAGCAACGCCAGCACACTCTCATTGGCGAACTGCGCGGCTGACGGCTGGCCCTCGCACTCGGGCACCACGCAGCTGGAACATAACATGACATAGATAAGAACAATATTTGTGTGTCACAGGAATGCTATTACACAAATTCCGATCTCTCTCCGGCTTCCAATAGCCAGAGAAATCCCACTCTGCGACCTCGTCACACTCGCCACCGGAATAGAGTGCGAGAGTAGAATTAGCTCCGATCACTGGTAACCGCCCAACGGTCCCGGGTGATTTGCACTCAAGATAGGTCATTCTGGCAACGTAGCTTACGACCCATTTAAATAAAGCTTTATTCTATTCTATTCCATACAGAAAAATATAAAAGTTGCTGCTCTCCAAAGGCTTCGCCATTGTTTCTCAGTTCGGCCCTTCAGGCTATGCATGCAAATCGCGGCCCATCAGGCAATGAGAGTTTGCTGCCTTTCCAAGCCTTGTGCATATAGGCAACGCCCAAAAACGAGGTCTATCCCTCTTGGGGGTCCTTTGGTGATGTTCGCCTTACTGGTTCAGGGCACTCTGCTCTCACCTCAAAAAGTCCGGTGAAGTAGCAAAAACAGAACTTTCATAAAAAAAAAAACACACACAAATAACTGTGAATACATAAGTAAGTTTATCTAAAAAGTCCCAATTAGTAATCATAATGCTGTTAAACTTTTATTTTGTTGCTTACCCTTCTCGATGGGTTTCAAAGAAAACACTAATACCTATTTATGGTTAATTTCCGTTATTTTGTTGATTTTTTTTTAAATACTTGGTATGCCAAGATAAAACGATGCATTAATAACAGGAATTAATGGGTACGTTTCGATGATTCAAGGCGTGCATTAAATAGGCGTCCGCAAAAATACTCTCCTGAGATAAAAATAAAGAGAATGAAAATAAAATGTGGAAAAATACTCGTAATAATCTTCTCTCCATTTTGTAGACACTTTGAGGAGGTTGCAAGACAGACTCCGTGAGGAGTCGCCATTCAATAACTGCTGAAAGATCCAACGTCGATCCAAGATCGCAGGCATCTGCTTCAATAGTGTGTCAAGAACACTATCGTCTGCAGGGCGGGCAGGAGCATGGCGTCTGTTATCGCCGATAAGACAGCGCAGATACTGTGATTAATGGCGGCTGATAACTGCTGATCTTATTTTTACAATCCCATCCACCTTTACCAGTTGCATCAACTCGAAGTGAAATGAAAAAGCTCGGTCCGGGTCCGACTGAGAATTGTTATGTATGGAAGAATTATTTCAGTGTCTTTCAGGACTAGCATTTACGTGCTTATCTTGGAAATCCGACACACACGATCACTAGAAGACGGTCACGCACGACATTAGTATACATCTATTTCCCTCGCACATACATACATACTCTCTCTTACGTCATGTGACTATGTTGTCTGTAAACATGGATCTGAGAATAATCAGAATAAGCCACTAAGGAAATGTAACAGTAACGCAAATATCAATGAAATGTTCCATTCATTTTCCACTGTTCGACATTCATCTCTTCCAAAAAAATAAAACTACTTATATATTACTAAATTACACAGATTGAGCTAGTTGTTAATTTTTGTCGTGGGATGGTAACATTTTAACCCAAAGTCATTCGTTTAAAAGATAAGCACTTTGAAAGTGTTAAAAATTCGAGCAAAAATTAAAATTATGCTGCAGATCGCAATAAACACTATCGATGCAAAGTCAGCAGTTTTCAAGATATTTTCATTAACCGTAAATTATCATATAAACACAATAAAAATGCGGGCGATTACGATCCTGGTCACTACCTATATTTCGTTTAAACTAATTTGCGTCGAAACTGTTTATTGTGATCTGCTATTCCTGCTACTCAAATATACGAGTACTAATTGCTACTTATTCTACACACAAAATAAACCCCTCTACATTGCATTTGTCGACTATAAACACTTTCGATGCAATATCGTATAGTATATAGTCAGCCGTTAATAGCGTAAAACATGCATTCATATTTCAGTCAAATAACATATATAAACATCTTATGAAATATCAATTATAATAGCGCAGCCTCTGTGAACATACACATCCCCGGACCAGTGCTCGTCGTGGAAAGGGGCGTGAAACAGGGCGACCCATTATCACCGCAACTTTTTACAAGTTGTCTCGAAGAGCTGTTCCGTAAACTGGCTTCAAATGGGAGACACTGGACAATATCGGCGGCAAGTGGTTATCTAACCATCGCCACGCTGATGACATTGTTCTTTTATCCTATTCCGCTTCTGAGCTTAAAAGTCTGCTTGAAGATAGCACGGAAAGGCGTGAGGTTGGGCTTCAGATAAATCGGATGAAGACTAAGGTCATGACCAACAGCACCAAGCGAGGTGGTTGGGCAGGCAATACACTATGTCGAGGAGTAGACAGCTTCGTTCGATAACAGGCAAAATACGGAGATTGATCGCTGAATCGATGACGCCTGGAAGAGTTCAGCTACTAAACCCCTTATTTACAGTCGTGCAATGATTTATCACTTAATGACATAACTACCTATAATCTAAAATATTACGAATGAAGGATTAATAAATAGGACAAAATTAATTCAAGAGGCAACTCTTCCAGTCAAGGGCGGTTCATATCCTAGGGAGCTCTCTCGGATGTCTTTTGCCGCATCGCTCATATATTTCGCTGTGTGAACCAAAGTATGAAAAAGAGTAGAAACGACGTTCGCCAGCCTCGCTCGCTGGTGATGTGAACCGCCCTTCACTGGCCCAGTCCAGTGAAGGACAGTGAAGGAAAGGAAGGAACATCTCACCAGATTGACAAAGGACACACATTAACACGGAAAGAAGACGTTTGTACGAAAATCTGTCTGTAAAAGGTGGTACGAAGTCTTCCAAGGAGACATAGCAATGGATTATGCAAAACTCGAGCCTGCCAAACACTTCGGAATTTGTAATAACGATTTTTAAATAAACTTAGTCTTGTTATGAAGAATATATGATGTGTTAAATTGACTCTTTCCCTTATGGGATTTACAGTTCCTAAATCCATAAGATCTAAATGCCATGTTAAGCGAGTTGGCGAACGTGAAGGTGGAAAACGGAATTCAAATAGTGATGTGTTGCTAACCGTATCACCTAGGTATTAAAATTATTCCATTGTTTTTCGCCCATTCCCTGGTCGGTTTCTACGGTCTACGTTGAAAGAGAAGCAGCTGGTGGGTCTACGCTTTCTTTTTTAAAATTTTACAATTTTCCTGTGAAAGTTGAAAATTTGCTCGTAAAATAAAACGTAGTCGGGCTAAGTCTTATTATTTTATCTCGTAATCTATGTAATGATGTGAAAGATAATGTTAATGACGCAGTGTCTGTATAATATGGTAATGATGTCCTAATCGGCGACTAATCGATGTTGACGGATTCGTGCCAGCGATATCGGCCCGGCGGAGATACGACCGAGCTTGCCATAAGTAATGGCTGGCGTATGTAAGTGTCATGTATGTGGCCGAGACAAATCGTTGCGTTGTAAAACAATTGACAATCTACCTACAGTTTCCCCGTTTACTTTTGAACATCTGTTTCAATATTTCTTTTGTCTGTCGCATTCAAAAACAAATCTACTTATTTTTATTATATATCTTAATAGTGCTATATTACTTAACCGAAAGCTGCACGCCGTTACAACTTTGGACCTGATTCGGTCTAATATTTAATCATATGGACTCCCAATGTGTAGATATCGGCGTCCGGACTTTAGTGACCAATCTATGTAGTAGTGTTAGGTGTGCCCGCTCTTTGTGATGTCCTTTGTTATGGCAATGTTGGGAGAGGCCATGGAAATACAAGAGCCGCCTTTATGATTGTATTAGTCCATCTTAATATACGAACCTACTCATTCTGTACAATATATAATGTTTTGTGTAGTTATTTTGTCAGTTTTAATGCTGTAAAATGTGGCAATTTATTTAGGGTCGGTCGGTCGGCCGTCAGCCTGATTTTTTAAAGTGGATTATAAGATATTAGTACCTACCCTTCGTGACTGTTTCGGCATTCAGTCTATGGCACACCTAATGATGTGTCTGAATTGTCCCTCCACAGTATTAAAGAAATAAATAAAGCAAACGACATAGATCACCGTTGCCAACTATTGGTTTTTTAAATTAATAAATATAACCATAACGACTGAACGAAACAAACGACAAAAGGAAGAAGTACCCTGTATATGAAATTTTTAAAGTGATAGTATGTGGCTTTGGGTCTTCAGACTTCAGAGACATGACTGGCTTGGTTCGCGATACCATGACACTGTGGGAATACCAGCTGTGAGCAGATTAGATTATGATGTTTACTTGGATACCTATTTATGTTTACTTATTTGATTACAGATTTTTCCGATAATATTTTCTTAAATTACCTGTTATATTTTAACGGTACCTACAACACCCGTATTTGAATGGGTAATTACCCAAAGAAGGTAATTACCTTATCTTGATAATTAATTACCTATCTGTACATTAGTACATATGATTATTTAAGTACTATATTTTATGTTACGAATATTTATTACTAACAATATTTTATTATGGTTGAATGATGAAGTACGACCCAGAGAGGGTCGTGCTCCTGCAGTGGAGACCTGGAAGACCTGATGATGATGATGATGATGAATGATGAAGTATGGCGAGCCCCATAATAATTATTTCGTATATCTTATAATTCTAGCTAAAATTTAGACTGAGATCGTAAATGTATCGGACATTTACGATCTCAGTCTGAATTTTCAACAGTAAAAGGATTTTCCAAGTAGGTAAACGAGGAGTTAACAATTAAAGTATAAAAGATAAATAAAATTCACAGCACAAACGAAAATAGTCTAAGTCACTTGACATAAAGCTCATCATCATCATTTCGAGTAGGTGACACGGGCAGTCGACCATGCACACCCTGGTATCAGAGTTCTTCGGAACCGCCTCTCGGCCTCTGACGTGGTTCCTTTAACGACTACCAGATGGCAGCCGGGACCACCGGCTTAACGTGCCTTCCGAAGCACGGAATCATCTTTCTTATCAGACAATCAGGTGATTCATGCCTGCAATGTCCTATAACCAAACTGGAAACAACTTAATTAAGTATGCTAAAAAATAAAGGCATACAATCTATTGATAAACACATCCAAATCTGCTAACGTATTTAGAAGTTATGGTGGAATTAAGAAACTATTATTATATTGACTTTGACATTGACTTTAAAAACTTGCACTCGCCTTACGAGCAGTCGTGTAAGAACACAGAACTATATCAAGATATAGTTCTGTGTGTAAGCAGAACCGCCGCGGAACGTCTTCGCTTACCGGAAAGGCACCAGCTCGGCCACAAACACGTAGTTCATGGAGTACATGGCGGCGAACAGGTTGGGCAGGCACAGCAGCGCCACCACGTAGCGTTGGTACAGCCCGAAGGGCTTCAGCTGTTCCAGCGCTGCCTCCAGCGCGGCGCCCGGCTCGGCCAGCGCGGCCGGCGCGCCCTGCTCGCCGCTCGCTCTCTTCTCCGCCATGGCACGCGCGGCACTGACAGGTGTGACGCCGACACACACTCGCCGTCACGTTGCGAGATAACACTCCGTGTGCGGCGCAGCCGAACCCAAGCCTTATCGCCGCGGATTTGAGGCTGCTCCGAACGCGGCGAAACGGTTCGATGCTATTTAATAATCCAAACGCTTATGATTGGAGAAATGGTTTCTTTATTAAAATAATTACATTTTGAAATGCCATATATTCCTTCTGACGTGCTTTGATTTGGTGACGTTTGATCCATTGACTATAGTTTTGATCAAAGGAGTACTCTATCCACTTACGTATTTCACGACACCCAGAACAATCAGAAAGTTATTCTCGGGACACGTTTGAGGCCAGTCCACAGATTTTAAATCTGTGTTTTAAATATACAGATCTGTGGGCCCACGTAAGCCTAACGGCGAGATACCCGAAAAAGGTATCCATAAGGTAGAATTTTTGTAAAAACTGTAAAAAGCCCCATAATTGTGGACCCCCAGGAGTAGCACAGTTAAGAAAGTTGCAAATGTGGGCGTAGGCTATTCTTAGCCGTCTCTACAATACCTATATAAAAAAATGCCGATACGTGCGCGTTTGCAATGTTTGCACTTTTTGGGTAAATATCGACTGGCCTATTGTTATTTTTAATGATTATTAGGTATTTCACTACTCTTCATTCCATACTTTTCGAACGCAATTTTCGTTTAAATATTATCACCTGAATAAGACGTGGATGTTAAAACAGCTGTGTGGCGACGTAATGATGTTTATTCCTGTTCTAGATTTTACAAATAAGTAACGTTCGCCCGCGTCGCCGCCCGCGTTAATGTCGATCATTTGGGAACATTATTTTTCTCCGGGATGAAAGGTAGCCTATGGCCTTTCCTGTACTCCATACGTGTACGCAAAATTTCATGATGATCGGTTCAGTAGATACGGCGTGAAAGCGAATCAAACAAACAAAAACAAACTCACTTTTGCATTTATAAAATTGGTTGGGATAGGTACCTATGAATTTTAAACCTACCGCGATCAGAAAAGTTAAAAGAATTCTCGACCACCTTATTTTAAAAGATAATAAAATTGTAAGAAGGGATTCCACCAGCAGAAACCCCTGACAAGATAACATTACGCGTTTTCAACGCTTTGCTCAGAGTTTTCAAATGATGGCTGTTTTCTCTGTTTTTTTCAATACTACACCTAGTGGTATCTTCCACGCTGGTCTGTGAGAAATGAAAAAAAGTAGAACAAATCAGTTTCTCTTCCCACGCAGATCGTAAAAGTCGATCGAGGGAATGACCGAATATTTGAGGAATCATCTGAGATTAGGAACACCTCATGCAGAACCGTAATGGTCCAGGTAAACTATAAGAAATATATAAATGACGCCTTAGCAAAAGTTATTTAACCTGTTGAGCATTTTTTGTTGAAGTATTTAATTCGAAGATTTACAACATCTGACGCAGAACCATAATGGTCCAAGTAAACAATAGGAAATATAAAAATGACGCTGTAGCAAAAGTTGTTCAGCCTGATTTTTGTTGAGGTAAAAAAATCGAAGATTTAGAACATCTGATATATTACCATGTCAAACTTTATACAGACAATTTTACCGAGTCACTCTCTCCACTGGGATAGAGTGCGTAGAGTGCGATTAGCTCATTTTACTGGTGACCGCCTAGCGGTCCCCCTTTTGGCAACGTACTTTTCAGCCCATACGGCAAAACATGAGAGTTTGCTGTCTCTCCAAGTTTGGAACACATGGAAGAAGACCTAAAGCCGAGGTCTGTCCCACCCGAAGGCCCTTTAGAGATGTGCGATAGGTTGAGGGCACTCTGCCCATACCTCAAAAGTTGGTGAAGTAGCGCAAGCTCACTTGGAGCTAGCTATACATATAGTCTTCTTCTTATCGTGTCGGTGGCTCAAAAAGTCTATAAGAATCCTATATTTTATCCCTCCAGTATTTAGCAACAGCCAATGCAAATCCATACAATTTTATAACACTGCTACAAGAACTTTCTTATGTACCTATCTATGTTTAATTCGTATTAAGGTAGAGCCATAAAGTCCACGCGGACGAAGTCGCGGGCATCAGGTAGTTAACATAATAAAACTTATTTTAGTTTTAACGAAAAATCAAAATATGGCACTATTCTTTACGATACTTATAGAAAGACTAAATATAAACATATTATTATTTTTGTTAGGAACAACCTTACACTGTGACAATGAGCTTTGTGTTACTCCTATTTTAAAAAGCTCATCTGTGACTTCTGTGCCCCGCTTGGTTTGTTTTGTAATTTAAAGAGCTATATTTATATTTTTCTTAATTATGTTCCAAAACCGAAAACTTCTTAAAATATAATTAATTAAAAAATTCATTGATGTACGTATTTAATATAAATTTAGGTCTTCAAGACTATTTACGAATATAATGAGTTGACGACATATAAAAAGTGTCTACCGCCGATAGCGACGTGATGGCTTGTGTGGCTTTCTCAATCATTTGATCCCGTCGACACTGTCAACAGATCGCGATATCTTTTGACCCCACGCGTGCAGCGCGGGCGGCTGTAGCCGGCGCGGCGTCAGGCAGGCCATCACACCGGAACGACAGCGACGTGGCGAGCACTTACATTGTGATAGGATAGCCTCATCTTCTAACTTAAAAGGATTATTTTCGCGTCAAAAATTCGTCACCTCCTTTGGCCGCTCGAGAATCAAAATTCAATCGTTTATTTAATATAGGTTTCTTTGAACTCTTATTAATTGTCATAATTAATTTTACAATTTTTACAACAAAAAACAAATTTTCAGTAATTTACTTATGACTAAGTTTATTCCGCTTCCAAAGCGGAGTGCAGAAGAAGCGGCAACAAACTGTACAGCGCATTTTCTCCAAGCGACGCGACGTCTCTCGTGCTAAGCTCTCGTGGCATCTTACGGCCGAGGCGACGAAGTATTTTTCTCGCGATGCTGGTCATTTTTAATATGCAAATAAGGCTAAAAATCCTATCACACTGTAACAAGTGCTTGCCGTTTCGCTGTCGTTTCGGTGTGATTAGAGTCTTAGGCCGCCGGTCGCCTCCTGAAGCTGCTGAAGCGCGCGCAGCTCACTCGTGCGCGCGCCCGGCGACGCGCCACACGTCCCGGAACACTAATTATTTGACGCTACTTCTGTTATAAACAAACTTTAACTAAAAATTTAAATATTTTATACATAAAATATAAGTGTCTCTGTATTTCAGACGGATCCTTAAAGTTTAAAATTTACGTCCTAAAAATTTTTAAAATCAATATTGTGAAGCATTCCGTATTTACATTAGTTACACCAACTTTTCAGAACTAGAGGACTATAAAAGCATTGAGAAAAAGTTAGATATCTTATCTGAGAGGTAGAAGTACTCCAGTAAATAAGTTATATACTTCAGACGATCGGTAGTACAATCCCTAGAGGTATTGCGGCCCCAAGTTGCAGCAGAAGGCGGCATCGTTTGGTCAGCTTCCCTCGTGAAGAAGAAGCGGCGCGAGGATGTCGGGGGGTGAGGGGTGGAGCGCGGGGTGGGGGTGGTGGCAGGCGCGGCTGGCGCTGCTGCTGGCGTTGCCCGTGCTGCTCACCGGCCTCTACAACACCAACTACGTGTTCCTCGCCGCGCCCACCGACTACAGGTAACATCCTTCAAATATTTTTTTAGAATCACAAGCTAAACAAAGCTCCTAAACATCAAAGAAACCTCTCCAACCCGTCTGGCGAGCATGGAGAGTGTAGGCCAAATCCTCTGAATGATCAGGCTAATATATAGCGCTGGTAGTACCGAGAGGGTCGTGCTCCTGCCGTGGAGACAAGTAAGACCTAATGATGATGATTCTACTTATACTATAAAGTAGCAATTTTAAAGGAACTTTATCCACGCAAATTATAGCCTATGTCACCCGCATATAAATTAGCTTTCTATAGGCGAAAGAATTTTGAAAATTGGTCCTGTACTGTCAGGGCCTATCCATTGCAAACTATTAATCAAATCTTTCCTCTTTACAATATTCTCTCAGAAATGTTGGAGCAAAGTAAAACAAATCTTTGTGACATACAAGACAATCCACAACATGCTTCCTCAAAATAAAATCTTTACAATTTACCTATTATAGATATTACACAACATAGAAACACTAATTGCCGATGTTTTACATAAGAAAAAGAAGCCAATAATATCATTATACTTAATATCAATTCTTTTGACTTCCGTCTTATGCTGTATGCTTCTATACCCGTGGAAACTGCAGCTGCAGGTGACGAATGGTGCTTGAATCTCGCTACGAGTGCAAAGAATCCCCATTTCACGCAGCACTCTACATTTCGATAATATAGAGAAAAACTTCCCAGACTTGTGTGGTAGAGTCCGTTAACTCCATTTTCATCAAAATAGACCCGTCAGAAAGAATAAGTATAGTTTGGTACTAAAAAAAAATATTTACCTGGTAAAACTTGTATAAATAAATTCATCATCATAGACGAACAATTAATTTGGTAGGAAGAAGTGCGTTCATATGCAACGAAGCAAACTTTTGATAAATAAGCTTGATTTTAAATATGGCTTACAGACGGAGACTGCAGCTTAGAAGCTGCAAGTCGTAATTAGATTCTTCGAAGATCCTCCTTATTAAAAGAACAAATCTAGGATTTTTTCAAGAATTATTTGTTTCTTGAATAAAATTACTATCCCCATTTGAACACCAAAATTTCATAACCCATTCGTTTATTTAACTAACGAAACACAAATAATGGCATGTGATCATCTGCAAAACACATGGTTACCTTTACGATACATATTATTAAGATGATGTAACATACAAACTCAGGATACAAATAACATTGTTAAAATGTTATGGCAATATAAGGAAGGTACAGCAGCTTTTTAAAAGGTTTTGCCCCCTTAAACCGACGCGGCCCGAGCTTTCCGAGGACGACCATGTGATCTGATCGCCTGTACTTTCACCGCAGCACGTGATGAGCTTTCTGAAAAAACTAATAAGTGCGTTGACTAACTGTAAGCTAAATGGTAAAAAACTGTAAAAAAAAACTTCTTAACGACTCCACATAAAATGAAAGCTCCGTTAAAATATCACACCACAACTTCGCGAGCATTATATTATAAATGCCATATAATTAGAATAATACAGTTAAAGCCGATATGCTATTCTGATAGAACTGTGTAGAATATAAAATAAACTTCGCAACGTTTAATCAAACTAATTAGAATTAATAACGCCATGGTTTTATTCATTAGGCAGATATACGCAACACCAGCTTAATAAAATCCCTTTACCAAAGCTAGCCGGCCCCAAGTCAATAAAATATCCAGAATACGACGTCGCGGTATCTTTCGCGTTTCCACTCGTAGACGTAGTATCTACAAATAAACTTCGCATTAAACGCGTGTTTATGGAGAGTAGAGTTAAGAATAACAATCTGATTTTTAATCGGTTGAAAAAGTGTTCTTGTACCGCTTGTTTTAAAAAAGAGTATCAACAAGAGTTATATATTCGAAGTTACAGAGTGGAAGCTTTAATTACTTGTCTAATTTTCTATCCTACCACCCTAACAACTTGGCCCCTTCATTAAAATTGACTTCGCTTAAGTGGCTCTACCATTTTATGCCTTTCGACGGATCCTTTCCACGGATAGCGATTGTTCTCCTTGCCTCGGTACTCCATAGGCGTGTGATTAGCGACGTTCCCTGTGTTGGACAGGTTTGTCGACGAGCAAGCTTGGACCGGCAGCCTCTTAGTGGCAGTCACTTGGAACCCGGCCCTACGCGATGCTTTTTATTAGACATGGCGCGTACGCACATGTTGGCAATGCGAAAAACCGTGAGACTCAAACTTTAGTAAACTTTTTGAATATATCTAATTTTCCATTTCTGAACTCTAGACATCCTACTACACAAAAAAAAAACTACGTGTTTTTTACATTTTTAGCATTTTTCGTTTTGTTTTTGTGTTACATTTAGTAAAAATTCCTTACAAGATAGATGTTTAGGCTGACGGTTCTAATTATAACTACGATATAATATAAGGAGAGATGTTGTCAGAGAAATGAAACAAGTGACTGCTCGAATAGAACTGATTATATTTGACGAAAACACATATAAGTAAGTGGTACAAAGAGTATGATATAAAGAGTAATAGTATAGAAGAGTAAATAGGTACTTAATCTAACCTCACATCACCGCACTTATAGAAAAAAAAATACAATGTATGGTATTTTTTTTTTATATTAAAACGAACATTGAGAATATAAATTAAGGTACATAGTACGGTTTCGTACGGTTTTTATGTATAATATCTTTTTTACCATAACCATTAATTATCTCTACGTTTGGTGGTATGTCCTTAACAACTTTATAAGGGCCTAAATATATATTATCAAACTTATTATTAGGTGTATTATTTTTCACTAAAATCAAATCATTTTCTTTATAGCTAACAGGGTTAATAGTTTTGTCATACACACATTTTCTATTTAACTTACTTTTTAACAGATTATTCCTAGCCTCTCTTTGAGAAAGTTGCAAACGGTATTTCAATTCATGTGGATAACTCTCGTAATTATAAAGAGGATCTACACTATTTGTCAGATTGCTGGGGAGAGAACATTTCTTACCAAACACCAACTCGTACGGGGTGAAGCCTGTTTCTGTGTGAACTCCTGTGTTGTATGAGAAACACCAAAAGGGAATCCACTTACTCCACATTTCAGGGTGATTTCCTGTTTGTATACGTAAAAACGCATTCAAATGTTTGTGTGTTACTTCTAGAGCTCCGATTGACTGGTGATGATAGGCTGTCGAGTTGAGTTGTTTTATATTCAGTAATTTACATACCTCTTGAAATATTTCTGAAAGAAACTCCTTTCCTCTGTCTGTAGCTATACAGTTCGGCACACCGTATCTGAGAATAAAATTATTAACAAACGATCTCGCAACTTCATCAGCTTTTTTGGAAATTAAGGGATAACCTTCAACATATTTTGTAAGTTCGCATTGGCACGTTAGAACATAAGAATAATTATCATTATCTCTGGCCAAGGGTCCGACAAGATCTAAGAAAACTTTCTCAAATGCAGTATGTGCTGTAGTAGTAATCGTCATTGGCTCTTTCTTTGGTAGTGAATGCTTTTGTCGCTGACAACTGTCACAACGCCTTACAAACTCTCTAACATCCTTATCAATGCCAGGCCAGAAATAATATTTCTTTATATTGTTCGACATTCTTCTCATGCCAGCATGGCCACTGCTAGGCAGGAGATGAAAATCATTTAAAATTAATTTTCTATCATGTTTATCCTCAACTCTTTTTACATTACTTAAAATACATATACGCGGTCCGGACCTATTCTTCTCATTTTTTATTTTATTTAATAACTTTTCTATAAAAATTTCATTATCTTTACTCTTTAGTATGTATATTTCCTCTAACTTCAATAAATTGCAAAAATTATCTAAATCTCTCACAAATTCGTCTCGCGTCATTTGTGATTGAGAATTTAGATATTTCACATAAATTGTTCTTTTACTTTCAACATAGCATAATATTTTATTTTCTTTAGTGATAATTCCTTCTTTCTCTAGATTTTTTAGTCCTTTCATATCAATTAGCTTTAACTCTACAGATTTTTTCGGTCTAATATGAGTACTTACGACTTTTGGTTGATCAGGCCTCAAGTCTGAAGCATTCATATCTACCGCTGAATCAGTATTGTATAATTTTCTCGCTTGCGCTCTTGTCATTACATTCATAACACTTTCGTGCATTTCTTTTAAATCGTTTAAAGTGATTCTAGACAGTGCATCTGCAGCTGCATTGTCAGAACCTTTAACATATTCTACTACAAAATTATATTCCTCTAATATAATTCTAAATTTCATAAGCCTACTGGAAGGATCTTTCATATTGAACAAATATACTAGTGGTTTATGATCTGTTAGTATTTTAAATGGGCGTGCATATAAATATGGACGAAAATACTTCACAGCCCATACGATTGCAAGTAATTCCTTCTCTATCACTGGATAATTCTTTTCACCTTTATTTAAGCTTCTACTAGCATAAGCTATTGGTCGTCCATTTCCATTTGATAAAATTGCTCCTATAGCATTATTTGACGCATCAGTTTGCACAATAAACTGATTTTGTTTTGAAAAATCGGGATACTGTAATATAGGTGGACTTATCAGTAGTTGTTTTAAAGTTTCAAAAGATTTTTGACTTTCGGTATTCCATTGAAATGGTACGCCTTTTCTTGTTAACTTATTTAAAGGATATGTGATTTCTGCGAATTTGGGGATAAATTTTCTATAGTAATTCGTGAAAGCTACAAATCGTTTTACTTCGTCTGAATTTGTTGGACATCGATAATTTTGTACTGCAGATATTTTTGCAGGGTCTGGCATTATACCTTCACTTGAAATAACATGACCCAAATACAAAATCTCTTTTTTTAGAAAATCGCATTTTGCTGGATTCAATTTTAAATTGACTTTTCGTAATCTTTCAAAAACATCTTGTAAGTTTTTGTTATGAATAGTTAAATTACGGCCAAAAACGATCAAATCGTCTAAATAAATTAAACATTTTTCATAATTTAGACCGGCCATTGCCAATGTAATCATTCTGGAAAATGAACTTGGGCTAGTTTTAAGTCCCATCGGCATACGTGTCATCTGGTACTGTCCTGAATGAAAAGCTGTAAATCTTCTGCTATTTTCATCTAATTTTACATTATAGTATCCTTGATGTAAATCTAAGTGCGTGAAATAAATGCTGCCTGTCAACGAATCTAGAATTTCTGTAATATCTGGTAATGGGAATTTATCATCTTCAATCTGATTATTCAACTTCCGATAGTCTATAACTAATCTCCATTTTTTGTCGCCTGTTGAATCCAACTTTTTAGGTACTAACAGTATCGGACTAGACCAATCGCTTTTGCTAGGCTCAATTATCCCTTCCTCTAACATTTTATCGATTTGACGTTTTATTTCGTCTTTTTGAGAGTAAGGTAAACGATATTGTTTTGAAAATATTGCCTTTGTATTAGGTTTTACTGAGATAGTATGTGTGAATACATCAGTTGTACTTAATTTATCTCCAGGAAGGTAAAATATATCTGAATATTTAGCACAAATGTTCTCGATAGTGTTTTGTTCTTCATTATTTAAATGTTGCAATTTCATTAACGAAAATAATTTTTTCACTCTATTTGCATCTGTTCCTGATTTTTCAAATACACAAATGTTAAAGTCACTTACTTTTTCGATTTTTGGATTTATATCCATTAGTTGGACATCATTTTCAGTAACGTTAAGTATCCGAACAGGAATTAATCCATCGTTTGGTGTACAAATGGTACTTGCTAAAAATACACCCTGTTTCAGTTCTTGAGATAATATGACACAATCTTCATTAATGTCCGTGTGTATAAAATGTATTGACTCACTTCTAGCAGGAATCTCAAAAGTAACATTACACATATTTACCAATGGCAATTGAGTAATTTTTGAATTAATAAATAATGTCAAAATGTTTTTATTAAAATCTAATTGAGCTTTGTATTTATTTAAAAAATCACGGCCTAAAATTCCACTTCCTTTAATAGGTAAATTTTGAAAAACAAAAAACTTATGTTTGATTGTTTCATCATCAAAAGTCAAAGGTAAAAACAAATATCCTATTGCTTGCACACTTCCACCTAATCCGTTTATTGTTACATTCTCTTTATGGATTGGAATGTTACATTCGATAGCGTGTTTATATGTACATGCCGATATTGAGGCTCCGGAATCTACTAGAAAATATTTTTTATTATTTTGATATGATGACGAATGTAAAGAAATGTAACAATTACTGTCACTGGCAAAAATAAATTTATCACTATTCATCACGAAAAAACTTATTCAATGAAACTTCCGACACTTCCAAGTTTTCAAAATTATTATCATCATTTTGTATAACATTAATATTACGCTCATTACGTATCCCTTGATTTCCTCTATTTAAATTAAAAAACTTACCTCTCTGCTGCCTAAGTCCGCCACTTCCTCGCGTGAACTGACCTCGTGTCCATTGCCCTCGAGAAGAAAAGTGAGCTCCTTGCTGCTGTCCTCGTGTTTGTCCTCTGTATGCAGGGGTGTAGCCGCGTCCTCCACGCCAGCCTCTAAAATTATTTGAACCGTTGTTAAAATATTTATTTTGATAAGGTTTCCTGTACATACCCATTACCTCGCCTGATGTTGAGGGAGTCGAGACTTCCTCGTCTTGGGCCGCCTGAACAGCATCTTTTAAAGAACTGTAATTTCTAGCAGAAATAATCGTACTGAGTCTACGATTACGCAAACCGTCCGCGAACTGCTTAACAGCCATTTTTTCGTTTATTGGTTTTAATATATTATAGCATTGATCATTACCGTCAGCTTGCGTTATCGTCAAATCCACAAATAATTCGGTAATTTCTTTCCCATAGTCAGCAATTGACATGTCATTTTGTCTTATTTTTTGTAACCTATTTTGTATTGCCGTTGCAGCTTTCTTACACAATAATACATTTCTCATATCAATCACTAACTGATCAACCGTGTCATATTTAGATTTTAATTTCAACTTAGCTTCTGAAGAAAGCCTACTTTTTAATACAAAATTGATTAAATGTTGTTTACATGTATCTTCCTTCAATAATGTATTATAATATTCAATATTGTCAATCAACTGTTTCGTATTTGACTCCTCATTAGTCATAATAGGCAAAAGATTTAAAGCCGTTTTTAAATCGAAAGAATTCATGTTGAACGACTTCGGCTTATCACTACACAATAATAAAATATTTTCGCGTAACTCTAAAAATTTACTACAATAATTTTCTAATAATAAAACATCTTCCGTACTATAATATTTTTTCTTAACTTTTTCTTCAAAATCTATCAGCCAAGTCTCGTATTGCTCATAAATTGCGTTAATCTCATTTAATTTGTTTGCTAACACTTTTTCCGTTCTTCGACTGGCTCCTAATTTAATTAAATACACTCTAATTTTCTTCAATTCATCATACAATGATATGATAATATCCATGAGGTACTTACCACCATAACGTTAAGTAAAATATTCCTATATCTTTTCACATAGAAAACAAAAACACTAAGTTATAATTATACTTAAAAACTTAATCACGATTGCACCTAACATGCATTAAAGTACAAAGTTCAATCAGAGTGCATCATCCGTATATGGAAAGTCGCTGCATTCCTTACCAGTTCATGGCCTCTATCTCGTACTTAGAAATGATATTAAGTTTATTTGATTATGATTTGATTAATTATTACACTTTTTTATAGATTATAATATATTTATATTTATGTATTTATTTTATTTTGAACTTTTTAATTTTATTATTATTTTTTTTGCACTTTCACTTCACATTTCAACTTTTAAACACTTTAATTTCATTTTACACGACTTCTTTTGTATACATTTTTTGGGGTGGGTTGGTCTCCTCCAATTGCCGTCGAAAAAGTAATCTCCTCATAGTCGTCCGATTGATCTCTTTAACAATCCATTTTCTATGGCATTTTCTATAGAGCCGATATATAAAGATAAGAGCGCCAATCAGTATAAGTAGCAGGATAACACACAGGATAATATTCGTGGTGCTCATATGAAAACGAATTTCCTCTGTAGTGGCTTGATTATTACCAGCCGCAGAATTCTGGATGACCAGGGTTTCTTCTTTAGATTGTTGCTTGCCCATGTTGGTGGTCTATAATTTTATTCACTGTTACACTCGCGTATTGTCTGGAGCAACGATAGAACTGGAAGTTTTCCATTGTCCTGATTAACGATTACACGCGTAACGTCTCAAATTCGCGTCGCGGCGCGCGGGCAGAGTCCATAAGCAGGGTCGCCATATAAGGAGAGATGTTGTCAGAGAAATGAAACAAGTGACTGCTCGAATAGAACTGATTATATTTGACGAAAACACATATAAGTAAGTGGTACAAAGAGTATGATATAAAGAGTAATAGTATAGAAGAGTAAATAGGTACTTAATCTAACCTCACAATAAATTCGAATAAAATGACGCTACCGGCAAATTGAACCAAAAATCCAGCGACATTAACTTATCGTATGTTTTATATAAATAACCTAAATCTTCCATGGTGGTCCGGGAGAAAAGAAAAAACGTAGAATGTAACAGCGCTTCTCTTCCCGCGTAGATCGTAAATACCGATTGAGGGAGTGGGCATCAGGAATCATGTTAAATAGGCGATGCAGCTAGCAACCCATCACCATTTTGATTCCGTTCTCACTTACAAGCCCACCAACATGCTAAACGTGGCCTTAAGTTTTACAGACCTGGGCTCTGTCTACCCCGCAAGAGAGAAAGACATGATAATATATATGTATAACTTAAATAGTTTCCTTCGTTGCTAGTTTAATTACAGTACCCTCTTTGATCCTATTGATCTGGATAAGGAAGCGGTTGATCTATGTACAAGTGTTTCATTACCTCACAGATCTGCAAGGCTCTGTGTAGGCCTGAACTTGCCTCTGATTGTGTGTTCTCGAGTTTATCAGTTTAAGTAGACACCAGTCGCAGTGCTATTTCCGAGTGAAGTAAGTTTTACATTATCGCTCGCAGGGAAAGTGGTTTCATTACTGCGTACACGCTGAGTGCAGTCCCTCTATAAAAAACAGATACCTAAGCTTTAGATTATTTACACAAAGAAAGAAGTTTAAGTTCTATAGGTACACTTATGTATACAAGTGAGTTTCCCTACTCCCCATTACTTCCAATCCCTGCACAGATTTGGATTTATAGGGTATCGTTACTTTTTTAGCATATTAGGTAATTTGGTAAGGTAAGATCCAGGAAAAAAAAAATATTGCTAGAAAGAAGCAATGCTTTATGCGGGTTATTTATGATAGATAGATGACACATCTAAACATAAATTGAAATTACTAGTAAAGCCCAAACCTATAAAAATAAAATATTTTCTCAGTGACTAAAGTGTATCACAAGAATGCATAGATTTTGGACTCACTTCGCCCTGATATTTTAATTTATTACAAAATATATTTTTTTTTGGTTAGAAATATAATTTTTTTTGGTAAGAAATATAATTGTAGTAAAAATGTGCCAAGAGTCGTATTGTACTTGCACCATATCTGCCGGCGAGCACGTGACAGCGAATGTTAAGACAAACCTTCCAGGAAGTCATATAGTTTATTTAGAACAAGTCGCAAACATATTTTATAACTTCCTTCTCACGCATGTCAGGTACATTACTAATTAGGCCTCACTTCACACCTTAATTAATAATCACTGCAAGCACAATTTTAAGTATCTTGTACGGAGAGAATAATAATAGTTTACCAGCGGCTGTTCTTGAATCTTTCAGGCATACATATAGGCGATGTGGCTAGCTACCTTTCACTATTTTAAATACCTCTTCCACCTTCACGGTTAGTGTAGTCTTTACATCTTATTGTCCCAACCCGGTCTACCCCGTAAGGGATAAAGACGAGCACGATGTCAATGAAGCAGGGTACAGTGTCCCGCAGACGTGGCCTGACTTCACCTTTGCACCTTTTGGGTAAAGCCCCTATTAAGTATAAGTGTCGTTCATCGCACTGAAATAAAGTGTGCGTTATTATTCCTGCGCCTCCAATAACACTTCAACCGGGTGCATATCGATTGCCCTAATAATATGTTGCTTTATCATGAAGTGTTTTATTGATCCTACTAATTAGATATAATATATGACGTTTGTCGCGAACTAAGACTTCTTATATTTTTTGTTTAGATATGAGTGTCTAATACTGAACTGATTTTGATTAACAACCAAAATCAGTTCAGTTCGGGTTGCATGCTCTGGGCTCTTTGCGGTGTGCCGGCCGACTCTCTCGTCATAATTCAATTAATGATTTGATACGTAGGGCATTGATATCAGCGAATATCCCGTGCCAATTAGAGCCGCCTGGGCTATCAAGGACAGATGGGAAGCGTCCTGACGGGCTTACTTTGATACCGTGGCAGAGAGGACAATGTGCACTGTGGGACACAACTTGCGTCAGCACTTATGCGGCGTCCTACATCAATAGCTCCATTCATTCACCTGGGTCAGCTGCCCGGATGGCGGCTGGACAAAAATGCACTAAATATTCTCTTTTGTGTCAACAATATGAATTTATTCCAGTCGCCGTTCAGACGGCTGGCCCAGGGTGCCCTGAGGCAAAGAGCTTCATTAGTGAGATAGGACGCCCTCTAAGGGACCGCGGTTATGACCACCGCTCCGGATGGTACCTGACTCAAACGATATCTATTGCCATTCAGCGAGGCAACGCAGCCAGTGTGATGGGTACCTTTGAGCCGGGTACTATTCGGGGTGGCATTTTTGATTAGAATTTTTTTATTTTTATTATATATATATATGCAGTTATGTTGCCAAAATTAATATTATAATTCTTAATAAATTTAAGAAACAACCAACTTTAAAATTGTATTAAATTAATAAATATATACCTAAGGTACCTTGCATTTAACATTTCATCTTGATTAAAGCACGGATTCGAGAGAAAAAAATAACAGACCAAGTGCGTATCCGGCCACGCGCAGTGTAGGGTTCCGTAGTTGCAAATGATAACTTTGAGTTCACACTGTTCAAACTCGCACCTCACAGTTTAACGACCAAAACATCTAACAATGAAAATGTATGAAATTTTACATTTTCCAGTACATTATATAAGTTGGTTGCCTATAACTTTTTAGTTTGCACTTAGAACTCAGCTCTGATAGTTTTCCTTTCAACTTCAGTATATATACTACTGCTGTAATTTTTTTACGTATCCATATATAACCGTTTATTAGCAGATAGAGGGGGGGGGGGGGGGGGGGACACTTACCTGTAACAAAAATTAGATAGATTGTAATGTCGTAATTGTCGTCATAAAACGCGCAGGGCTTCTATTGTATAATAGAAGCCCTGCGCGTTTTATGACGACACTCATATATATATTAATAATAAAAAATTGACATATATTTAAATACAAGCAATTTTCCTGCAACTTCAGCCGAGTAAATTATGGCCTATGTGGGTGACGTAGGCTAACACAATATAAAATATAATATAACATAGGCATTTACGCAGATAAATAAGCTTTCTACATGAAAAGAACGAAAGAATTTTGAATATCACCATATTAGTTTCGGAGCCTATACAATTCAAATAAACAAACAATCAAATCAACTGATGCATTAATATTTATTGACCGAGCGAACAAAGCGCGCAAGGTTTGAAGTTTATAAATTATATTAATTATAATTGTTTGTGCGTTAAACATAATAGTTTTTATATTATAAATTATACTAAGACATAAATTTACAAATAGTAAGGGACGAAGTCGTGCATCGTGCGTCGCTAGTCACTACATATTGTCCTCTGCCGCGTCTATCTGTCTGTTCGCGATAAAGTCAAAAACTACTGCACGGATTTTCATATTGTTTTCACCAATAGATAGAGGGTTTCATGAGGAAGGTTTATAGGTATAATACATGCCCGGGCGGAGGAGTGCTAGTAAGGAATAAAATAAAGTGCGCATGATATTCGCGTCGCGCGCCTTCAACAACAACAACAACCGGCCGGTCGCTAGCCCTATCAACGTGTTGTTGTCACTTAGCGCTTTAATTGACCGTTAGATTTATAATTAACTGCGACGCGTCAGTAGGGGCGATAAATGTACATCATTAGCTATACAGCACACATTGTTAGAAATGTTTTAACAAAATTAGTTTTAGTAGCCGTTTACAAAATAGAGAGATTTTCGTGTTAGGGGTTGCATACAATAATTTAATTTTATATAATGTGTTATCACAAGGGATGGGTGTCGCAACGCAAAGTTTTTATTAGACAGACATGCGCGTGTGGCCCGGGAGGGTTCCTAGTTTTTAATTCTAAGTTTAGACCGGCCACAACATTGCTTTAGTCATAGTGTTGTTTAACTGAACCTCGTAAATCAACCGTCAGTTTTGGAGGAATATGACTCCGATAAGATAACACTTTATCGGAGTCAAATTCTTTATCATATTCCTGTTTATCATGGACGGGCACTCAGGGAATGGGACTCCACATGTGTTCTGCAAAACTGACTGCTTCCACACACGTGTCTGCGGGGGTAGGGGGGTTGTTTTCATATTGAAAATAAATGCAAACGCTGAGCAGGGAATGTGACTGTCTGACTGTCTATCTGTCTGTCCGTCCGCGGTTTTACTCAGAGACCATAAGTACTAAAAAGGTAATTTGGTATGGGTATGTATATTGATCATGCCGAAAAAGAGGTAGAAAAAAAATCCTGAAAAAAATTTTTTTTTAGTGTAGGTCCCATACAAGTAAAGTGGGAGTAATTTTTATTTTTCTCTACTTACCTATCGTGTGGGGTATTGCTGAATAGGTCTTAAAAATATTGTGAGGTTAAGAACACCATTTTTCGATTTAGATATCCGTTTCCGAAAATTTTTGTTAGAGGTAAGTGTCCCCCCCCCCCCTCTATCTACTAAACGGTTATACATAGATACGTAAAAAAATGCAGGAGTAGTATATATAACGAAGTTGAAAGGAAAATTATCAGAGCTGAGTACTAAGTACAAACTAAAAAGTTATAGCACTTTTTCATAAACCGCAAAATTAACTTTGTCATTAATACAAACACTATGAAAAACGAAAGTTATTTTTGCTGGCGAAAAATTATAGAGGTTTTTTGCTAATCTAAGCTTGCTTCTACGGAACCCTTCATTGGCGAGCCCGACTCGCACTTGGTCAATTTTTTAATGATAAAGAAAACATGAGTGGGAATTGGGATCAGTTGCGGATTTGTGGCCATCAACAATTTGTAGCCGCGGGGCGCCGCGCTGTCTTGCTGTCAGCGGCCGCGTGCGTGGGCGCAGGGTTGCCATCTCTAAAAGCGGACTGGGACGAGGAACTCGGCCACCGGTATTTGTAGTCGAGGTTTTTCGAGTTCGTTTACCTACTTTACTAATGTTACTCAAAATAGACAAATTGTAAAGACAATATTGTAGTAGCCGGTATTGTAGCTAAGAAAGACAATTTTTATATTCTGATTCTGTTGGTTTTTATTATTTCCAAAGAGTAACGCAACTAATGTGTGTGGAAGTCTGCTTTATGGCTGTCATATCCGGAGGCCTCCTTATCACATCTATTTTTACAAGCTGGTCCGGAATAGACCAGTTTCCTACAGGTCTGGTTTGGGCGGTCACGCGACCAGCGGTCGGCAACAAACAGACTCTTTAATATGCAAATAGCTGATGCGTGCCCTGCGTGCCATGCCTCGAAGACCCACGTGTCCTCTGACGACACGTGACCTCTTTGTCACCCGCACATCTCAATAAAGTGCGAAAGAATTATATTTAAAGAACCACCAGCGTAACGATACTTTTTGGATGAGCCTGCATGAAGTAAGATTTAGTACTTTGATGGGCTCTTTATTTCTTAGGCACTCAGGCCTCCAAATGGTCACGGTGTTCTTGTCAGATCCGCGTTTTTTCATCTACAACTTCTTTGAGGTTATATTCGAAAATTGTTTTGGAGTACCGCAAGGATGCCTTCTTAGCCTTAAAAAGGATAATTCCAAGTCTTTCAAGGAACAATCCTCTTTATTATACGTACAAAGATCTTAAATTGCCAAGAGCTATAATTTTGAATTAATTCTTTAAATATTACTGAAAGGCAAGCTTTTCAGGTAGGATGATACTCATCACTGCCACCTGCGTCAAATGAATTTGACTGAATGATTTGAATGTTCAAATCAAAATATTTAACCTATTTTGACCCAAGGAGACTGCCATCGATATACATTTGAACTGACGATATAAAGTGGCCAGCATTCCACTCAGCAACTGCCCTTTACCGGTTTCAAAACGGAATAGTGACAAGATCGTTTTCATTTACGCAACAAACCAGCAAAAAATGTAAAATAGCGTTAAGTATATAATCCTTATTGTAATAAAAGGTGTAAAAACCATTATCGGAACAAAAAGAAACCAGATCCAACTCGTTATAACACACAAAAGGGTATTTGTGTGACAATGCCGCCGAGAAAGGCGCCAGTCGCCGCTGTTCCTGGCGGCGAAAAATGCCTAATCTGTTTTTTTGTGGCGTAGTTTTCCGTTAACCACCAGTTACCTTGAACTTTCGGTTTAAATAAATAGGCAATGTTTAATCGCCAATGGTTAATTCCTACTCGACGTTAATTTATTCATTATATTCACTTCTTAGTTCTTTGTACGTACATAGTCAATAAATATCTCCTTGTAGCATATGCTATTATTTTCGTGGAAAAATAGCGGGAATAGGGTACCTAGTTTTTGATCTACTGATTACATCCCATATTGAGCATGCAGCTAGTAATGCATGCAAACAAATCATACAAGCACCAACCCCCTTTAAATATTTAATTTATTTTGATTTAAATATTTATTTTTTAAATTGAATATACAAATAAATATTCTATTATAAGAAACGAGCAACAAACAGCAATAAAATCACGTTTGTTGCATGGGAGCCGCCCTTAAATATTTATTTTATTATGTTTTAGTACCTATTTGTTGTTATAGCGGCAACAGAAATACATCATCTGTGAAAATGTCAACAGTCTATCACGGTTTATGAGATAAAGCCTGGTGACAGAGAGACAGACATCGAAGTCTTGTGACTACGGTCCCATTTTTACCCTTTGGGTACGGGACCCTAAAAAAGGGACGGTAAACTTATAAAAAAATTGTTTATTCAGACATAAAAAAGTCCATTTAGTATTTTCATTACATATTAAAGCCGTGTTTTCCACGGCTTTAATCACGTTTTATTACGTCGGTTTTAATATTTTTAAGTCCATTTAGTGTTAGAATTACAGAACTTACGAACTATGTTAGTATAATTTTAATTTAAATATTTTCTTATCCTGCTGGACGACCCCGGGATAACCGCATGAGTCCGCGGACAATCAAATTTAGTACCTATTACCTACCTATTAAACATCAAAAAGACCTCTCCAACCCACCCAGCCAGCGAGGGAGTGTAGGCCAAATCCTCCGACTACTCTAGCTTCAGTATGGCTTTGGTGTTACAGAGAGAGTCATGCTCCTGCAGTGGAGTCAAAAAAAGGACGATAATGATAAATATGAGGTTTTGGAGATGCAAAGTCAATCTAACCGAGTCTCATATTCAAGTCAAGATACTTCACATAAAATAAGGATCAAGTTATCTGATGAAAATGCGTAGGCATGGAGAATAAGAGAAGGTTTAAAAGTATATTTAGTTAGTCTTATTAGTTCTAACAGGTACCTTTATAAAGCGCTTAGCTAGGGTATTAAAGCATTATGTATTATTATTATTACTTACAAAGATAATAGATTCAGGGCCGTCTTAAACCTATTGGAGGCCCTGGGCACACAGATAATGGGGGAATATAACCTTGACATAGCACTATTAAAAAAAGTATTGTATGAACGTATTATATAAAAATAATAACTTAATAAAAATAATTAAAATTAAGTATTTGACTTATTTTGTTTCATTTTATACTTTTGTTCTTTATCACTTAAATTGGTCGATTCCAACGACAGTAGAAGGTCCGCTCACAAAAAGCTAACACTTATGCGTATAGGTAAACCTTACATTATAATCAATATAATGTAAGGTTTACCTATACGCATTTGATTATAATTTTTTGTAAGAAAGATCTTTTTGGTAATAAATAAAGGTTACTGACTATGTGGGTTATCGCATGATGATATATAGTAGTAACTGGGGGCTCTTATCGATTGCGGGGCCCTGGGCATGTGCCCAAAGTGCCCAGTGGGTAAGAGGGGCCTGAATAGATTAATTTACATGTAGCCTAACTACTTGAGTGAATGCCTAGCTTATGCAAGTGAAGGTGTCGCGTTACACTGCAACACTTCACTGTCTCCGAAACAAACAGCTGATGCTAAATATAGGTGGGAGATAATTATAGCGCGCCAGAATTAGACGCTGGGTCAGGCGGGTTCAGCTCGCCGAGGATGCGTCCTGCTTGCCACGCCACCACGGATTGCAATGCAGTGCTGTTGTAAATGTCTGAAATTGCCGTATTCCCGGCAGATCAGAAAAGGACCACTCCGTCTTCCCGTGGATGTCGTAGAATGAGACTTAGGAAACAAGCTAAACAATGATTATAAACATCAAAGAGACCTCTTCAACCAGTATGGCCAGCGTGGAGAGTGTAGGCCAAATCCTCTGACTTGCTCTAGCTAAAATATGTGTCTGGTAGTACATCATCATCATCATCATCATCAGCTTATACTCGTCCACTGCTGGACATAGGCCTCCCCAATTGCACGCCATCGAGATCTATCTTCGCGCCTGAGGACGTCCTACACTACGTTTGCCGAGACGCGGTCTCCACTCAAGAACTCGTTTGCCCCAACGGTTATCGGTTCTTCGGCTAATATGGCCAGCCCACTGCCACTTCAGCTTGCTAATCCGGTAGGCTATGTCGATGACCTTTGTTCTCTGCCGGATCACCTCATTTCTGATTTGATCCCGCAGAGAAATGCCGAGCATAGCCCTTTCCAGAGCTCGCTGAGCGACCTTGAACTTGTGGACCAGCCGTGCCGTTAGTGTCCACGTTTCGGCTCCGTATGTCATGACGGGTAGGACGCACTGATTGAAGACTTTTGTCTTTAGGCACTGTGGGATCGTCTGGTAGTACAGAGAGGGTCATTTTTCTGCAGCGGAGACTAAAAACGACCTGATGGTGATGTAAATGAGAAAAAACAAACCATAGTACATAGTTGGTAGAGCTAACATGACCTGCTTCACAAACATTTAATTTTATTAGGCATCCCCAAAAGCTTATGGGGATGCCTAACAAAATTAATTAATAAAGATTTATTTGCTTAAATAAGTTTTTTTAATGATAATATAATAATTACCCTAATTAATGCTTTCATAAACACCTACTTAAAATATTATGAGAATGTATTAACTTAACGTATATAATTATTATGTACGTAGACTAATGATAATTTTACATGCCTTTCTACAGATAAAATGTATTGGCACTTACTACTGATCCTACCATCTGATTCATATATTTACCTTCATTTATGTAAATAAGCAATAAAAATTAAAAATATCCTAAAATATATGAAATGCAGTGGAAGTCTAGAATGAGTGTGAAAACTTATAAGGCTCGTTGAAGTCTTTTTTTGGGGCTTTCCGTCCCCGCCAGCCGCCACGCACGCGAATTTGCGTTTCATATTTATTCGCAAGTTGGTGTGGCGGTCTATATTCGGACAGCCTTCCGAATATTTTTTGTGCGAATCGTCAGTTGCTCATCTACTGGACTGGAATATTACTACTACACGTTGCAAATTTAAAAATGTGAAAAAATTTAAATGAATTATGAAAAAACATTGAATACTTTTTGAATGTCTTATTTTTTCGTATACTATCTATGTAAAATTGTGAAACTATAACTAGCGTTTTGAAACGACTTCTAAAAAGAACCTGACCTTTCTCGGGCTTTAAACTGTCTCCATACTAAATTTACATCTAAAACAGTCTAGTATTTGAAGCGTTCAGAGGTAACAGACAAAAAGAGTTTTGTTTGCAATTACAATAATAAATGTAATACAATTAAATTTAATATTATAATTGTAATACAATATAAAAATAATACATTTGTGGCTTCTTTCTCACAAAAACAACTTGGTGAATAAATAATATAAATGTTTAAAACAATTATAGTACTAAAAACTATGGCTATGTGACAAAACAAAGACAAAATAAACGAAGGTTTAATAGAACACCATGAAGTCGCAGCATGATAAGTTGATAACCTCGAGGGCAGAGGTGCTTCGAAAGTTCAGTGATGGCACAACGAGACATTAGAAACAAAAACAATGCGGAGCTGTGTCAGTGGAGGTGCTTCACCCGGGCTAACTTATCATATCTACAGAGACTCACATAGATGGCGCTACTCATTGCTACACAACATTGTATCTTCCGTATTATGAGAATATAAAAGCATTATCACAAAATATATCTTATAAATAATTAGAACAATATTTTAGGCTTTTTAGGGTTCCGTAGTAAACAAGGAACCCTTATAGTTTCGCCATGTCTGTCTGTCTGTCTGTCCGTCCGCGGTTTTACGCAGAGATTATAAGTACTAGAAAGCTGTAATTTGGTATGGGTATTCATATTAATCATGCCAAAAAAGTGGTGGAAAAAAAATCTTGAAAAAAAATTTTTTTAAGGGTAGCTCCCATACAAATAAAGTTAGGGAGTAATTTTTTTTCTCTATTTACCCATCGTATGGGATATCGTTAAATAGGTCTTTAAAAATATTGTGAGGTTGAGAACACCACTTTTCAGGGATCCGTTTCCGAAATATTTGGTTTTAAAGTGCAAATTTTTGTTAGAGGTAAGTGTCCCCCCCTCTATCTGCTAAACGGTTATATATAGATATGTGAAAAAATTACAGAAGTACTATATATACTGAAGTTGAAAAGAAAACTATCAGAGCTGAGTACTAAGTACAAACTAAGAAGTTATAGGCAACGAACTTATAATATGTACTGGAAAATGTAAAATTTCATACAATTTTCATTGTCAGATGTTTTTGATCGTTAAACTGTGTGTGTCGTGAGTAAAAATGCCGTGTGGTTCCCGGCAGAGTAGAATAGGACCCCTCCGAGTCTTCCCGTGGATGTCGTAAAAGGCGACTTAGGAAACACAAGCTAAACAAAGCTTATAAACATCAAAGAGACCTCTCCAACCCGTGTGGCCAGCGTGGAGAGTGTAGGCTAGATCCTCTGACTGCTTTGGCTAATGTATGGCTCTAGTAGTACAGAGAGGGTCGTGCTCCTGCAGTGGAGACTATATAGACCTGACGACGAAACTGTGAGGTGCGAGTGTGAACAGTGTGAACTCAAAGTTGTCATTCGCAACTACGGAACCCTACACTGCGCGTGGCCCGACACGCACTTGGTCGGTTTTTATTTTAAAATTACACCTCAGTTTTAGTAAGTTTTAGGCTAACGTAGATTAAATCAGCCACTTTTTACTAGATGGCGGTAGTCTGCATCGCTATACTTGGTCACACATTTGCCTACTTTTCGCCACCTTAATTTGGTCCAATATTTTTGTATGAGGAGGACAGTCTAAACGTTAGTATAATATTGTCTTTGTCTACGTACAACGTTTTGATGGTCGCTTCAACATCCAATACGGCTTTTGTATCATTAACTATTGATTATCATCATCAGGTCTTTTTTTAATCTAGTCTCCATTGCAGGATTATGACCTTCTCTGTACTACCAGAGACATAAATAAGCCAGAGCAAGTCAGAGGATTTGGCCTACAGTCTCCATGCTGGCCAGTCGAGTTTGAGAGGTCTCTTTGATGTTTATATGCTTTGTTTAGCCTGTGTTTCCTAAGTCGTTTTAATTGTGGTAGAGCCACGCTACCGGCGAAAATCACTTTTGCTGGTAGCATGAATGGGCCGGCTCGGCCGGGGAAGTACCACACTCTCATAGAAAATCGACGTTTGAGTAGTAGCTTTACACCTTCTATGCTTCGTTCGGTGAGTGAAAGTTCTGGGGAGGGGGGATGGGCATCTCTTGTCATACCTCTGGTGTTACATTAGTCCATGGGCAGCGGTGATCACTTACGATCAGGTGGCCCGTTTGCTCGTTTGCCGTCCTATGACATAAAAAAAAACGTCGAATTATACGACATCCAAGGGAAGATTTGGAGTGGTCCTATTCTACTCTGACAGGAACTTCACAGCACCCAATTACCCTCTATATTTTAATTTTTCATGTGGTTTTTCAGATGCTACGTACCAGAATGCGAGCGCTGGTCGGAGGCAAAGACGCCGATCTCGATGGTAGACGTGCCGGCGGAGACCTGGCAGCCGGCGTGGCAGGGCTGGGCCCTGCCGCCCGCGGCCCCCGCGCGCCCTGCCGACGCCTGCCGCCGCTACAAGCCCGTGGGCAAGGGCTGCTCGCCACGAGACTTCGACAACTCCACGCTGGTCTCATGTGATGTCTTCCTGTACAAAACCCACAGCAGCATCGTCGCTGAGGTGAATTTGTTTTTGCGTTTGTACCTCTGACTATAAATAAAACGGTCAATATGTTTATACTCGTATTATAATATAGTGTATAATAAGGATGATTTAGACTGTCAATATGAACAACTTTTCCTATGAGATCAATGATTTTTTCCATACTAATTGCTCGCTAGTTCATTCTGACAGGCTACGTCACCCCTATATACTTATATATATATGTTGAGGGTCAAGTTACATGCTGTATTTAGGGTAGAATATCGAAACATATGAAATATTTCATTTTCTTTCTTTGTTGAAAACACAGAGAAAAAAGAACCGAATATGAGGGATATATGATAAAGGTAATTAGTGTACAATCATTATTGCCACAAGATGGCGCTCAGAATTTTATTCTGACATTGACAAAATATTGAGGAGAAATAAAACCTTGCGTAGGGAGTACAGGAAGCACGAATTAACCCAATCAGGCTAATCCGGCTGGCTTGTGTAACGGCTTCCTGCCCACTAAGAGCTTGGCGAGTAGTTTCGACTATCGGGAGTTTATTTTTTCAAAAATTATTTTCAGTTTTGCCGCCATTATAATTTTTCCTTTTCGTGAAAATGAAACGCCTCGATAACAAAACACAGTTATTGCGTATGTTCTAAATTCTCTTCCCCAAAAGGCATGTTATCTGATAGTCAATAGTCAGTCATTTTATTCATCGTTAGATATTTCATTATCATTTAGTCAACGTCAATTTTTTTCATAATTACAATTAGTTTACAAATATATATTATTGTTGACGTCAATAATTTACTTACGGCTAAGTTTACACCGCTTCCAAGGCGGAGTGCAGAAGAAGCGGCAACAAACTGCACAGCGCATTTTCTCCAAATGACGTCAACTTACAATCTACGACATACCTATTTAAAATCACTTAAGTGGACTCGAGCTTACATTGTCATGTCATGAATTAAAATTGAATTAGTAATTAATCTCAAATCATAATTATAGAGGAAATGAATCATTGATTAAATGTTAATATAATTTAATATCAAGTCAAAAAATGATCGTACAAAATGTACCAAAATATAACATTACATATACTTACAACACATTATGAGGGAACGGCGCCAAGCTCTGGCCAGATATTTTTGTCATTTAGGAAATCATTAGTCCTGTAATATGCCTTGTTACAAAGTACCTGCTTAACATATGCTTTGAATTTTTTATCAGGCATATCAAGGACTTATTCTGGCAACGTATTATAATAGCGTATACAGTTCCCCAAAAACGAATCTCTAACCTTGCTAAGCCAATACCGCGGAACAAACAATTTTGTTTTTATTACGTAATTGCCTATCATTGAAATCACAATTTTTTTGGAAAAGTGAAATATTTTTCCTTACATGCATAAAATTTTCAAATATATACTGAGAAGATATTGTCATAATATTTATTTCTTTGAATAATTCTCTGAGAGACTCTCTCGGACCTAGGCCGTAAATAGCACGGATTGCTCTCTTTTGCAATATAAATATGGTATTTATATCGGCGGCTTTTCCCCACCAAAGTATGCCATAAGCCATTAAACTATGAAAATATGCAAAGTATACAAGCCTAGCAGTAGCCACGTCAGTCAGCTGTCTGATCCTCCTAACAGCGTTAGCCGCAGAGCTAAGTCTATTAGATAGTTTAGATATATGGGCGCCCCATTGCAATTTAGAATCTGTAGTACTTCCTAAAAAACGTAGTGTGTTCCACGAAATCTAATTTTTGCCTATCTATCAGTATGTCAACGCAAGCTTGCCTCACATTGGGAAGAGTAAACCTAATGCATTGGGTCTTTTTGGCATTTAATACAAGATTATTGGCTGAAAACCAATTTGGAAACGTTAATGTCTGTTTGTTTGTGTCTGCAGTTTGAGCTGGCGTGCGCGGAGTGGCGGCGCACGCTCGTGGGCACCGTGCACAACGTGGGCATGCTCATCTCGCTGCCCATCATCGGGGTCATCTCCGACAGGTATATACTCTACTAGCGCAACTGAGTACGGAGGAAAACGTGCTTAAACGTCAATTAGTTTGTGCACAATTGATGGTTACTCACAAGATTATTCTGACAAAGATGATCTGCCTAATAACGCTAAGTTGTACTTATGGTGACCCACTTCATTTAGTAGTTCAGAAGAGGGTAAATATCTCGAGCTCCTCTGTGCTTCGGAAGCTTTTGGACGGCACGGTATGCCCGGCTGCCATCATGCTGCTATATCATTGCGGCATCTGATATAGCTAACTGCACGATAAGTTGTGTCAAATGCCTTAAGGGTAATTAAAGAAAATATGTGACCAGTGTTGTTCACTTACAAATACGAAAACTCTTAGATTTGGCTTTGTGTCAGAGAGATTAAAATGAAAAATACTCTCTTTGTGTGTAATACCCACAGATCCTGAAATCTGTGGTAAAACCAAAGACCTACACTAACCAACGTACAGTAGCAAGGTTTCGTCATGACGATATGTAATATTGGAGTAAAGCTGTACATAACGTCACGTTGTTGCAGATGGGGCCGGCGCGCGGCGCTGGTGACGTCAGCGGTGGGCGCCGGCATCCTAGGGCTGTGCAAGTCTTTCGTCAACTCCTACTACACCTACCTCCTGGCAGAACTCGCGGAGACCATCTTCGGCGCCAGCGTCTACCCCGCCGCTTTCGTGCTAAGTGAGTTTTTTCGTTTCTGAACCATCACAGCAGAAGATGTACCTGGGAATGCCCAAGATAAGATGAGAGGGACTAAACTTGGCATAAGTTCGTTTAAAGCGAAAAAGTTATCTTTTGCCACACTCACTACTATGACTCTAAATCTTTATTTTCCTGAAAAAGATTTCAAATCCTGCTCCACTGTAAATTGAAGATGTCTCAAGTTCCACCTTGGATGTGGTATAAGCGCATAAATGCCTTCCCCTAATTGCAATAAATTCCTCTGTTTACAGTGATCGAGTGGCTCGGTGTAGAACAGCGTATCTTCGCCAGTCTGGTGCTAGGTATCCCGCTCTCCGGCGGCGCCGCACTGCTGGCCTTATTGGACTACCTGACAGGGTACTGGCGGCTGTGGGCGCGCGTGGCGTACCCGCCGTCGTTCCTGCTGCTCCTGTACCCGTGGCTGCTGCCCGAGAGCGTACGCTGGCTGGCCTCGCGCGGCCGGCACGCCGACGCCCTCAGCGTGCTGAAGCGCGCGGCGAGGAGCAACAACAGTCCCGTCTCCGACGAGAACTTGGAGAAGATGCTGCTCAGTGAGACGGAGCAGGCCAACAATAAAGTGGCGGCAGCCGAAGACGAAGATGGACTGATCAGAGCATTTTTCAAGTAAGATTATTTTAATAATTTTTCACGTATCCACTCGCCTTTTTTGCACTTCACATGACGATAACTGCAACGAATACGTAGAAAAAATAAGGCATTTAACATACTTGTGTTAGTATCTTGCTATTACTATACTTGTAACTTTTTGACAACTTTTAAAAAAATTTAATAGTCGTTTTTTCATAATCATAATTTAACGGATTTAGATCATAAAGAAGGTGGATCTCCTTTACGATTGTTATGTTATGATCATACCTCTGCACATTTGAGGTACGGCGCCCTCCGCCGGCGGCTGCTGGTATGCTTCGCGTGGTGGACGTCGGCGGTGTTCGTGTTCTACGGGCTGGCGGTGCGCGCGCACGCGCTGTCGGGCTCGCCGCACGCCAACTACGCGCTCGTGGCGGCCGCCGAGCTGCCCGCGCTCGTGCTCAACACGCTGCTGCTGGACCGCGTGGGCAGGCGCCCGTTGCTTACGTCTGCCTTCCTGCTCACTGCTGTGTCGCTGATCGCTATTTCATGCATTCCGCAAGGTGGGTTTTTGGGTATATGAAATGTTGAAGTCAAAATACTTAGTTACAATACATATTATTATTATTTATTATATTAACGCATATCCAAATGCAATTTCGGCCTGCTAGTAATTATAACCGCCAAACCAACAAGCAGTTTACAAAAAAACAATTGTGAAAATAAAAAAGAGGGAAGTTCACATTACTAATGAAGATAATGAAAACATTGTAAGAAGAATCACCACTTTTTCTTTCCAATGTTTCCACGATTTTTATGTGATTTACTCATATTTTATATTCATAATCTCTCATTTTCAAGTCCCAGTAAATAACTTTTTAAACACGGGTTCCAGGGTATGTTATGTCACTTTACTTATTTTATTTTTTATTTTATTTCTTTTGTAACAACAACAGCCATTCTTACAACTAATAATACAAATTAAACAATGACATGATACATAGCCGGCCAAAAAGTTGTCAACATTATATTAATACTAATACGCCTTTGCATTAAACATAATTACAAACTATAGGTATTACTTGAACACTTTCCTCTGAATTTGGCTAAGTTAATGCCCTAAAGAAACAACATACAATACATACATAAAGTCATATGGATACACATACATACATGTATACATATAAATATATAGACATAACACACATATACTCAAAAATGTATAAATTAGACAGTAATTAGGATAAAATGGATTTAATTTTATTTAAGAAATTAATCTTGTTTCCTATAAAGGGGTCAACTTCACTAAAGTGCTTATTGTAGCCTTCAGCAATCCGTGACATAACCGCATTCCCCGCGTAATTGGTGCTATGAGATGGGACTGCAAATAGTTGAGTATGCCGTGTACGACGCGACGGAACCCTAAGCCTAATAAGTTCCAGGAGTTCCGAGCAGTCCAAACGACCATTAAGCACATCGTACAACAAACCCATATCCATAACTAAACGGCGCTCCTCCAGCGTTAAAAGCTTGAACACCCGACAGTTTTCTTGGTATGTCCCTCTATCGAGTTTAAAGTTCATGTGCTTAAGAAATTTTCTCTGAATATTTTCCAATCTAGTTTTATGCACTGCGTATATAGGTGACCAAATAGGACAGGCATATTCCAATAGACTACGAACGTAAGCATAATATACTATTTTCAGGCTTATGATAGATGTAAAAGGTCTACAGGTGCGCATAACAAAGCCCAAACTTCGGAAGGCTCTATTCGTTACATCATCAACATGTTGAGAGAATGTCATTTTAGAATCAAGAATGATACCCAGATCACGGACCAATTCGACTCGCTCTAGTTCACAACCATTTAGTTCATATTTAAATACGAGAGGCTGACGCTTCCGAGTAAAACTTATGCAGTGACATTTGGGGATACTGACAGTGATGTTATTAGCCGCATAGTAAGGTATAAGATTATTAAGATCCTCCTGAATTTATTTGCAGTCAGATATAGTATTCGCCCGCATGTAGACCTTCTTATCATCATTATGGCACCGCTATCCCCTAGCCATGACAATTCATTCTTTTCCGCAATTTGTTTATATCCTCGACCTACTTCCGAAGTTCAAAATTACGGTTGTCACCTATCGAATACCCTTTGATGATAGCCTTACTCCACCAATCACCATTCCTTCCTTGAACAAGGCAAGTCCTTAGCTTTACCTGCCCACTTGCAGAGTCGAAATCCGAGAAAAAAACTCGTAAACTTTTTTGGACGCCAGACTTTAATGTCCGTCGGTTCAATATCTGCTCCATGGTCCTCTCCAAAACTGCGAACTCAGGGTCCTTTAATTTCTAATGTAAAATATATGCTCGAACTCTTCTAAATGGTGCTATTCTAACAGCAAAAGCGCTATGTATAGTCCTGGAAACCTAAAATGAAAATTACCTTTAATTTGAAAGTTGTAAAGCAAATTTGCATTAGTGCTTGTTTGCTGCGCTGATTGTGAGGAGTTTGCTCGGTATAGATAGTAAGTTCAGGTGAAGTAGAGGTTCACGAGTAATGTCGAACAAAGCATATTGATTTGTTCAGTAAAGTTAACAAATCACATTGTGGTAAGTCACTAACTTCTCAGCGTAACGCCAGAGACAATGAAATCAAGTAGTTTATTATTTTGGCATAATGTTTTCCCCAAATGTTACCGCTGAGTTCTGTTTGCAGAAGGCAGCTGGCGCTGGCTGGGCACGGCGCTGTACCTGTCAGGCAAGGTGGGCGCGGCCATGTCGCTGAACGCGCTGTACGTGTACACGGCCGAGCTGTTCCCTACGCGCGCGCGCCAGCGTCTGCTGGCCGCATGCTCCACCTGCGGTCGCGTCGGCTCGCTGCTCGCGCCGCTCACACCGCTCACGGTGAGCTGTTTTCTTTAGTGTCATGTCCTAGCTGTTCCCGATGCCTGCTGGCCGCCTGCCCCACCTGCCTAAGCGTCAGTTCACAGTTTATGACCGTGTCCGAGCCGTTCCCGTTGCGTGAGCGCTGTCGCTTGCAGGCCGCCTGCATCGCCTACGCCTGCGGCCGCTTGGTCTGCTGTTGGCCCTGCACACACCGCTCACAGTGAGCTGTCTTACGGAGTGTATGAGATAGTTTACCACTCACTTTAACATTTGTTATTTCTGTTCAAAGAGAAGCTTGAAACAAAAACTGTTCTGCATTACATGTTGTTTATTACAGGCGGCGTACCGCTGGTGGCTGCCGACGGCGTTGTTCGGCGCGCTGCCGCTGTGCAGTGCCATGCTGACACGGCTGGTGCCCGACACGCTGCATCGCCGCCTTCCAGACTCCTTCGCCGACCTCGAGCCTTCGCCCGAGCCCATCCGTGAGGAGCTCTGCTGACACGCTACGCGCCTGCCAGACTCCTTCGCCGACCTCAAGCCTTCGCTCGAGCCAATTCAAGAGGAGCTCTGCTGACATGCTACGCGGTTTCCAGACTCCTTCACCGACCTCAAGCCTTCGCCCGAGCCCATCTAAGAGCCACCGCCAATTTCGAACCCACGACAGACATTACGCCCGCGACATTGCTGCTAGCTGACGTCACAAATTACCAAAAACTATATTTTAAAGAAAATGCTCACTTTTGTAATAAATTAGCTTCGTAAGAAATATTTTATTAATAAGAGACTAATGCTAACGTTATTGTACATAGCTACATCGCATGCAAAAGTAAGACTTTTGCATCGACATAATTAATAAGGTTGATATTATTCCACGGATATGTGGAAGTACAAGTAATGTAATTTTATTGTTCGAATTATTTTTTAGTGTTTAGGTAAGTAAAGGCAATTAAATTGTTAATAATTAAGGTACTGGAGCCAAATAAGGCTTACTTAATTTCGAACCACTTATATCATTATTGCTTGAAAAAAGCAATATTTAGAGATGTGATGAAATTTAATGACCAGCAAAAAAACAATCGTAACCCTAAACAGCCTCATCCAAAAAAAATATAATGTGTACAAATAAATGAAACCTGTTACAAAATCTTTCGGGCTATTTATGTTTAGAGATCAGCTTGTAAAGCTTCCTGCAAATTTAAACATGCATATAAATAAAATACATGTTCATGCATCATAATGTTAACTACATAATAAACAAAAATCACGTACAAGGCGGTCTAATAAGGGCCGGGTACTTGGTTAAAGCCCTATTTATTAACCATTAGAACTTATTTACTAATTGTATTTAAACTGAAATCTTTCGTCGTTGTTTACTTAAATTAGGTATAATTATTTATGTATGAACAACATTTTCAGCAAAATTGGTTTCTGTCAATTGAATACTTAGGCTTTATTGCGCGTCGCACATAGGCCTTATTAACCGCAATTTTAATAATCGTTTTTTTTTATAAATATATAATTTATATATAGGTTGTGAAATGGTGTCAGCTTTTCATTATCATTTTGTTTGTTTCTTTTTATTAACCAAGGCGTTTACACTGTTGCAAGTCCATTATTTTTCAGGCAGGCTTTATTATATTTCAGGCCTTATTTGGCTCCAGTACCTTACTATAGTAGCTGATCCTCATTTCAACGCTTAAGGCCGTGTTTAAGCTATTTAGAGCATATTACCGAATCATTGCACTCATTCTTATAAGTCGGTCTAGTAAAATATATTTACATATTTCATTTCGATAGTGTGTACACTGCACATTATAAAATTTGCAAACGATATTTGTAATTTTTGGTTGCATGCATTGCATGATGGCAATATTGTCTTATTCTGTCACTCTACCACTAGGCGCGCCCCAAAATGAGGCCTGTTAACAGTATAATAAGTTTAATATACAATTAAGACTGTTATAACGAACATGACATATAAAGTAGTCAATATGAATGTAACAATTAATAAACGTTACCTATAATGCCGTATTAGTTTGCATTGTTTTATTTAGACACAAACAGCATTGCTCTCCTGATGCCTCAGGATTTTCTCTCCTGATGATTTTGTTTATACATAATTGCTTTCCAGACGCATCAGGAGCCCGAAATGTAAAAGTTACGTCTATAGCAAGAATGTACCTTTTATGTATGCGGGTTTGCATTTATTAAGAGTTGATCGACGTAGGCGGAATTTCGATTGAAATCCTACTTCCTTTAGAAAGGAGAATGTAAAGTTCATAAATCAACAAATGAAAAATACCTAAGTAACCACACAGTGTTGGTTCACCCGGGCTCATCAGATAAAATACTGGTGTCATAAAGGTAAACTTCTGTGGTAAAGGAGTCAAGGGAAGCTTTGATAAACACTCAAAAATAGAAGTGCTTTAATAATGACTTCACCGCATTGCCCTTATCCTTGATTGGAGATAGGTGTTGCAAAACGACAACACGTTGCGATTTAGTGCACTGAGATAGATGTCTGTCTCTATCGTTTGTTCCTTGGTCCAGCGCTGGGCTTTTTGGTGATGTTCGTCCTACAAGTTGAGGGCACTCTATATCCTCAACTGAAAAGCCCGGTGAAGTTGCGTAAGCTACTTGGAGCTAACTACCTAAATGTAATAAGTACATTTTTTGTAGTCTTATAAAACTTAGAAATAAAACCTTATTACAGATGACATTGCACACCGATTACATTTATAACCACCGTACGAGTATTACATATGATAGGATAGGTTGGCACAAAGGAGATAAGTCATAGAAGTATGAAACGATTTTTTTTTTAAATCTATGAGATAAGTATATTAAGAGAGGAGAAATAAAATGAAGAGACTGTACATTCTGTTGAGATGTAAAAAATCAACAGAAGGTACAGTCTCTTGACGTTTAAAAATCGGCAAGTGCGAGGAGGACTCGCGTACGATGGGTTCCGTACCTTTATCTTAGTATATCTATACAATATTGAGCAAAAACGGCAAAAAACATGTTTGTAGTATGGAAGCCCCCTTCAAATATTTATTTTTAGTAGGTATTTAGTTGTTATAACGGCAAAAGAAATATATCATTGTGATACAGCTTGGTGACTTGGTTTTTACCCTTTGGGTACGGAACCTTAAGAAACGTAGACGACTCTTTAATCACCTATTGGGAGGCGAGCGATAAAGTAAATTAAGCCGACTCGGTTTCAGACAACCTGTGAATTATGCGGCAGGTGTCGTTGAGCGCGACGGCTACCTCTCTGGCGTGGGCAGAACAATGCCACACTGGACGGACATGCATACTCGCCAGCCGAGAAGCTGAGCACCAGACCGCTAGCCATGAGTACATGTGGTGTTGCCCCCCGTGGCATTTTCGGTATAATGCTTAGTTCCTGCAAGGCCTGGTGAGATTTTCTTGTGCACTTTCAAAGGGTTTCGTTTGCGATGCTAGTGCTAGGTCGCCCGCGTAAAGAATTCTCTCTTTGCCGAGTGGGCTGGGTTGAATGTTTTTACAATGTATAAGAATTTCTTAACTTTAAACAAACTTTGACAATTTAGTACTATTTTTCATTGCATGTTGTTTTAATGAATAATTTACATGTAATATTTTAAATTTTTTTTACAATAATGTTTTATATGAATAGGCTAGTTGCCTAAATTTGATTGATAGTTAGACAATATACCTTATTATACATTACACATGAGAAAAATATTATTTTTAATAAATATATTGATTTTCAACTTGTATTTCACATTTAAAGAAATGACATTAAATTTCTCCCGAAAACGCTTAAAACTGTCATGGCGTCTTGTGTGACGTCACCCTGTGCGAAACACAGCTGTTTGTGTATGGCGATTGTAAATGTTTTGTGATTAAAAATGAATCCTTCGTATTACAAGTACTATATGGTGCCCCAGGGGGAGAGCAGAAGCATTAAAAAACCAAATAAATTATTTATATTTGTCCCAAGCAACAAGAAATGCGGAAAATATGGAAAAAACACTTGCAAGGAGGAATGATGCACATTGTTTATCAACAAATTTAGAATATATTAGTGTGAAGATCATTTTCATTTAAGTATATTTAACAAAATGTAATTCAGCGAAAACATAATTAAAACAACACAGATAAATTTTGCTTGGACATATTTTACACTTCTCAGTACATAGTTTACCCTCTCGCTTAACTTGCAGATCAACAACAACATCATCTCCATAAAAATCTCGTGGTGGCCCTGAAATTGAGTTTATTCATTTAAGTACAATTTTAACAGGGTAACAAAAAGCCACGTTAGTCAATTTAAGATTGGCTAGTATTATTGCCTATAACATGATTTCTGAGATATTTATCCGTACCTAGGATTGACTTTTACAATCTGTGCCTTAAAGTAAGCAGCTGGTACATACATTCTATAGTTATTATTGTTACTAGATAAGCTCATGTTTATCTAGTAACAAATACAAAGTAAAACAGAAATGATATTTTTAATAACTTTCATAAGTTATCAAAAATATCATTTCTGTTTTACTTTGTATTTTTAACCTCAAAATATATCAAAACTGTGGTCAAAACATAATCAATAAATTAACACATATATTAAGGTTTCAAGACTGAGAAATTGGGATTTTAGCTTATTATAGTTTTATCACATGTATACTTACATTGAAGTTTTAACATTGCGAAATTCCGATGAACAAAAGTCGCTGTTTGATGCTAAAATTTTGCCAATTTTGAGCAAGTTATTGCTATTTCCTTTCATAAATCTAGATTTCATGGTGTTCTCTCACAGTATATAACTTTAAATAACTTAATAAAGGTGACGACAAAAGATAAAACCGTAAAATAATAGCTTGTAACACACTTTTCTATGAAAATGTCAACAACAACAATTATGTTTTCCACGGGGTGACGTAACGCTTTGTGATTGGGTCACATGACCTGATGCCTTTATTTTCATAATTTGTTTTATGAAAATATCAACAATCGTAAATTATTTTGTTGAATAGATTGATTTTTCCTTATCTACATATCATAATTATTTTTTACACACCTTAATCCAACCCATTTGTTCTTAGTGGATACATGCCTATTGTGTGACATAGATTTTACATCTAAATAATTTGCACGCCTGTAAGCAGGCTAAATACTAAGAGTCACCAATTTTATGAAGAACTGTATGTGATGTATTCATGCAAATAAATTATTGATTGATGGATTGGTCATCGTATAGATGTTAAAAACCGGCCAAGTGCGTGTCGGGCCACGTGCAGTGTAGGGTTCCGTAGTTGCGAATGACAGCTTAGAGTTCACACTGTTCACACTCGCACCTCGCAGTTTACCGACCAAAAACATCTAACAATGAAAATTGAATGAAATTTTACATTTTCGAGTACATTTTATAAGTTGGTTGCCTATAACTTTTTAGTTTGTACTTAGTACTCAGTCAGCTCAGATAGCTTTTCTTTTAACTTCAGTATATACTTATATATATCTGCTGTAATTATTTTTTTTTCACGTATCCATAAATAACTGTTTAGCAGATAGATAGAATATTTCGGAAACGGATCCCTAAATCGAAAAGTGGTGTTTTCAACCTCACAATATTTTTTAAAGACCTATTGTACAATACCCAACACGATGGGTTTGTATAGAAAAAATAAAATTACTTCCTCTTTACGTGTATGGGAGCTACCCTACCACTTTTTTGTCATGATTTACATACCCATATCAAATTACAGTTTTCAAGTACTTACAGTCTCTGAGTAAAACCGCGGACGGACAGACACACGGACAGACAGACAGACGGACAGACATGGCGAAACTATAAGGGTTCCTAGTTCACTACGGAACCCTAAAAAGTGTAGGCGCCAGTACACTTCCCTGTGGCTGCCCATGTTTCGATTTACCAATGACTCAGTCCTATTCAGGTGTACTCTGAATCTTCTATTTGTCAGTATATCATGCAATAAACACATTAACGATCATCGCTTTGCAATCGGTAAATTAAAATAAAACGTTTTTAGTTATTACATAGTTAGTTAGAATACTGCTATATATAACATAATAAGCATACTTAGTTGTGATTTACTGGGAATACAATACAAATTAATTACTTTTTGTCGGTTGTCACGTTTCAAAATTATAAAGATAAAGAATCAAACGTGCAATTTACAAGGTTTACTATTCATAACAATGTAGGACAACACACTCTAAATATGATATAATCAACGGTTCGGGGTCGTAGGTAGAACTAGTAACACTTCCCTTTTGACTCCCCTGAGATAAGATAACCCGACGAGAGGAAATGCCGAGGTTCCCAGCAATACCCGCAGATTTAGAAGTCACAGAGACTTGCAGGGGTGTAAGCACAGACGGTGTTCTGAAATGACTAGGGTAGGACATTTAAGCCTGGATAAGTGGAACATAACCCAGCAATCAACCCTCTGGTGTGTGATGTTCGATCCGGAGATGTTGTACGCATTCGTTATCAGTATGTAAGGTTTAGAGAATTAAAGATGACGGGTATAAGGGCAATAGGATATGCGTGCTTGTTATGCATTTACATTTTCTTAAACGTTCTAGGATGAAGTGGCAGCGTTTTAATTTAATTTTGCAAGGCAAGGTGAGAAAGGTTATAGTTTAATATTTATCATGTTTGTGTGATCATCACACAAACATAACATATTTACGATGTTAAGTCACCTAGGAAACAAGTCAAATAAGAATGCACAACTTACCCAGTGTAGGAAAAATGCACAAAAATATGTAGATAAGTAATAGAATAAAGATGTCAAACGACGATTATTTATTAACTAATATCCACCTCTCATACAAAGAGCATCTCATACATACACCATCTGGTGGCATCTGACTATACCGTCGAATTGCCAAATGTCACCGTCGGTCCATCCTAGAAGTACCTAATCTCTCTTCATTGGAATTGAAATAGTGATGGGTTGTTAGCCGTATCGTCTATTGACATGACATTTATTAAATTTTCACCCATGCTGTCACGATCTGCGCGGGAAGAGGCAGCTGGTACAGTTTGTTTTTCTTTTTTTTTGCAGACTAGAATATCATGGAAGATTTACTGACCATTACGATTCCTGCGCCATGTCCTACGTCCTGGCCCGGCCACAATCGCTTTTGTTATCGCAAATTATATAAAAATGGTGTTCTTCAGGTGTACTTACTGTACGTAGAAAAGATGTTTTGTGTACCTCAAAGGATATTACGTTATTTAATTTACAATGTGGCCGGGCTGCTGCGTGTACGCTGCAGCCCGGCCACAACGATTTTTGCTGATGGGTCTGATAAATAAAACGCAATATCAAATTAAAAACGTGTACCTATACTGTACTTTCATGGTATATACTAATATTTACATAATAATGTTTATTTCTTAATATTTTCAAAAAACAAAAAAATCCAAAGCGCCTGTACGAAAACAATGCTAATCTTACTTTTTATCCCACTACGGCGAAGCAAAAAGGAGGATTATGATTTCGATTGGTACGTACATGTATGTATGTTTCTTACTATTCGCTCATATCGTCTAAACTATGTACTTATCAGAATTTGACAATTGAGGTATCGTTAAAAGCGTCTTGATCGTCCGCTGGTTATAGGCTATGTAAAGTCATAAAAAATGAATGTGGTGCCTTCTGGAGGTCATTAATACATGAACAAAAAAAAATTTTGTAATAACATGTGGGGTATCAAACTAAAGAGCTTAATTAGCACATTCCAAAAATTAAAAATATCTAAATAAATAAAAAAATTATAACATTTAAATTAAGAATCACAATTTGATAAAAAATACGCTTCTTTTTTTTTGTTTAATTCTTCATCCTTAGTAGTAACCCCAAAAAATAGTAAATAAAAAATATGTTCAAAAACTATTACCGGACTCCTAAAAACTAAAAAAGGTATTTTATTACTGAAACTAGGTATTAAATTCTTATCATCTACTTATTAAATAAACAACTCACACGGTACGTTTTAATGTATTTTATACATAGGTCTTCACAGTGTTAGAGGGTTACCGTAAGTGGTCGTATGCCTCTTTGTTGTAGAGAATAACACTAACGATTCTAAGTATTATTTTGTTAGTGTAAGAGACATACGACCACGACAGTCCTCTAAAAAACACTGTGAAGACCTATGTATAAAATACATTAAGACGTACTGTGTGAGTTTTTTATTTAATAAGTAGACGATATCAATAAAATACCTAGTTTGTAAGAACGTAAAAATTTCAGGTGCGAATAGGTTTTTGTTTCACACTTTTTAGGGCGTGCTTTTAATAGTCTGATTTAAGTTTTTGAACTAATTTTTTTAGCTTTATTGCTAGGAAAAATGATTCGAAGAGAATATATAATAATTATTAAAAATATATTTTTTTATAACCTGATTTTATATATATATGAATTTGTATTATTTTAACAAATCAAGCAATTAAATTATAAAGTTTTACAAAGCGTCTTATATTTACGATACATATCCCATAGCATTAGGTAATAACAATGAGTCAAATCAATATCTACAAAGAGAGAGAGAGAAAGAGAGAGAGAGAGAGAAGCCGGGGCGGCTACTAGTGGAAATATTAGCAAATATTTATTTATTATACAGTGTAGAAAATACTGTGCACATGCATTAACGTATTTTTAGTTGATGTCACCTTGCTGCTCAAATCATCAATACGTTGCCATCTATTATCATGTCTTCTACAGTGAGTAACATAATGCCTCGCATTACTGAAAAATTCAATCACTGCTAACAAGTTAAATTGTTTTTCCTGTAATAACAAGCTGTTTGGTATATCTTTTATGTCATATTTTTCTGAGTCATCTAGTTGGAATATTAAGAGATCACTTAATGTATAAGTTATAACTTGTTTACCTACACAGTTTACACCATTGTTTAGTACGTTGCAAATTTTATTATGATCGAGAATCAACATAGATGCAGCTGCTTCATTAAGAGCTGATATGCCTTTTTCTGAAAGAACTATCAAATTTAATGGCATATATGAACTTTTGCGCACAATTTGTTCTTTATTATATAGACAGTTTTTGTTATTACATATCTTTTTAGAGGAGATGCAATGTACAAAGTTCAGTAAGATTCGGTCCAACACAAAGGAAACATTGCTCATGCAATTTATAACCGTAACATTATTTTCTACCGATTTTTCGTAGTAATATTCGTTTATGATATCTGTCCTTATTTTGTATATATTTGTAGCATAATCATTGTTAGCAACAGCTTTTACAAGTTTGCTAAACGCATTATCACTAGAGTCAAAAATTCTCTGAATACACGGTCTATCCATATAACCAACAACACATGTATGTAAAACAGCGTCAAATGCGCATGTGTTCTCGACAATTACCCCTCTAACACCCGAAGGACAATTATTGCCATTTTTCATAACATGAATTTTGTCTTGAAGAGCTATATTTGACCTATTTATTTTTATTTTCGGTGTTTTGACAATCAATCCTTTCCAATTTTCAACATTAATAGGGTCCTCACACATAATGGACTCTGGAGGAAAGTCTAGAGCAACACACTCAGGCTTTGTTTTACTACTGATTTTTAATTTACGATCTTGTTTTGTAATAGACACACTACCGATGTTCTGCTTGACTTCTCCGGAAATAAATTCATGATGTCTTATAAGAAACTCATCGACTCTTAGTTTTTCCGATGGGTATAATAGCAAAGTTTTAATAGTCTTGAAATAACTTTCAATATCTGCACTCGTTGGAGTAACATTTACGGTATCGCAAAAAATCAACATAACATTAGACCATAGCGGTAAACGAGAAATAAGTCTTTCTAAAGTTTCAACAAAATTTGGTAAGTAATACAGATTATCGTAGTTGGTTTTTTTCTCGGTGAGTTGTAGCTCAAGATTTATTTTGTTAAATGTATCCTTAAAAAACTGCATAAAGTTACTATGTGTTGGCACTTCGTCCGAATCAAAAATACTTCTAGGCAAATCATTATTTTCACTTAAATTTACTTCTGTCTCACACTCTTCAAAATTAAGCAAATATTTTAAACTCTCTTCACATAATGTTGATTGACCCTCATTATCTTTACCAGTGTATTTACTTAACGCTGTAATTATAAGACTTTGAACAATCAACTTCACTTCTTCTATTGAAGTGGACTTTTTTATTTTTTTAAGACATTTTATATAAAAATATTTAACTCTAGAGTCTATAAATTTGAAGCAGTTATTGTTATGCACAGTTTTCATAAAGTGTGAAGTATCTAAACGAATAAGGCAGTGGATACTGTGTTTTTTTTCTCTTTTGTCTAGAATTCTAAAACAGTACTCAATATATTCACGAGTTGAACTGAAATCAGTAAATGCTTTTACAATTGCTCCAAGCAGGGCAGAAGAGTCATCACATACAACTTCGTGTGGTGGATATTTATTTTTTATCCATTCTTTTAACCACATATGGATATTTTCTAGGCTGTGTGAATCAGTAATCATTTGCGTTATTGGCATGCTGCCTCTTTCAGTTTTGACTACTGCCACATAAAGAAAAACTTGTTTTGGTTTTGAAGCTACAACAGGGGGTATTATTTCTTTAAAAATGCTTCCTGTCGCATCAATGCTTAACTTTATTTGTTGTTTGGTTTCAGTCAAACATTTGTAATATTTATCTTGTATCTCCAACCAATAATAAACTATAAACGGTTTTATACACAAAGTCCGGATGATATTACTATACGGGGGAGTCAAAGACATTATCCATAAGGAAGTTACTACATTTTGATGAAAATAAATCTCTGTCTTATTCTTATATCTTATATCTTCCAGTGATCTTAGCGATGGAACGAAAGGTGGTTCAAAAGTATCCTCTTCTTTCATATTATCATTGATCAATTTGTTTCGTAAAACAGTTGGATACACATGTTTTAACTCTTGTGAAAGCTGGACTTTTTGATATTTAGTAATTTTACTTTTTATATTAGGTCTGTGGATAACGTTTTTGTCTCCTTCTAGGATTTTGCACTCAAATGTTGCACGGGTTTCATTAGCCACTGTTGTTTTTGCAAATAATTTTGCACCGCATTGTTTACAGTAGGCATCAAACTTTACAAAATATTTTTCAGTTGCATAACTATGCTTAAAGATCCATGTACATACTCGTTTTGTATTATGCCATAAGAGTTGCGTTATTATTGAAGTCCATTTTTGTTTAGGTAAATTGGGTCTTTTCTGTTTTTTTATTGAAGGTCTATTTTTGTCATTACGGGCAGAATAATAGTCTGTGATGGGTCTTATATGTTCCCAAGTAGAAGGTTCTACATCAAAAAAAATGGTTTGCACTTGTGCGTTTTCTTCACTTCCCGATGATGCGTCTTCGGTATTTGATTTTGAAGAATTATTAATATTGTCTTCAGTGTTGCTTTTACCTCCAAAGAAGTAGTAAAAATTCCTTTTAACAGACAAGTAAAGTGCCTTAGGTGACATACGACATGATAGTTTTCTACTTATATCTGTAAATAACTTACTAGTAGATAAAGGCAGATTGTACTCGTTCTTAAAATGCTCTTCATATTTAATAAATTCGTTCTTCTGTTCTTCTAAGGACACAACCGATATACACTTTTTTCGCTTTTGACTCATTGTTATCTATTTTAAAGAATTATAACGGAATAGACACCAAGCACTGCACTTATTTATCAACGTCGCAAAACAGGAAATATGGGCGGTGTATGAAATGCATAAACATTTAAAAAAATATTTATCTACCTACCCTCTTTTATAATACCATACCATATTAACTAATGTTATGGAATATTTATAAAAAATGTAGGACGCTTTATAAACCTATATAATTAAATCGATTATTTTTTTAAAAGAAAACATAAATCTAATCAGGTTAAAAAAACAACAACAATAATATTCTTAATATTACCTGCAGCATTTTCCTAGCAATAGAGCCAATAATAATATTAGTATTGTTTTCATACAGGCGCTTTAGATTTTTTAATTGTTTGGTGAAAAAGTTAAGAATATAACATTATTATATAGATATATGCATAGATCATGGAAGTACAATGTAGGTACAGGCTTTTAATTTGATATTGCGTTTTATTTATCAGACCCATCAGCAAAAATCGTTGTGGCCGGGCTGCAGCGTACACGCAGCAGCCCGGCCACATTGTAAATTAAATAACGTAATATCCTTTGAGGTACACAAAACATCTTTTCTACGTACAGTAAGTACACCTGAAGAACACCATTTTTATATAATTTGCGATAACAAAAGCGATTGTGGCCGGGCCAGGACGTAGGACATTTTTCATATTCACTCACATGAAACGCAAGAAAAGCCAGCAATTAAGTACTCAAACAAAATAACAAAAGTCTGGCCCTCTATCAATATAATGAGTTGTATTTTTGGCGACCAATAAAATAGCTAATAGCCGTGTGGTTCCCGGCAGAGTAGAATAGGACCACTCCAAGTCATCCCGTGGATGTCGTAAAAAGCGATTAAGGAAAAACAAGCTAAACAAAGCTTCTAAACATCAAAGAGACCTCTCCAACCCGTCTGGCCAGCGTGGAGAGTGTAGGCCAAATCCTCTGACTACTCAAGCTAATATATGGCTCTGGTAGTACAGAGAGGGTCGTGCTCCTGCAGTGGAGACTTGGAAGACCTGATGATGATGATGATGATGAAAATAGCTACGATTAAGTATTGAAGACAAAAACATCATATAAGTGAATTCTATGCTTTTAATTTTTACTTACAATAATCAAGTCACGTGCAACCGATGATTATGTAATATAAAAGCAACATGCCATCTAACAACCAAGCAGGTACCAATTTCGTATTCAGAATTGAAGTCCGTTCATATGCAATCATTTCTCAAAGTCAAGTACCGAATGATTGACTGCGGCCAAACAATGCACTCGATAAATAGCTTATTTTGACAGTGACGCGGCCTTCACCCACTTTCTAGCAGCTGCAGATGCCCGCGGGCGAGGCAGCACAGCAGCCGGCCAGGCCGCCGCAGCCCACAGCCGCAGTGCAGCCGGGACCGCCGCCGCGGCTGCTGACCATACCTCACATCACTTGCTCCTAGCTAATTTCCCACAAACCTGTTATTAGATATAAGGAAACTGTCGTCATTAAATATAAGACGGGCATCAGTTGTGCCGGTAAGGTGTGAGCTACTGACACGTGACATCTGAAGCTGCATTCAACTTTTTCCTTCAAACGATTGATTTTGAACCTGAGGACTGAGAACTGATACTGCCGTGGAAGTCTATTATAGTTCTTTTACTTAGACTTGACAGTTTTGGCAGCACGTGGCAACTGCCACTTGGCTATACCGCTTCTTACATGTAGCCTTTATCATTGACAGCAGTTTTTATCCGAGGTTACCCATAGGGAGCCCTTCATGAATCAATTTGTGCGTTACGGTTGACTGTCTCCAGTGAAGCGCGTCGACCAATCTGGGTCAAAGATCGGACAGTCACTGTGTAGTTCTGTTGGGAGCAGCAAGGTTAGGAATTCAAAAATACAGTTGAGTGCGAGTTATGAGTGAGGATATGAAGAAGGCTCAAGGAGGCAGCGATGTGGCCGTGAATGCGGACGGGGCGAAGCTGGCTGGGGCGTCGCTGGCATGCGGGGTAGACGCGGACGCTGTCTTGCGGCAGCTGGGCCAGGCCGGCCAGTTCCACCTGCGGGTGTACGTGCTCGTGGCGCTGGTGGCCGTGCAGGTGGGCTTGCTGCACACCACCTACATCTTCCTGGCCGGGAACGTGCCTTACCGGTGAGTCATCCGTATGTCTCCTTAATATTAACTCGCAATACCAAATATAATCTAAATGGGATCAGCTAAAGGTAACAAATCTATTCAGAGTTACTTTCGCATTTATGTGTAGATTCTTCTTTTTCTCTGCCTTGACCCTTTATTTGGTGGGTCGGCTCGATGTCTTATTATTATTATTGTTTATTGCTTAACAAAATATACAAATTAAACAAAATATTCTTAAATAAAATAAAACCACTAGTTAAAAATAGAAAACTTCCCACTGGATGTTGTCACACAAAATGGTAGCCAGAGGGTTGGCTGCATTGAGACGTAGAATGACAATGCTTATTTTTATTTAGTATAGATTTATGTCCCGTATTTACAAGCACATGCCCGACCAGCTAGATGACATTCTTAGGTTCATTCCGATCATTAACAATTTGTCTGGGCTTCCCACTCATAATTATGATCGAAAGACCCGTTTGATATAATTGTGGTTATTTCGTCGTTGTTTAGTAATTTGTTTATTGTAATTTGTGCTTTGTTATCTGATTACATCGTCACAGACCTGAAAACAGTTCGTTTGTTTATTTTTCGTGAGTGTAAGTGGCCAACGCCATCAATAGGGACTAATACTGATTGATTTTCCCTTCAGGATATAAAGTGAAAAACAAAAATGAACTGGACCTCACTTAGAAATTGGCCGATCAGATGATCAGTTATTTTTTTTATGTCATAGGACGGCACACGAGTAAGAGGGTCACCTGATGGTAAGTGATCACCGCTGCCCATGGACTAATGTAATACCAGAGGTATGGCAGGCAAGAGCGTTGCTGGCCTTTTATTTTTCCCTTCCCAGAGGGGAGGTGGGATGGGCCTCCGGCGCTCTCATTCACGAAACGAAGCATAGAAGCTGTAAAGCTACTACTCAAACGTCGATTTTCTATGAGAGTGTGGTACTTCCCCGGACGAGCCGGCCCATTCATGCTACTAGCAAAAGTGATTCTCGCCGGTAGCGAGGCTCTACCACAACTAACATAATCTGTTTTCAATTATAACTAATTTCAAATACTTTGTCAATGTAAAAAGAAACTGACCAGACTACAAACATGTACCTACTAATGATACCTCAGTAGGTATCGTTAATCAAAAAGCTTTAAATTCGGCTTATTAAATCATATGTATAATTTTGAATCATTTGTCAAAATGCTCTTTAATAATACTGACCGACGGTACTCTGCCTACACTAACCGATACCGTGACCTCAGATTTAGCAATGTTTAACATGTATATTATAATGTTTGTATTAGTATATTTAATTAAAAAATATATGTTATTATCTTATCTTGTCCAGTGCCGGGAGATTTTTAAGGATTAGACGTATACTGACTGTCAACAAAGAATGATCTTAAGTTTATCTTATTTAAATGTTTGTGTTGTGTCAATAACATTTACGACTCCATGTCATTGGCAGTGCTCCATATCCTCTGAGTGTCGACATCGGAATGAATATTGTAAGTTTGTGTGTTTTATTTAAACATTAAAGTTTTTATATCGATTAATATCCACATGATTTGTCAACGTTTTTATAAAAATTATCCATAACATGCCTCGTAAATTTTTTTATCTGATCCTCCTCGGCCTCCCCGTATCGTGGCATACTCAATCGTTCCCACTATGCTGGCGTTATTTCCTCGTGGTATAGCAAAGTCCTGTGATACAGATACGATACAGAACGCCTATCATTTGTCGGTCCGTTCTCCGATACACGTTACGTATCCTTTTACAAAGGCGCTTGCCTCCGCTCCCCGAACTCCGCAATGGTTCAAAGGCAACCGGTACAAAAATGTATGCCGGTTTAAGAAATTTATTCTTTCTTTTCTTTCTTTTTTTCATTATGGCTTCCACCGAGATTTCAGTGATTCTGCCAATGTCCAGTATAATGAGATACTAAGTATCGGTGTTGTACGGTATGTGGCGTCAAAGATGGCGTATATGTTCTTTGGCAGCCTCGTGGGAGATTTTGGCGACAAATCTATACGAGTCCATTTAACAGTCTACTTTAACTATTTCACAAATTGTTCTCGAGCACGAGCATTTATAACACCAAACTACACCAATTTCATATTATAAAGTCCACTTAAATCAATTTGCAAAATTGTATAAGGCAAACGACAACTAAACCCCTTGACTTCCGACCAAAAACTCTAAGAAATTTATATTTCTGATATATCGATACTTGACAGATGCCACAGTTCATTTAAATACCTACTTACTTCTTTATACTTTGGACTGGAGAATGGACAAAGCGAAAACCATAATACACAAAGTCCACGTTTAGCGTATTTGGGCGCGTGTAGGTGGAAAAATGGCTTGCTGCCCGCATCACCTACAGAAAGTGATTCCTTAGACTTCTTAGACGAGCTCCGTGGCGCAGTGGTTACCACGCCAGCCTGCGACACGGGGGTCCCGGGTTTGATTCCTTGGTTCTTTTTCAGAGTGACCCGGATCTTGGATGTTTATCTATATAAGTATATATATATTATAAAATATAGTATCGTTGAGTTAGTATCCTGCGACACAAGTTCACAATTTACTGTGGGGCTAGCTCAATTTGTGTGATATGTCCTATTATATGTTTATTTATATACTTATTTATATTTATTTAGATTTTTGCCCTTTCCTTCGACCGGCTTCTACGATCTGCGCGGGAAAAGAAACAGCTGGTGTATTCCCTGGCTTTTCTTTTCTCTCAGCGCAGAATGCACTTTCCATAGAAAGTTTTTTAACAATAGCAGGTTTTAACTCAACTAATACTAGTGGATCTGTGGGCTGTAATACGTATCCCTGTAGACCCTAAAGCTACCTAAGATACTTACTGAAAAGTATAATGCTATTATAAGGCCACTCTAAAATCTGTGGCCTTTCATATTACTAACGTCATATCTACATTTCATTACATCCGCTTGGTTCTGTCAATGTCTAACGTTACAATTATGTTGTTTGATGTAAATGAGGAAAACGTAGACGGAGTAAGTGGTATGAAAGGCAAAATTATAGGATTATATGTACTGTACCTATATATGTTACATGGGGTATAGTTAGACATAGAATCCTTAAACTGCCGTGGGCTAAGGCCCCTTCGCCCACGTCCAGTTACACCACGAGGAACTTCCACAACATGAATAGGTAGTGTGCTGTATGGAATCTACAATAGAGAGCAGTAAGCACTTTTTGTAGCGTTTGATGCCTCGAAAAGCAGGTTGCAGCTGTACGTTTCTCCCGACCTCCACGCATTCAACAATGTTTTTTCCCACTCTCACTGTGTCTGTGCACCACGCAGGCGGCATGGCGTGGCTCCCGCCCACGCAGGCAGCCTTTCTACCGTTTCGCAAGAGAACTGTCAATCGCGGCGAGAGGACATATAAAACCACGCTCGTTGTAAACCTTGGGTCGGGACGCTCGATTAAATCCTACTATGAGGAACTCTAAATTACATTAGGTATTTTACAATGCCAAACGTATTTGAGTAGCCGTTTATTGTAACTGTCATTTAATTATATTATGTATGTCCTTTAGATAATAGTAGAGTTGTGTTGCCACTAGGTCACATACTTTTAACAGAGGTCATATTTACAAGAGTCCAGTACTGTTTAGTTAAGTATCACCGCATAAATACTTTTTAATTACTACTAATTACTATCTTACTACTTCCTTACCCTTATGGTTGGTTTTTCTCTTTACTCGGGACTAACTTCTAGGTATACCCTCGCGACTACAAACAGAATTAGGTACCAAAATCGGACTACTCTGTAAAAAGTTATGCGTACGACCACGCATAACTTTTTACAGGGTACCTAGTCTGATTTTGGTTGTCCGATTCTATACAGTTACAATAAATAGCTAGTCAAATACGTTTGGCATTGTAAAACCTACCTAATTTAGAGTTCCTCATAGTAGGATTTAATCAAGCGCCTCGGCCCAAGATTCACATCACAACGAGCGTGGTTTTGTATGTCCTCTCGCGGTGATTGACAGTAATGTTGCTGTCTTATACATAAAAAATATATAATAGACCTACGGGTCGACTTGAGTATCTCCTGCGTGTTTTCGTCGGTTGAAAATGACAGTGATCATAACAGTGCTGACGTGCGAGGTTGATGATGGTCGCCGTAATGACACATCATCAGTTTCAGCTCGTTAGGAATATAATGTGTAATCATTACAAAGCCTACGCAAACAAAACGCTATATTTACTCTGTCGAGCGAGTTTGCTGGAATAATCGCATCTTATTGTCAACACAAATATTTGAACGAAAATAGGACGCCGGTCAATGCTCAGGCATGTTTTAACTTCATTTTATTTATTGATATGCAGAACAGTAGGTATTACAACTTAATTTTGTTTACACTTAAAAATACTTATTTGGTACAATGGCTGGTTGTAAGACCAAACAGCTTGCAGAACAGAACATTACTGATCTGACAAGAAAACAAGTAAAAAGGTACAGCGGAAATAATTTCTAGTTGGCTTGTAATTAATTTAAAAGGAATGAATTCACGGAGTATGTATATTTTATGAAGATATGTGAAGTTTTGTAAAAAGCAATGCAAGTAAGCAAGATTTGACAGTTTGGAGAAAAACTAAAAGTAGGAGGAGCTCTTTAAACGTCGCGTATTGGGGTGGCCATACGGCAGATGCATAGGTATTCCATCCTACTCAAAACCAGAGATCCTGATAGAAAAATCAATCTTTTGGGATCCTTTAAAATCTCTGGCTGTACGCAAAATCCAAATTAGTTACATTTCTTAGTAATCATGACAAAATACGTGTTAAAGGAAAGGTCGGACTTTAAGACAACTCCAAAATATTTTATTTCGGAGTTTCTAATAAGAACTTCACCTTTTACAGTGTAGTCAAGGATGAAACAGCTCAGAGAGAAAAGCGGAACATTTAACCAGGGCTCAAATTATTAGCGGAGCACCAAACAACCAATTCATCAATGTCTCTTTGCACCAAAACGCAATCCCTGACTGAATTAGTGCGTGTAAGTATTTCTAGATTATTCGCCATTAATAACGTATAACTATGCAGTCTGGAGATGAGGTCTTTCATATAGATAACGAAAAAGAAGGGCTTTAGATGAGAGTCCTGAGGTTAAGTATGCATTTATCAAATATAGTTATAAATTTTTCTATTTTTATATGAAATCCAAGATCAAAATACAACATAAACAATATAAAAAAATATCTTAAACAAATACTCAATGGGCGACTTGGTCATCGGTATAAACAACTTTTCCTATGGGACTACTACAGAAAACACAAAGAAAAGTCAATTATCCCAAATTGACTGAAGAAAAATAAAATTGAGGTCAGTGTAGTCTGTCAAATATTAAATTACAAACTCTATCAGCTCAGTGGGTTTCCACAAATGCAGTTAAGGTACAACTAATGATATAAAAACAAGTTATTAAGCTTGCGATCACGATCTAAACTAGACAGACGAGGAAAACTACATTCAGTACTTAAACTTTTAGCACCATTTAAGTCAAGCAGCAGGCCAAATTAAATTCACAACTCCAAAGTCCAAAGGCTGTGATCAGGATAATGCTTACCTACACCAAATAGGTATTCGTGTCACGCTGCTACTCGTATGCTGAAGACGTGGTTGGTACTGACTGATGGATTACTGTGTTGTTCAAATGAAGGAACTTGGAAGCACAGTGACTTATAAAATCTGGTCATGAGTAATCATGTGCCACGGAAAGTCTCTCTCATTAATAAATATCTGAAGTCAATAATTCTTGCTCTATGGAGCATCAATCATGTGCATATCTGAGAAATTTCACATCATTCTCAAGAATTTCTCAATAATACACGCAATTGAGAGAAAAAATCAGAAATTTCAAGGAAAATCTGCCTCTCAAAATTTTCGACAATGGCACAGAATATTTGTTATCAAAACTAGGCAAAGATTTGTTTAGAAAACTTAGCTTGTTTAGGTATTTCATCTACAGTTATAAATAATTGTTGATTTTCCTTACAACGATAAATAACTTCCTTCATTTGCCACTGATCTGCTCGTAAATATTTTAGTACCTCCCAGCAACCTATTACCCGCCAGTATTACCTGTCACTATGTAATTAAATATAGGTCTTTACAACATGAGGAAAATAGAACTTATAACAAATTAACTTTTACCTGCAATTTTGTCCGCGTGGGAATGTTAATTAAAAACTTCCACAGAAACTAAAAAATATTACATGTTTTCTCCTTCCATGCAAAACATCACCACAGATTCGTATTTATATTAAAAGTATTAATTTAAAAATTGCGGCTCTGTAGTAAACAACACTAGCGCGCGCCACATAGCAATTAATTCCTTAAACCCTAAATCATATCGAATTAAAAAATCTATCATGTATATAACTAGTAAATTACTTGTAGTATTTTGGTATTACTTTTATTAATATTCGTTTGATAAATTAAGAGAAAATCCGGCTTACACAAAATGTGGTCACTTTAGGCGTTACCCGGTATTTATCTTTAAATAATGCACTAGTAAATTACTTGCAGTGATACCAAAATACTACAAGTAATTTGCTGATTATGTATGTCCATGATAGATTTTTAAATTTGATATGATTAATGATTAAAAGAATTAATTTCTGGGTGATGCTAGTGTTGCTTACTAGAGTGCCTTAAGGCGTAGTGAGTTCACACATTAGCGCCACCAAATTTAAAAATCTAATAGCTGAATGCCCTAGTAATTTACTTGTAATATTATTGCCAAAAGTGGCCACTTTTGGCGGTAAAAATTCGTTCTCTTAATTCATCAAATTAAAAATAGTGAAAACTTGTACCAATAATGCTACAAGTAATTTACTAGGGCATTCAGCTATTAGATTTTTAAAATTTGATATGATTTAGGAGTAAATGAATTGATTGCTGGGTGGCGCTAGTGTGTGAACTCACTTCGCCTTAAGCATTGATTACCAGTCCACCTTCGGGATAATCGAGATGGAAGTATTGCGATAGGTGCTATAAGACTTTTACTTAAATAAACTTGACTTAACAATAAAAACACGCAAAAATAATTAAATGCAGAAATACTCCTTAAAATACATAAGTATAAACAATATAAATATATCCATACTAACGTACTAACATATATCAGAGAGCGAATAACTTGAATTCTGTTGCGCAATATAGGTACAAAATTATACTTACTAACAAAAAAGGCAAAACCATTTTCCTAAATATGAACCCACTTATGGTACTTTTGACGTCTTAGGGCAAGTTACAAACACAGGTAAGCTGGAGAAATCGAAGTTGACGGTTCTAACAGTCTGATTTATAGGTACAACTTCTCAAATATTCTGTGGAGTTAGATTTCTGAAGAAAGAAAAGTGAGAAAGCATTTATTTTTGCTGTCTTCGTTACCAACGGGAAGCCGGTTCAGCTTGGATCGGATCGGAAAAAAGGCGGATACAGTTATTGAGGAGACCATCTAGTTCATATATAGTAACTATGGTAGGTAAATAAATGTTCATCTTATTATACCTAAGCTTTGCAATTATAAAATTATCTTGAATTTACTTGCATTTTCAAGTTTTTTCTCTATCTCGGTATTTGAAACAAAAGTTTAGCGGCAACCACAGATTTGTATGTTTACATTATGTAAAGGTGCAAAGCCTAGAGAAAGTGACAGCACACGATTGTCACGTGCGCGTGCGCCGATCTAGTCAGAGTCGTCTTCCGCAGTAGGTCCCTGTGCCGGCCGAGGGCCATGTACTCGTAATCTCAACTACGGCATGCAGGTCGTGGTTTGCAGAGATGCGGCGCGAGAGTCGGCCGCCGGCCAGTCGCGAACTGCGGGCCGACGGTGACCTGCGCGCACTGACACATTCAAACATCACGAACTGAATTCACTTTTCATTTCATCACTACTAGTCCGGGCTAGTAAAAATATTTAAAAAAGTGACTGAACATTGTAAACTTTTTAAGCCTGATCTAAAGAAAACAAAGTTTACTCATCGATTTTTTGTTTTTTCGCATTTGAATTTAAAATGTTATAAATCGAAATAATTTTCTGAGGGTTCCTAAATATTTAAGGCCCTTTACGTCCACTTCAACCCGTATCAGGGTATTGTGCAGTGATTTGGCCAACTGCCCTATATCGGCCGTTTGACAAATGGGTAAACCCGAGCCAAACGCCTCAAAGCCCTCGCCGGCGGAAGCTGCCGCGGGCTCCGCACAGGGCTTCGATACGGAGCGGCTGATGCACGAGCTGGGGCAGGGCAAGCTGTTCCACCTGCTCAACTACGCCATGCTGGCGCTCCCCGTGTTCGTGGCCGCCATCTACGGCATCAACTACGTGTTCCTGGCGGCCGACGTGCCCTACAGGTATGGATGGCTTAACGTAAATTCACTAAACTAATATTTGAAGGAACTTACCAGTTGTTTAGACCATGGCACACCTTCTGTCTTGCCCTACGTATCCTACGACCTCCACACAGGAGGATCTTTACAATGTTACTGACAACTGACAACAGTGGCAAAGTTCTGGTCAATACAAATATAATTCGCCCGAGTTCACACGCTAAGAAGTTTATGCGTATGTTTATATAGAACTGCTTTCTTCCTACTCTTCTCTCGAATGCACTTACTTTCTAAGCAATCTTTTTTAAAATGAATATTATGTTTATCATGAGGATACCTAATTAAAAAATGTACAAATCAAACAGAAATGAAATGAGAATAACTACAAGTTACCACACAAATAATAACAGATTTTGAAAACATTGTCGAATAATTCCTTCTACTTATAAATGATCTAAAGTAAAGTTGATTTGTCTGGGCATGGCGCATCTTCCTGTAATACCTCAAAAGCCTACGCCAGCGTCCGGCTTCCTAGTATAAACAGCATTTCCTGCTTCCGCTCCATTCAAAGCTGCCGATTCCAAACAAATCGGTCATCATCACGACGCGACGTTTTGCCATTTATTGATGCTTTTATTTCATAGATAGGCTTCTTACAGACCCAATTCATAAATGTTCATAATTTTGTCTCTAAAATTTCAAACTCGTATCATTTTGCAGTATTTAATAATCCTAACTTAAATTAATTAAATTTATTATCATTATTATATATATATGCAAAGTTTTAATTTAAAGTAGATAGATTTTGGTTGGGTTCAAAGGAATTGAAAGGCACGTTAAGCCTTGGCACAGAATTAATAAAAGTACCCACTGGCCTTGGTCCCTACATTAATGACAGTCATTAAACTATATCGGATGCCTTTAGGCAGCTTCGAAATCTGACACCAGTATTAACTTAAACACAGGAAAAAAACAGTTTCCAGTCCATTTAACTAGGTACTTTGTAAATTAGTGAGCATGCCAAGAGTTCCTTAGCAGCAAAAATAAGTTATTTAACTGAATTCGAAATCAGTTGTTGTACTGCATAATCCACGTTTATTCATTTAAAAAAACTTCAACTAAAACACTAAACCAATTCCAATTGTGTCAAATGTAGCAATTTTGGAGTCAAGCAGGCAGGTCCAATTCAAATCACAACTCCAAAGGCTGTGATGAGGATAATACTAATTAAATATTCCTGACAAGACTGATTGATGTCTTGAGGAAGCAACTAGGAAGAACCGCAAGTCTGGGCCTCTTCGAGTTTATGGCGACTTATGACGGTTTCTACCCGGCACGGCAGCGGCGCCGGGTGGTGCCGGTTCTGCAAGCTTCAGAAAAATCTAAACATGAAGCCAGCGGTAGTTGTGGTACTTAGTCCAAAATATAATCTTTAGAAATAAGATAACTTTTAAAACGGTTTTTAAGGTTCAATAAACGCCATAAAACCGTATTAAAACTAATTTTATTTAAATGTGAAACAATTGCGATACCATTAGAAAACATTCTACACTAAAACACTTTACAGAATAAAAATTAAGTCGATTTTGAATTGAAACACGAAATAAACAGCTGACAAAAAAAAATATATAATCTAATTGAGAACGTCCTGCTTTCCGAAGGCAGATGAAAATGCAATGATATTAGTAAAATGTTTCTTCTATTTGGGCCAGTAGTGCTAAATTCTGATCTAAAGACTAGGTGTTGTCGAGTCATTTTCGTCCTCAAGTGTTAATGTTTTTACTTTTATTCTTGGCAAAGTTCGTGTACAACCGCAAGGATGCACCTAATATACCTAATGTGTGAGTTCAAGTTCCTCGGAGTGAGAGCTTGATGCTGGTGACTCATTCCGGATAGAACTTAATTCGCTTATTGGTCCTTTGCAATTGTCTGTCTGGATCGCAGAGGATGCATCCTGCTCTGTGTTTTACATAAACAGGAATACCTACATTAGCTATTCCACATTGCAGACGTTTCGCGGATTGCTAATTTAGTTAATCTATAATGAAAATTAAGTCGTTTTTTGTGGCGCAGTGAAATGAAATGAACTTTATAAACCTTCGCACTTTAATCACACAATTATTTATATAAACAGGACTCAGCACGAACCTTATATTTATTTGTTTCCGCTGACGTTTCATTGGAGTTATATCTATCGTGGACGCAGCGAGTCTGCCTTCACGATGGATGTTACTCCATATGGTATAAGGTTCATGCTACGTACTGTTGTACATTTGTATTAATTAAGTATGAATATTAATTAACAACTATACTATGTGTCTTCATATTATGCATTTTATGGCAATTGATTTTTAATGGCAGATTTTTACTTAACTAATGGCAGGGCTAATATTTCTGCTGGAATTTTATAATAGTAGCGTTTATCGAGGCCCAAAGAAGTGATTAACTAACACGCCAGCCTGCTATACCAAGGCTTTAATTTCCGAAGCGGTCAAGTTCTTGTACTTACTCCATTTTTACGTGAATTCGTTCTCGCTTCTGGACCTAACCTAACTAAAGAGGGTCATACACACTATGCCTATTAGAGTTTATCATAATATTACAGTATGGATCCTTTGAAGAAGAACGCGAACGGGAAACTGCTTAGATGAATGCGAAGCGAATGTTCGAAGTTCAAATTAATTTTTAAACAATTTGCAAATATTGACAATATTGACTACATCTGCAGCACTCAAACGATGTTGGTTTTTCTTTGCGTCATCTTAAAACAAGAAGAAACAGATTGTATGCAAACTGTATGACGTATTGATAAATACTAAGGCGCGAACGCATAATACTTGATGAAGTGCGTATTTATCAACAGAGAACGGTTCCTTTGAATCGACGCACAGGCGACGCTATTATCTTCCGACGTGGGCTTCACCAATATCTTCCACAGGTCACAATTCCTTAAATAGCAGCCAATTAATAGCAGTTGAAACAATTAAAATATCTTAAGCGTTGTCTCTCAAGAATTTTCTTTATCCGTTTTTATTTACTTATTATGTGCCCCCGACTTTTCACCCCAACTTTTAACTAAAGTGTAATATTTTTTTGTGTTCAATCGCTAGGAAATACTTTTAGACTTTGATTTGATTAAAGATCGGCTGATTCTCATCACTGGAATAAAGTTTGGCCAGGTACGGACATCGGTCAGAGAACGAATAAAAATTAATATTGGCCTACGAATAAGATATTGGCACTAAAATGTTAATTTTTAACATAAATATTTCATTATATTAGTGATGCAAAATTTATAATGATGCTGATCTTTCCGATTTGCGTAATAGATAATGTGGTCTTGACGTCACACGTGCCTCGCTGAATCCAATAAATGATACTACAAAATGTACGTATGTATATCTGTCTATCAAATGTTATGAATATGATCATTAATTTCAGAAAATATTTTTAGGGTTGTTCCCATACAAGTAAACTGGGGGGGGGTAATTTTTTTGTCTCTACTTACCCATCGTGTGGGGTATCGTTAAAAAGGTCTTTAAAAAATATTGTGAGGTTGAGAACAACATTTTTCGATTTAGGGATTGGTTTCCGAAATATTTGGTTTTAAAGTGCAAATTTTTGTCAGAGGTAAGTGTCCCCCCCCTCTATCTACTAAACGGTTATATATGGATACGTGAAAATAATTACAGCAGTAGTATATATACTGTAGTTGAAAGGAAAACTATCAGAGCTGAGAACTAAGGGCAAACTAAAAAGTTATAGGCAACTAACTTATAAAATGTACTGGAAAATGTAAAATTTCATACAATTTTCATTGTTAGATGTTTTTGGTCGTTAAACTGTGAGGTGCGAGTGTAAACAGTGTAAACTCAAAGTTGTCATACGCAACTACGGAACCCTACACTGCGCGTGGCCCGACACGCACTTGGCCGGTTTTTATCTTAAGGCTCCTTTAAATCGAGAACTTTCCATTCATTTTCATCCAATTAAGGGTTATTAAATAGGGTGACAAAGATAATGCCTTTTTTTTGTGCTAGGATTCCAAAAACTTGAATGAGCTGATATTCCAAAATCCGGGATCGAGATGCGTGAGAAGATGCTTCATTAACAAAAATCGCTTATACTGAATAGAAACTGTGAAATAGTCTAAACGAGCGATGTGACCTTAAGGCTAGGAAAAGAGTTCAAATACTAACATGTGAAGTCGTCTACTTTGTATGTTTTGACGAGTACTTCCCTATCGCCGCGTCCACGCGACAACACTAGAGGCAGTTTACGACGCGCGCGTGCCGCAACATTACCTTGCTGACGGTCGAGAAACAAAACGAGGATCTAAAGCGACATTTAAAAATTAAGACATCAATATATCAGTTCTCACGAGGTTTTCGAGCTGTGAGCGCGCGTGTAAAGCTATCGCGATGGGTGAGAGTGAAAAGGGGAAAGTTTCTGGAGGCAGCGGCGTAGACTCGGAGCGGGTGATCAGCGAGGCGTGCTCGGGCTGGCGCTTCGTGCTGCTCATGTACGTGCTGGCCGGGCTGGGGCCCTTCACCGCCGCGCTCTACGCCACCAACTACGTGTTCCTTGCCGCCGACGTCTCCTACAGGTTCATATACATATACTTATATATTAGTTGCAGTAGGCAGACACTGTGTTCCAATTGCTACGATCCACTTAAACCTCACTCAATTCATTATCTTCCATCACTCTTTTCTTGCCTTCCAGTTGTGGGTAGGTACTTTTTTACATTGTTAGCCCTTCTTTAACTGACTGGTGTAAGGTTTTCAAGACGCTCATAGACATTTCTCATGCTTCATGAGACCATCTCTTGATGACGGCCAGGACCAAAGGCTTCCAAAACGCGGAGGAGCCTTAGTTATTTAGACATTTGTGGTCAGCCGAGATTGCGAAATAATAAGCGCTAATAATATGTAAACAAATTGGGTTTCAACCTTCTTACCATCAGAATACAATACTTTTTATTTGCTTTTGAAAAGGTTAGGATAAAAACATGCATGCAAATAGCTACGGAGGTTAGTCAGTTGACGCGATTATTTAAAAATTTTCTTGCTATTTTGATGTTGTGTAGGGATAACTATTTGGCAATCAGTGTGGGTCATTAAAAAAATTGAATCGATGCGCGCACGTGCAAAAAATGAGCGTTATTTATACCCATTAACAAAACATCGTCCACGCTGATCTGCGAGAAATGAAAAAAAACATATAATGTACACGACTACACAATGACTCTGAAATCATAACATTCTTTTTTGCCAATATTGTGTAAATTAAGGCATAATTTTATCATATTATTGACTTAATGTTAATTTCTTGTGTATGTCTTAATGTGCAGTGAGGACACTCTGCTGTTTCATCAACATTACCTGAGCGTTTTTCCTGGTTGTATCCTCAGCTGTGACGCGTAGAAACCCAGGGGCCGCTATTATGACAGAATTCATGCTGTATCTTATAGCATAAATGCTGCCATAATACATAGATTCGGCGAAACTTTCTACAGCTGGCTAGGTACCTGACGCCACTTATTGTGTAGCACTAGATCTGTTGTCAAATACTTGTGTGACCATAAGTAAGTGTAGTATTTGCCCGCGTTGGACATCAAACCCGCTCCCGTATAGCAGACTGGCGTTTTAACTGCTGCACCATGGACCCATTCGACGAATAACAAGTGCACCACACACACATCACAGCCCATCCGAGCAACTTCTAAATGACATCAGTAGTTTCCACTTTTGTCACTGTAAAATTACTAGCGGACGGCTGCCAGACGCGAACTCTTCTTGGCTTGCACGAGATGTAATTGCTATTGCCATTTAGTCAACTCATACGGAAAAGGGTGGCATTACAGGCCGGAAACCACTCATCGATACGGCTGGATTGGTGCGGCCATTTCCATTGACCGCGGTATTCTACGGCACCGATTAACAGATTAACTGTCGTTTATCTATTTATTGGAACAACGAACAGTTCGTTAATTGAAGAACTCATCAAAAGACGCATTAGGTTTTATTGGATACTTTGGATGAGAATCTCACGCGGCCCTAATATTACTTCAACAGGCTTGGACCAAAAATCCAAAGAGAATGCTGTTTAAAATGTAAGTGCCATTTTGGACGGCGTCCTTGTTTTCTCGTGACGAAAGAAAGGGCATACCTAAATGAAGAGAAAGTAACGCATAGGTCTACAATTGCACGGTTTAGCTAACGTAATGACGTAATCAGTTCAACAAACTAACAGCTGGTTAGAGTACAGATGTCTACAAAAGGAGAAATCTAAGTTTAGCTATTGTTTTCTGTGCCTATGTCTTGCACACTCGCAAAGGAATCAAAATCTGTAGAGTACTTCTCATTGACTTAGGTTCATGAGAACAAGTAGGAAAATTAAATACATAAATTTTAAGTTACATGACAATGTGTACACTTTATCTTTTTTTTTTAATTCATTTTATTTCATTTAAGAAAAACATATAGTTATAAAATAGGACTTAAGACTAGACTTACAAAGAATATGTTATTAATTCTGCGCAACTAACTACATTTTCCGCAGGTTGTTGAATACATTTCATAAAAAGATGTTGCTAGTGAACCTAAACACAGAAAGCAAAAATAAATAAATATAGTAAAGCCCAAAAAAGTTTGATGACTTGAGCAAACAAGATTGGTGAGCGCGTATTACCAGTTTTATTTGGGAGATCCCCAGCTTGGATTCATTATTGACAAATTCGTGGTCGAACATAAAAAAGTGCATTGTTGTCAAAACAAAAACACTAATAGAATTAAGCCTGCAAAAAATACCTCCGGGTTTTTACTATTGCTTAGCCAACGTGCTATTGATTTTTTTTATGTTCGCTGTGAGTGACATCATTATGTGACAACAATGCTCATCTTCGCGTTGATCGTCCAAAGACGTTCATTAAACTTAACTTACTACTTCTTGGATATCATACTAAAGTATCATAATACTTTTTGATTGCCATGTTATGTACCTAATGTAATTTTGCGGTTCTTCTACTTGAATGATTATCTTCGTTCTTTTGTTTAATTTTCCTTTTATGGGTTCCTTACTTCTGAAGGCTACCTCTTCACCCGTAACTAATAAAAACGTAAAGTAGTGCCAGCGGCCCGTGGTCACTCTACATTTCACGCTCTATCGCGCCATAGAGATCATGATACCAAGCCGTTTATGTTTTCCGCGCATTCTTGTTATCGTCAAAAAAGAAAACGTATGTATTTGTATATCCTAATTCATAACAATATCGCTACTATTTTTGACACCATTTATAGTGCATGTTTAGTAACTGAGGAGCCCGATGGTCCAGTGGGTGTGAGCTCTATGAGCGCTTACGTATGTTAAGCAACCCCTGGTGCAGTCCCTACTTGGATGGGTGATCGCAAGTGGCATAAAAATATCTCGAGCTCCTCCGTGCTTCGGAAAGCACGTTAAGCCGTTGGTCCCGGCTATCATCGTTGATGGCAGTCGTTAAGCTATGTCAGATGCCTTAAGGCAGCTTGAAAAATCTGACACCAGTGTTGGCTACTTACACATACAAAAAACAAAACAAAAAGTAACTTGTCTTGGTATATTTACATTATTTTGGACGAGCGATTATTAGTTTAATGATGACATATTTATAACATAAAATGTGGTACACAGATGGTAATTTACATATAAAAGACGCCATTCCTGACATGCAAAGGACAATTAATTTCATGAAAAATATTATTTTGTTGAAACTATCAGCAATAAGGCGTAATTTATTTAAATAGTCTTTTACGCTATAAAAACACTTAGATTTACTTACCAAAAGAATGGCTTTCGTGTTACATATGGTTCTTATGTTTTTAGGTTAGTTATTAAAGATAATAATTTGCATGCAATAGACTAAAACATACCCCATATGGGGTTCTTGGAAAAGGGCGTGTACAGATTTCTTCAGGGTGAAGCTCTGAATGAGGGGTAGAACCCCTGAGCCCTGGTGTTGCAGGCGTTCATAGGATACGGTAACCACTATCCATCAGGTGGGTTGTATGCCTGTTAGCCTACTTTGTTTCATAAAAAAAACAACTGGTTGCACTCCGGGAGTGCCGGCACAAGTGAAAACTTAAATACTATCACTTATAATTTGATACCTTTCCTAACAACAGTCACCATCCATGGATATGCGCAGCACGGTGTAACACAAACACACACGCACATTCGCGCAAGCGCCCTTTGTCGTCTTACGAATTTTCAATCTGACGAATCTATAAGTCACGTGATCTGTCGCGAGTTTAACATTTTTCCCCATCACAAAAAACTTGATACCCTTTTTTTTTACATCCATCAGCTGCAGCCACGTGAAAGTTTACCTTCACCGCCTTATCTAGTCTACCATTGTGTGCGGATAATTAAGTGGGGAGGAAGTCTCGCGCTATCGGGAGTACTGGTAGTACGTGTTGCACGCAACTATGTGATGACACGGCCGGCACGTGTCACAGATAATTCCGGTAGCCCTTTTTTACAAGTTGAGTGGTTAGCCGTTGTACTACTATATACACTAGATAGAGTGCTATTTGTCCGTGTTGTTTCCTGTTTTTTATTATTTACTTATTTATTAAAAATCAATGCAATATTGTACCAAAGAAATGATACACATTTAAGTTATAACTCATATGTCACATTGGTGCATAGCGCAGAAGTTACAAATAATAAGTAGGTACTTTAATTCCCATAGTGACAAATATATTTCAGCAGTAACAAAGATAATCATAAAGCAATGTCTGAAACCATTGTAAATTCTAATGTTTATTGTTTCCCACAAAGCTATTAGAATAAGTTAAAGAACAAAAATAAAAAATAGGTAATTGACATTAATCTTAACTCTATGGTTAATGACAAATGATTGTCGTAAAACGCCAGCGTGGTCGCATGTCGCGATGATGATTCCGCATCCAAGCAGGCACTGTTGAATTTAAATCATGATTGTTATCCTTACTTTACTATGATACTCTGAGAGGTGCCTGAATAGATAACAAGGAACAAAAAAAGGCATTTTGTGTTTTGCATTTTCTTTTGGATATTCATTCTTTTTCGCATAACATTTAAAATTTCTTCAATCACGCTAGGTTATGATAAAAACAATATAGAATTGCCAAAATCCACTTGCAATCAGGCAGGTGTATATGGCGCGCGCCACATGCCTCAATGTAATTTGCTTTGACTCATGTTTTGTACATTGTCAAATATTATTTACTCAGTTTTTTTATATATGAACAGCATTTTCATGATACATAGGTAGGTAGGTTATTTATGATGAATATAGGATGTCTGTTGAATTAGAAAAGATGGCTAACCTTAGGTTGTAATCGTTGAAAAATTGCCTTTTTATTAAAATCTGTCAAATGATACCGCAGTTGATGGTAAGTTTCGGAAATAACTTCCAACGCGGTGCCAAGGCATTAACGACCCAACAATTGAACGTTAACATATAATAAATCGGCCAAGTGCGTGTCGTGCAACGTGCAGTGTAGGGTTCCGTAGTTAAGAATGACAACTTTGAGTTCACACTGTTTACACTCGCACCTCACAGTTTAACGACCAAAAACATCTAACAATGAAAATTGTATGAAATTTTACATTTTCCAGTACATTTTATAAGTTGGTTGCCTATAACTTTTAGTTTGCACTTAATACTCAGCTCTGATAGTTTTCCTTTCAACTTCAGTATATATATAACCGTTTAGCAGATAGAGGGGGGGACACTTACCCCTAACAAAAATTTTCACTTTAAAACCAAATATATCGGTCCATCCCTAAATCGAAAAATGCTGTTCTCAACCTCACAATATTTTTCAAAGACCTTTTTAACGATACGCGATGGGTAAGTAGAGAAAAAAAATAACTCCCCCACTTTACTTGTATGGGAGCTACCCTAAAAAAATTTTTTTTTCAAGTTTTTTCTATCACTTTTTTGGCATAATTAATATACATACCCATACCAAATTACAGCTTTCTAGTACTTATAGTCTCTGAGTAAAACCGCGGACGGACAGACAGACAGACAGACATGGCGAAACTATAAGGGTTCCTAGTTTACTACGGAACCCTAAAAACGGCCCATATGAATTCTTGTTAGAAATATATATAAAATCTTGAAACTACTATTATTGTAATATACTTAAGCTACTAACATGTTGCTAAAGCCAAAGATCCTATTATGAAGGATTTTAGAAAGATTGAAAAGCGCTTTTATAGGAACATTTCTGATATCTATGGAACATATATTTGCACAAAATTGACAAATTTATTTAGCCTTGTCTCTAGTAGCACAGAAGGCTTACTTAAAAACGAGGAACACGTGACCTTTTTCTGTTTACAGCATATTAAAGAGCAAAGTGATTTTACTTTGAAAGAGCTGATTATACTAATCAGGTCTTTTTTTAGTCTCCACTGCAGGAGCACGATCCTCTCTGTACCACCAGAACCATTAGACAGAGCAGTCAGAGAATTTGGCCTACACTCTCCACGCTGGCCAGATGGGTTGGAGGGGTCTCTTTCATGTTTATAAGCTTTGATTAGCTTGTGTTTCCTATGTTACCTTCTACGACATCCACGGGAATACTTGGCGTGATCCTATTCTACTCTGCCGGGAACCACACGGCGTAAATTATCTTCATATAGAACCCATATTAAAACAAAATGAATAAAATCCGTCTGGTGTTCCAGATGCGTGGTACCGGAGTGCGAGGCGGCGAACAGCTCAGAGTACCACCCGGCGTGGCTGGAGGGCGCGCTGCCGCCGCCGGGCCGCCAGCAGCGCTGTGCGCGCCGCGAGCCGCTGGACGCCCAGGGCCGCTGCTCCGAGGGCACCGCCTTCGCCGACGAGCTGCAGCCTTGCGACCACTGGCTGTACGAATCTACGGACACCATAGTGGCTGAGGTTAGAAATCATACGTATTATCTCGTCGATATCCCTTGCTAGGTAGGCAGAGCCACAGACCATAAGTTTCGAGGGCCACGAGTATTGGTGGGCATGTATACATAAGTAGAAAACGGTATTAACTTCTTTTACACACGCACTTTATCCCTCCCAGCATTCTGAACTGTGTTCGCCACTGGGTCTGAGCTGATACATTCTAAGTGTGTTTTTTTATTTTCTTCTTTACTAGAATCGAAGATTTTTACAAAAGGTAAGGTAAACTATTTCCAGGAAGTGGTGAGATGCGGAGCGTGACCTGTAGGACCCCTCTCTATAATTGAATACCTTATCATCTTCGCGGCGATAGCTGCGACTCTTCGCGACTGTGCCACTTCTTATGATATCTTTTTTTTCTTATCATAGTATAAGTGATATTATAAATGACCTCTAAAGGTGTTAACTTAAAGGGCTAACCAAGTCTTGAATTTTCAAGGACCTTTTTTTTTTTTTAACGTGGAGAATCCCTTCGGATACCGCGCGGGCTACGGGAAGCCACGCGTGGTTATGTGGTGTGGCCACTAAACTCCACGGTGTCACTACTCAGCCGCTATGTGCTGGGGGCGTGGGCTACTCTCGCTCCACAGCCCCAGCGCGGCGGTCGCGCTTAGCGACCCCTCCAAGGCACGCTCACAACTCCCTCTTAGTCACAAAGTGACAGCAGAGGGATCGGAGCGGCCACCTACATCGGGCGGGCTATCGCGGTCAAGGGCTCTTAGGCCCCTGGCCGCGACAACCCGCCCCCGAAGGACGTGCCTGAGCACGCTCCTCCAACTCGAGAGCCATCTGTCAAGTGACGAAGTCCCGCCTCCGCCACCCAACTGGCCCTCAGTTTTGCCTTGATCAGTCTCCGCCGCCTCGGACCACAGATCACGGCGCAGCAGAGACTGATCAAGGCCATCTCCAAATCGACCGCAGAGGATAGGAAGAGCGGCGCATCGCCATACCAACACTCCTCTTCCCCTGCGGCCCCACCGATGCCGCGCCAAGCGTCACGGCCACGCTTGGTCGCGGAGGACAGGGAGAGCGGCGCACCGGAATACCGGCACGCCTCTTCCCCCGCGACCCCAACTACGACTGTAGGTGTAGGGAGAGTTTACCCCCTTCACCCACAGCCAGGCCACTCAATGTGAGGGCCTCCTCCGGTAATTTTTTAAAGAGGTTGTCTTCCTCTACGTCAGGCGCGAGGTGGGTTGCCCAGACCCTCTTCGAGCGCCTTCCGCCCGGTTCCTCTTAGCTTCACCGCGGGTGGCGAGACCGCGGCTACTAGAGCCCCCCCATCGCGACAAGATGGGGAACCATCGGGGGGGTGAATTTTCAAGGACCTACTTCAACCTAAAATAAGCTGAGGAGTCAGAATTTGGAGAACCGGTAATAATAGTTAAATGACATGGTTTCCATTGAGTAAAGTAAGTTTACCAGATCTAAAGAGGGTATATGCTTTTACGTAGATATGAGTCAATAAAAGGTATTGACGCGTTATGTGGCAACTAGTATAGGCACGACCTTTAATGTTTGTATTAGTATTTATGTTGTGACAAGGAAAGTCAAATCTTGTATCAAAATATTCAAAAATAAATCCGGTAAGTTTATCTGATACCTGCAACCCATCGCGTCCAGATTTGTTTGATTGGTAAGATATATCTACCTGATAGGTATGATGAAAAACAAGTTGTGCCTGAATTGTGACGAAACGCTTTTGCGAGTTCGAGTTGAACAGATCTTGATGAGATTTAACGAAAACGTCCTGACTCAGCACATTCCTAATTTATATCCTGAAATAAGGTTTCTGAAAAATAATCTGGCCAGTATTGCAAGCAATGTACTCAAAGAGTAAAATATTTATTCAGAAAAAGGCTTTGTCAGGGACTTTTTCACGTCACTTAACGTGTGCAGAAGTTAATTTTTTTTAATTTTTTTTTAACGGGCACATCACGCAGATTAAGCCAGCCCCAAAGTATAAGTTCTTAAGTAAGACTTGTGTTATGGGATACTAACTCAACGATACTATTTTTTATAATAGATACATATTATATAGATAAACATCCAAGACTCAGGTTAATCTGAAAAAGATCATTTTCAATCTTGACCTGACCGGGGATCGAACCCGGGACCTCCGTGTCGCAGGCAGGCGTGTTGACCACTGCGCCACGGAGCTCGACAGATACTTTTACTTGCGTTTACCAAGTAACAGCGCTAGCTTATACAAAATTCGGCTTAGCTATAATATGATAAAACCATTTCGCAGTCTTAGAGTGCAGTTGTAGATACATTTCAAGTGTCTTACGTAGAAAGTCTACCTGCGACCACGAATACTGTGAAGTGTTTGAAGCGTTAGGTATATAAATAATGTAATAAACGCAATAAAAAGTAATTTTATTTAAATGTTTCACAATCGCGAAAACATTAGAAAACATTAGGTATCTTAAGATCTAACTATCCACCTTTAGCCAGAGTGTAATTAATTCGAAACGTATAAACATCGTAAGATAATTATCTTAAATTATTCTACATTAATTTTCATTTAACAACTATTGTTGTTGCCAATAATTAACTTAGCTAAGATTAGTGCCTTTTCTAAAGTGTAAATTCAAAACAAGACCGGATACTATTTTTGTATGGGTTATTTTTTAAAACGAGCTTTTGCCATAGAGAAATTCATTATTGATCGGTCATCCCTTCAAAATTACCTTTCTTTGCATATAATCATAATGCAACAGTGCAGGGGTAGGTACTCGTTTTAAGATCACTTGGCAACCACCAAGTGTACCCACACACTGTTGCATTATTTAATTTTCTAAGTTATGTCAAGTCATCGACAAACATTAAAGAGAGGAAAGGTCCTAAGATAAACCCTTGCGGTACACCGATTTTAATATTAAGTACATCTTTCATTTTAAGAGGCAGACGTTTGTGATTTGGTTTAAGTGCACGACCGCAGTTATGCAGTCCGACCTTGAGGTACAAGGTATCGGCAGCCAATTGAGCACACATTACGGCTGCAGCACCTGCTTCATCTCCAATTGACCAAGTTCCGCTCGTTAACTGCCCAATCCAATCGGGTTGCGCAACCGATAAGACTTACTTAACGGTTACGACTTGTCGTTACACATCGAATTAATCTCGTTTTCCCATACGAGATAAGAAGTATGTCCAAAATTACAATCACGTAACAGAAACATAAAATACTTTCATGAGCAGCGCCTGTTTGTGATATGAGGAGCTGAATACGAGTGGGCTGGGAACGCATTGTTAGCGGTCATGCATTTTGGGCTAAGCACTAGTGGGCATCGTCCCTACTTTAGTCCGTCGTAGATATTTCTCTAGTTGTTTCCGCCCATCTATCTGGAAGCTGGATTAAGTTTCACGCAAACAGTCCCATTTAAAGTGGCCATAATTCGCATAATATATATCTCGAGTTTGCCTTTGAAATAGATAAATAAAATCAAAGGAGCGACAAGGCTCTAAAAATCATCATAAGACTTGCTGGTGGAGACACAAGGATTCTCAATAAGTTGTCCGACAGCTCTTCTAAGTCTATAAACTGCCATCATTATCAGAATCAGAGACATTTATTTGCCAAAATACATGTACAATAAGGTGTTAAACATCTCGTACACGCTTTTCATGATAATGTTTAAGGTTTATAATCTCCGATTAAGTTAGTAATGTTTGAGGATCCGACTATCCCATAGTTCAGCATTTTTTAAACTTGTACAGAAAATATAGTCAGAACTAGACAACTACGGCCGACCGACTTTATTTTCCACGAAGTGACTAGTTTGCCTTAGCAATTACCAGGCAGATGCGACAGCAGGATGCCAGTCCTAACATTGTTTACGTGCGAGATATGATCGGACACTCGGCCGAGGCCACTTACAACCTGCTTCGAGGTCACCTTTTTATGGTGACTTGCTGATGCCACCGCCACAGTGACACGGCGACCACAAACAAGCAACCAAGCATTAATAAATCAGTAAACAACGCGCCGAAATCAATCACTGAAGTAGATTTTTACACAGACTACTTTTCTGTAGTTCTATTTTTGCTATTAAACCCAAAGGTGTCCCATCCATGTCATAAGTAGTTCCATCTCTATGAATATTGAGAATATTGAAAGCAACTGACATATAACGATTGTTAATCTTATATTATAAATTGATAAGTCAACTAAGTCACGCAATTATTACCGCACCAACCCAGTTTGAAGCTGTTCAGCTTACAATGAGAACTGGTCAACTCCACAAATTTTACTCAATTATGCACACCTACACAGTGCTTTGAACAAAGTACTTGCAAGAAAGAAGGATCGCAGCCATCAGCATCAGCCATCAAATCAGAGGAAAAATATGAATTACATCAAACAAAAGTTTGACTCGATGGGTGATGAGCTAATAAGTCTCACCACAAGCTATACGTACAAGGTAACACTTTTGCAAAAAATCAGAGTTGGCCATGATCAAAGGTGTGCCACGAGCAAAGCGGTTATGAATGGGACATTGTGTTAGCTATTAGATCAACAACACGAGTACAATCTATTTTGGAATTTAATTGCTTAGAGATGTCAATGTCGTATTGTTTGATACTGGCTGAATGTAAATTTTGCGAATCATTGCTACATCGAAAAAACCGGCCAAGTGCGTGTCGGGCCACGCGCAGTGTAGGGTTCCGTAGTTGCGAATGACAACTTTGAGTTCACACTGTTTACACTCACACCTCACAGTCTAACGACCAAAAACATCTAACAATGAAGATTGTATGAAATTTTACATTTTCCAGTACATTTTATAAGTTGGTTGCCTATAACTTTTTAGTTTGCACTTAGTACCCAGCTCTGATAGTTTTCCTTTCAACTTCAGTATATATACTATTGCTGTAATTTTTTTCACGTATTCATATATAACCGTTTAGCAGATAGAGGGGGGGGGGACACGTACCTCTAACAAAATTTTGCACTTTAAAACCAAATATTTCGGAAACGGATCCCTAAATCGAAAAATGGTGTTCTTAACCTCACAATATTTTTGAAAGACCTTTTTAACGATACCCCACACGATGGGTAAATAGAGAACAAAAAATTACTCCCCCACTTTACTTGTATGGGAGCTACCCAAAAAAAATATTTTTTCAAGGTTTTTTTCTACGACTTTTTTGCCATGATTAATATACACACTCATACCAAATTACAGCTTTCTAGTACTTATAGTCTCTGAGTAAAACCGCGGACGGACAGACAGACAGACAGACAGACAGACATGGCGAAACTATAAGGGTTCCTAGTTTACTACGGAACCCTAAAAAGGCAATGGTGTGTGACCCCATTGTCGCCCGTTGTCTCGCGTGTGCGGTTGGCTGCGCCTGCGTCGCCGCGGCCGCACCGACGACGCGCGGTATCACTGGATCATTGCCGCGACACGCATGGCCGCGTGCGCTAATACTCCATAATTACAGCGTCGCCCCGTGCCAATGGCGAGATAAATACGCGAACTGATGGCACATGTTGATACTTGATATCATCAGTTGCATATTAAGTCTGTGTACTTCCCACTATGAATGTTACTCCATAAATCTATTCTATGCCGATGTCAGTATACAAAAATGATATTAATTCTGAAAGTTCCCAGCAAATTAGAATAGGACCATTCCATGTCTTTCCGTGGATGTATTAGAAGGACTTAGGAAACATAAGTTAAAAAAAGCATGAAATCATCAAAGAGACCTCGCCAACCCGTCTGGCCAGCGTGGAGAATGTAGGCCCCGCGCCACGTTCTCTGACTGCTTTCGCTAATATATGGTTCTGGTAGTAAAGAGAGGGTCATGCTCCTGCAATGGCGACTAAAAAAGATCTGATGATGAATAACATAATAATAAAACTGCGTGAAAAACCTATCCTGGGACTCTTTAGGGAAAGGGAAGTTATCTATACTTAAAACACACGTGGCGCGTTATTCTATCAACGATTTCTCCACACTATGATCTTATAATTTACAACAATGATACCGGTTTTCCGAACTACCATGTAACTATTCACCCTTCCGTTTCAGTTCAACCTGGCGTGCCAGGAGTGGAAGCGCACCCTGGTGGGCACCATCCACAACGTGGGCATGCTGGTCTCGCTGCCCATCTTAGGATACATATCAGACCGGTAATATTTACTTCTCTTTTAATTTTGTCCACCTGGATACTAATACATAAAATAAAATAAATATAAAATATTCTCCAAAGAGAAAGTTAGTATAATTGTTATTGTATTATTAGACCATCTTTTGCTAAACAATACAATAAACTGTATCGCACATATAGCAATGTAGATGTACTCACTCGATCTTACTCCAAACCAAAGTAACACGTTTGTGCTAACGGATGCCTTTACCAAGGGGTAGACAAACCAAATTATATGACATTATTTAAGTTACAATAGACATAATAATTCAAACCATGATGATAGTCACGTGCTAAGGTGGGATAAATTATTAAGTTAATGTGACTTCAGTCATGTGGGTTGAAGCTGGCTAACATTTGGAGGACATTAAGTGATAGTGGGTTCCGAAGGTGTAACAATTAGTCAAAGAAATCGTTATAAAAATGACAACTTATGTCATACTAACTACCTCTACCGATAAGTATAACTTCCCCATCGCATCTGCTATAAGTTTATCATACATTATCACTGTGATTATTGGTGTTTCAGTTGGGGCCGCAAGCGAGCTCTCATCCTCAGCTGTACTTTGGTCGGTGCCATCGGCTCGCTGAAGGCCTTCTCCATCTCCTACGAGATGTACGTCATCATCGAGTTCCTAGAGACCGTCGCTGGGGCCAGCGCCTTTCCTGCCGCCTATATCCTCAGTTAGTATAAATTTTTCAATTATTTTACTAAATATTAAAGTGTAAGAGAATCTTGATTGGGATCTTTCTTGGGGATCAGAAATATTTTTTTTCTAGCAATTTATGTCTCACTGCTGGGCAAAAGCCTCCCCTTCCGTTCTTCACCTAGTCCTATCCAGTGCTATTCTGTTAGATAATTATAAGCTTTTTATTTAGTTATACCCACCACTATCCCGGTATCTGTAAACAAATCTTGTAAGTTTTATGACTTTTCGGCGTCTAACAGTGCAGACATTTGCACTGAGAATGCAATAATATGCAATAATTGTAATCTTTAAATTCAATAATTGTAAAAATCTTCTAGTAATCTTCTAGGCTTCTAGAAACTAAAAAAGATTATAACACAACCGTTTAAAGAGAATTTCTAATAATTATCTTTATATTTTCAGCAATTGAGCTTCTTGGGCAAGACAAACGCGTGCTGACGACAGCTTTTCTCGGCATCATGCTGGTTCTCGGTGGTCTCAGCTTCGCGCTCCTCGCCAAGACGTTCCGCTACTGGCGGACCTTCATCATTGTCGTGTACCCGCCGTCGCTGCTATTCATATCCTACGTATACTTGCTGCCGGAGAGCATCCGATGGCTCTTGTCCAAAGGCCGCAAAGAAGAAGCAGTGGAAATCATAATGAGAGCTGCGAAAATGAACAAAGTGACGTTGTCGGATGAGACAATGAAACAATTGACGGAAGAAAAACCCAAAGAGGTGAAGAAAGAAGATAAGCAAGAGGAACGTGGACTGTGGATGCAGGTACAGTTTACATGCGTTTTGCTATTGTATTCCACAATATTTAGTCTCCATAGGCAAATCCTATTTCACTTAACGTGATGCAGTCTATTCATATAAGTTTATAGGCTATTTATGAAGGTACATAAAAATTTTCATTTGCTTAAGTATTTAACCTTTACCTAAGCAATCCAACCCAAATGATCCATCCTAATATTATAAATGCAAAAGTGATTCTATCTGTTGCCTTTGCCTCTGTGTGGAATTAGATAAAATAAAAAATTAGGTGTGGACATAGTTTGAAAGGCGTCAAACAGAGGTGGAAGTGATAAAACTCATCCTACACAAAAGTAATCGTAAGCTACATCTTTCATTCTTACATGGTTTTTTCTTCACAGGTGCTGCGCTCGCCCATCATCATGACTCGGCTGGCCATCTGCTCGTGGTGGTGGATCACATGCACGTTTGTGTTCTACGGGCTGGCCATCAACAGCGTGTCGCTGGCTGGCGACAAGTACACCAACTACATGCTGGTGGTGAGCGTGGAGGTCGTGGCCGTGGTCACCAACGCGCTGGTGCTGGACAGGATCGGCAGGAAGAGGACGCTGCTGGCCGCGTATACCGTGTGCGGACTGTCTTGTGTCGCGATAGCTTTTGTTCCTAAAAGTAAGTTTACTTTCTTATGCTGAATCTTCTGCTCCGTGAATACGTGATAGCTCTTATCAACCGATTTCTTAAAAAGAAAGAGGTTCTCAATTTGTTGGAATTATTCTGTTTTGTTTTCATGCATATTTTACGATTACTTAAAGACACCTGGCTGAAGTCTGCTGAACTGATGTGGAAATTTATTTTTTATTTTTATGGCTTCTCAATTGGTCACATTTAATTTCATCAAAACTGATTCAGATGTTTGGTGTATTACTTGAAAGGTTATATTTCTTAATTAAAAAAAATCTAATTAGGTTTAAAAATACTTTTTTATTGAGATATGTTCCACACTTTGTTTTCATGGTCAGGGACCACCGTTTTATATTGGCGTAATAACACAGTGTGGTTCTACGAACAGGCCTGGCGTGGCTGGCGACGCTGCTGTACCTGGTGGGCAAGATTGCCATCACGCAGGCCTTCAGCGGCATCTACATGTACACATCGGAGCTGTTCCCCACGCACGCGCGCCACTCGCTGCTCGGCTTCTGCTCCATGGTGGGCCGGATAGGCTCCATAGTGGCGCCGCAAATGCCGTTACTGGTCAGTATAGCAATTTCTTCTTCTTTTAATTCAATTTCACATAGCCATGTCTGCACAACTTCCATAAGCTTACTTGGCAATTTTTGTCACGGTCAACCTAAGTCTTAAATTTGTAATTTGAACAATGTAAATATAAGCGTGTGTGAGTTATAAGTAATGTAATATGAGAGTATCCACGGAGAAATTTTGATCATTTCGGAATCTTGAACCTTTTAAGGGGTGATTAAGCCCGTCCATTTGGTCAACTTTGCTTATAGAACACATGCTGGGAATTAAAAAAAATACATTCCCATACATATTAACCAGACGTCTAAATAGTTACGTATGGAAAAGCCAAAAAAAATGAGTTCCCTAAATTTATTCCTATAGAACAAATATTGGGAACTCAATTTTTTTCACACTCACTACTTAAAGAGTTCAAAACGATCAATGTTTCATCAGCATCAGCATCATCAGGTATTGTTTTTAGTCTCCACTGCAAACCAATATTTAAGTGGTAAATTCTTACAGACGTATTTTTAAGTTAAGACTAAGCATAATCAGTGTACTTTAAGACATTGATCATTTTGTATCAGTAGCCGTCGACGTGTAATTAAATTGCTAATTTCTCATTTCAGTATGAAAATGATAATCTATTATACTTTGTTTGTACATATACATTTAAAAGCATAAGAACGGTAAAAAAAAAACACGATCCTCTCTGTACTACCAGAGCCATTTATAAGCCAGAGCAGTCAGAGGATTTGTCCTACACTCTCCACGCTGACCAGACGGGTTGGAGAGGTATCTGATGTTTATAAACTTTGTTTGATTGTGTTATACACGGGAAGACTTGGAGAGGTTCTATTCTACTCTGCCGGGAACCACAACCACACGGTGTTTCACCAGGTATTTATGTATTTCAGGCGATATACGTGGAGTGGCTGCCTTCAGTGCTGTTCGGCGCGACGGCGCTGGTGGCGGGCGCGCTGATGCTGACGACGCCGGAGACGCTGAACACGCGGCTGCCCGACACCATCCAGGAGGCCGAGCAGATTCGCCAGCAGCCCAGGACCGACGACATTCAGATGAACAACGCCAGCTAGGCTGGACCGTTCCTGTTAGTGCTCTGCCATGCGTTGATAGACTTCTAGCAAAGCTCGGGTGGCGACCGCAGTGGTACGTTAGTACTATCTACTACTTACCCATTATGACCTACCTTCTGTGCCTGTGGAGTTTTGATTAAAGCCTGTTTCTAAATAGGTATTACTCGGATCACCTCTGTGCAACCTATTGGCAGTAATAACGGTATTTTTAATGTTTTCTTATGTTTTCGCGATTGTTACTCATTTAAATAAAACTATTTCAATACGGTTTTTGTCGCGTTTATTACATTATTTATACACCTAACGTTTCGAGCACTTTACAGTGTTCGTGGTCGCAGGTAGACTAAGTTGACATTTGTCTAGCATTTTTTAAGAACTGCATAATCTACCGCCTAAAATATTAATTGAAAACGTTCCCGATGTACGCAGTATTGGCTCACGGTGTCTTAAGGTCTTGCATTCTTCTGCTTAGCTTGAGATTTGATTAAATTGATGACTGGATCCTAACGGATCCCAACTGGGATCCAGTCTACCTACGACCACGAACATTGTAAAGTGCTCGAAACGTAAGGTATTAAAAATGTAATAAACGCGATGAAAACCGTATTAAAATAATTTTATTCAAACGGTATTTTTTTCCGAATTAAAACCTATATAAAATGGCACAGGAATACATACAACAAAATAACATTAATGTCATATAATATATTATTGATATTATTATAAGAAAGGTTTATCGTCGTTTTAACTGACTGACTGTCAAAAATGAGTTTATTGTTTTTTGATTTTATTTATGTATGCATAATTATAATGCGAGTTTCTTTATTTTCTATATAGGTATATACATTAGCAACATGGTTATTACTAAATACCTTAACGGAGTTGTAAGTTAGGCAAACTTGTCAAACAATGCTTGTTCGACTCGCTTTATGCTTTTGAATCTTCGTATAGTTCTCCAACTTTAGATTTTAGTTTCACTTCAGGCAAAAACATATAAAAACCATGCCAGGTATGTATGGCAAAAGATGACGATATAAACTTGCCTGGTATGCAGCTTTGATATTAAACTACTCCGAATATTATGAAAATCTCTTGCTAGATGTGTGTGATTATAAAATTGATCAATCATTTATGAATAGAGAAGTGATCTTCTATAAAACATAACAACACTTTGTCCTACTGATTCAGTCTATAATCCCATACCGACTTACCTACTAATATTATAAATGCGAAAGTGAGTTTGTTTGTTTATTTGTTTGTAACGCTTTCACGCCGTATATACTGAACCGATCGTCATGAAATTTTACATACACATAGGTTAGGGTACCGAGAAGGACATAGGCTATATATTACGCGGGTGAAACCGCAGGTAACAGCTAGTTCTGTATATAAACAAAAGGCAAATGTTATTTGCATTAAGATTTGAGAACTTTGCGACTTTGGTGCTATCAATATAATTAATTATACAGCACATTTCCTGACAATCGTGATAAAACTTGTTATCAATGAGCAGATTATTTATTATAAATGGTTGTATTAAGATTCGTATCTTTGTGAATATATTAGTAAGTATCTTATCTTATTTAAATAATTTAAGACATAGTATTATGTAGGAGATTGTCTTATCTTGCATTTCATGTTTCCCTTATTGATTTATCATTACTTATCCAAAACTAATACGTGCTTTTATTAGTTTAGGCTAAGTTACCAAATATTAATATTTTCTGAATCTTACTGTATTTTATAAAAAAAAAAAAAACTATGTACCATCTAATGCAGTATAATAGAATCACAATAGAATAGTAATTCAGCTAGCTAGTTTTAATGATGTTATGAGTTGTGTCATTGTGATAATGTACATGCAAAGTTTTGATTAAATGCATTATGTTTAGTATAATTGTCGTGGTGTGGGTCGCGGGTGGACCAAAAAAGAGTAAACATAAGTTAATGTGACATAAGTTCAGACGTTAAATATTTAAATTAATTTATATCAACAGCATTTTTCCTCTCGCACTATAGTTTGTTTTTATCGTTGTTATATCTTGAGAAGTAGTTTTGTTTGTTAGACGCATTGCAATGCGTCTAAAAAAGGGAGTTACCAACAGTGATGTGTATAAATAGCGTTAAGCAATCAATATCCGACATATCCATTGCGTGCCTAGCAGTGCATTTAACTCGTCGGTGATGAATACAAGCCTTACATTATTAATTTAAACTTTGACCTTGTAACACATAACGAGGATAAAAAATATGCAGACGGATATCGGAATTATAATAAATTGCCTACTTTCATATGTATGTAATCCAACATCTCATTCGATATCATCTAAATATTTGTTATTATAATCATATTAATACTAATTATGCCTTAGATTAAGTGACAAAGTGATATTTTCTAGTAGTTGTAGAGTTACTATTTAATGTACCTTTGTTCTCGATGCTGGTGAGGATCAGCGTAAAAAGGGTTTTATTGCATTTGTTTGGTTCAATCAATGTACGAAACAAACAGTGACAGATATAGGAGCGACGTTATTTTGTTAATTAAATATTATTTTAGTAACCTTCTGGTTTTTATTCCTCCTTGGCGCAGTGGTCAACACGCCAGCCATCCCGGTCAGGTCATGATAGAAATCGATTTTTTATAGCCTGTGTCTTGGATGATTATCTATATGTATTTGTAATAAAATAAAGTAATGTTGAGTTAGTATCCCATAACACAAGTCTCGAACTGACTTTGCTAGCTTAATCTGTGTGATTTGACCGTACATATTTATTTATTTTTTAATATTAAGAAAAAAGTTGTGGTGTTATCTGTAAAGCATCTGAGCGTTTTCAGCCAAGACAGGTAAAATTTTCTTTTGAGAGATTCACTATTTTAGTCTGCAGGAGCACGATTCTCTCGAGCTGTCAGAGGATTTGGCCTACACTCTCCATACTGGCCAGACGGGTTTGAAAGGTTGTTTAGCTTGCTATGTATGAGTATTGCTATCTACTTTTCCAGCAGAACCGTACTCCCGCTGGCAACACCTAGTCTTACCATCCACCCTGTCCGACTCCACTTCAAAATCAGTAGTTTAAAAAAATAAATAAAATGTTTATTAAATATAATAGACAGATCAATTGTTGAGCTTGCGCTTGCTGAGGTCTTCGGCCTCCTCCATGGTGTCGGGCAGCTTGGTGCCCAGCGTCTCGGGCGTCGTGAAGATGAGCAGCCCCGACAACAGCGCGAAGCTGCCGAACAGCACCGACGGGAAAGGCGCCCACACTTCTTGTGCCTGGAATAATTCATAGCATTCGGTAGTTATTCTTCTTCGAGGCCATCAAACGCCAAAGTTTTGCCCTTATTAACCCACCACTGGGCTTTATATGATTTCATGCTTAAATTTCTCCTTGTACATTTGTTTTAACTTGAAACTCGATTTAGCGAGCTTTAGTTGGGGAAAGTTAATTCACCGTAAGCAGCAATCGAAGGCATTCGATTTAATATAGCAGCTGTTATTTGATTGGTACTAGTATTGGCACTAAAATTATAAAATTCCTAAAGCGATCATTACGAAATTTTGCATTCACATTGTGAGGGATACTAGAAAGGATATAGCACGTTTTCATCTCTAATTAGGTCTCGTTCTGAAGGGATACATATCATCGAGCTAAGCTAATTAAGGCATAGTTGTACTTACGAGTGCAGGCGTGAGCGGCGCTGTAATAGAGCCCAGTCGCCCCACCATGGAGGCAAAGGCGAACAGGCTGTGGCGGTACTTGGTGGGGAATAGCTCGGCTGTGTACACGTACACTGACGTCATCACCACCGCGATGCAGTACTTGCCGATCAGGTACACCGCCATAGAAAGCCCCTCCATACCTGAGAATACGCAGAAATCGTTTGTTCTGATCATCAATTGGACAGTACCTTATGAAGCGGTAGTGGTTTAATGGAATAAAATTAGAGATGGATTGTTAGCCGCATCACTTATTGTCATGTCTGTGTAATGTTTTGCCTGAATCGCTGATAATTTAAAAAGCCTATCGAGGGAGTCTTCGGTTATCTACTATGGCAGTTGCCAATGCAGAGTGCAGTAGAAGGTTCTGGAGCTACCCAAAGAGTGTTTGTGTAGGAAAAGCTTTTTATTAAAGGTTGCCTGTAAAACCTTCGCATTACGACATGGAGCCCCCTTAGCAGACTTCGGGCTCCAGCAGCACAGCACAATGACAGATGAGAAAAAAGCAAATTAGTGTATTCTTACCGTCGGGCATAAAAGCAAATGCAAACTGGCAGGCGGCGCACAGCCAGTACGCGCAGATGAGCACAGGCTTCCTGCCGATGCGGTCCAGTAACAAGATGGCGGTCCAGAAGCCGGGGATCTCAATGGCTGCTACGTACACGTAGTTTAGGTAGCGGTTGCCCGACAGATTCACCGCGTTTATGTTCATGCCGTAGTACACCAGCGTGTTCGTGATCCACCAGATCGGAGACACGCAGCACCGCGCGAGGATCACACGTGAACGGAACACTAATATCGGAAGCCACGGCTCTTTAGGTTTTACTCTGTGTTTTTCTGCTTCGGCAGTTGCTCTTAAGGCTTCCAGGGATTTGTCTGACAGTTGTTTTTTATTAGCTTTTGCGACTTTCTTGAGAATAGTTTCAGATTCTTCGTAGCGGCCCTTGCTCATTAGCCAGCGAACGGATTCGGAGAGGATCCAGAAGTAGGTGACAACGATGAGTTGTGGGATGTAGAGCACCTGTGTGAGCGGTCGCCATGACGGCACGCCCCACGCGATAAAGCCCAGGATCACTTGCCCCACCGCGAACATGGTCGATATTGTGGCTCCCGCCATTACACGGTACTTGGGGCCGACCAGTTCTGTAACTGTAAGCAGATATTCGATTTTCGTCAAAGTGTCTAACCGATGTGGTTACATCAGTATTTTTAAGTCATACTTTGTTATCACTAGATTTATAGTTTGAAGTGAAGATACAAATAGTGTAACGACGATTTTACGAGTAATGACGCTTTTAAAGAAATGATATCATTGTACATTTCAACATCTATAATGACATTGAACTATCAAATAAGTTTCTACTTATCATCAAAATTTTCGCGGCAAGCTTACCCAAAATATAACAAGAAGAGAAAGCACCAGCGCCCACGGTTGACTCAAAGACCTCGAGCGCCAAGAACCACTCGTAAGAGTTGACGAAGGAGCGCACGAGGCCGATCCAGCCGGTGTTGAAGGCGTTGAGCGTGAGCGCCACCCGCCGGCCCCAGCGGTCCGAGATGTAGCCCGTAATGGGGAGCACCAGTAGTGTACCGATCGTGCGGATGGAGCCGATTTGCGAGCGCCGCCACTCGTCGCAAGCCAACTCAAACTGGAAAGTCCATTCAAAATATTTTTAATTTTATTTAGTTTTACTAAAGCACATGGAAACAGAACGGTGGTCACACCATAGACGTGGCGAATCTAGAATGTGATGGCGTGATGACTAGGACATAAATGTCTCATTCCAAGAAGTTCAGGGGCTAACCGTTTCCATTTGTATAAAAAATAGGTAGAAATATGTTAGCGTAGAACATACTTGATCTCAGTTACATAAAACAAATGGCACAGTACAGGACCAAAATAAGGCGAACGATTAAGCAGTCAGCGTAGCCAAATACTGGTCGAAAGATGGCTGATCTAAATGAACCATTTCGAGCGACAGGAAGAAGTTACTCACATCATAAACCACGCTTAGAGTATTTTCATAGACGAATCCGTCGCAATCGACTTCTCTGGTGCGGTCGAACCAGTCCGCGGGGCAGGTGTCGTTGGAGGGAGTCTGCGGCAGCTGGTCGGGGAAGCGGGAGCAGGCCTCGAAGGAGTCGCGGCTGGTGCCGTTGATGGCGTTCAGCACCCACTCCGGACGGAACTCGGGGAGAGGGACGGCGCTCGCGGAACCATCGCACTGCGGGATGCGACATCTGGAAACATTCATTTTTAGAATAGGCTATTTTCCTGGGTCAAAATATTAATAATAAAATTAGACCGTCAGTTAGACAATCAAAAAATATTGGACACTTATTTTTTCTTTCGTTAATTAAACAATAAATGTCAAAGATAAAGCATGTCAAAGTTCATGAGTGGGGGCTTGTGACATCACAGGCCACTAAAAAGTGTACTGGCAAGTAACGTCACACACAATTTTAACGGGCTATATCTTTGTTATTTTTTTGTTTGATTGACAAAAGAAATAACACATGTCAAATGTTTTTTGATAATCTAACGAACGGATTTATTATTATTTTTTAAGGAAAATAGCCCATTCACTTATATGATAATTTGTACGGAAGATTTTGTTAGTCGAAATAAGTAACAAAAAACTGCTCAGATTCGTGTCGTGCATTGAGGGTTCTTCGGGTTTGAACTTGTACTATAAAACCTGACTCCTAGCTTCACAATCTTGGAGCAACAAGTCATACCCTGTACCCATTGATATACAATAAAACAACCCTGTACCCTTAAAACCTCGTATTAAATATTGATACTTGATATTTTGAACACCTTTGATATTGAAACGCTTTCCAAAAAAGGGGCTTGATTGACACAGGATAACTTTGTTACACGACTGTCCTTCTTAGGTACAGTAGTGGGTGTCGTATGTTGAGAACGCCGGGGTTGCGACGCTTGGCAGTTTTGTTTTAGACTTTTTAGATACGGCAAGTAGATAAAATCGTGATAAATAATATTTTTTTTAAGTCTTCACATCGAGTTCTGTTCTGACGTGCAATGTTTGGTACCCGCCGATGAGGGCGTTGGTAACAAAGTTACCGACACAACTGGTTAAACGAATTCAAACGATTAATTAAGTAAGCAGATTAGATTATGAAGATACTTACAAAAATATTACATAATCTAAATATCATGTGATAATGTGTTTGGTATCAACACGTGTTAAAGCATTAATCATTTTAGATTAACAAAACAATGTGGTCAACCAACGGTCAATAAAATAACAGCGGAGAAAATAAAAATGCTTGGCCTTATTGTCAAAGGGTTTTGAAAATTGATAAGCCCTGGGTATACATGCAGGCCTGTCTTGTCCTTGTTGAAGTGACTGGGCCAGTCAATATATAAAAAATGGGACCAATGAAAGCTCGTAATAAATTAGTTGTTTAAAATAATGTTCACTGCACTGACCAAATAATCCCCTGCATTATTTTCATTGAAAAAGATTACGAAACTTGATAACCCAGTGGGCGTAAAAATTATTAGCGCTTACGTATGTCAAGCAACCCTGGGCGTAGTCCTCACTGGGAAATGTGACCTCAAGTAGCATACATTTTTCTCAAAAGTGCATTTAACCATTGATCTGAGTGTCATTACTAATGACAAAGCTATGTCAGATACCTTAGCAGGAGGGTGCAGAAGGCTCACCTGGTGGGTATCCTGGCGGTGGTGAAGATGTACTCGCCCGAGGCGAAGGCGGAGAAGATGACGGGCAGCGCGGCCAGCGCCAGCGTCACCAGCTGGTAGCGCCCGAACTGGCCCACCTCGTCCGTCAGGATGTTGTCCAGGTCCACGCCCGGCGACGACGGCTGGCCCTCGCCTCGCTCCGATTTCACGTCTGCCATGCTGGCTAAAAACAAAGAATCTAGTCATCATCATTTCGTGTAGGTGGCACGGTCAGTCAACCATGCACACCCTGGTGTCAGAGTTCTTCGGAACCACCTCTCGGCCTTTGACGTGGTTCCTTTAACGACTACCAGATGGCAGCCGGGACAAACGGCTTAACGTGCCTTCCGAATCACGGAATCATCTTTCTTATCAGACAATCAGGTGATTCAAGCCTGCAATGTCCTAATCCCAAAACCCAAATCTTTGGATATATTGGTCCAGCAGTGGACTTTTTGTGGCTGAGATGATGATGATGATGAAATATTTATTTAAAAAGATAATACGTACGGAAAATAAACAAAATCGGTGTCCAAATCGGCAAGAAAAACAAAATGTGACACGATAAAGAAATGGTATCTTGTTGTGTATTGGTTGGTATTGACAAGGTTTTAATTATCAGGATACAACATTTGTAATGCATTAGTACTTACTTTCTGATAAGTTACGAACAGCGAGATGTGATCGTTGAACAAAATGTAAAACTAACACGGATAGCTTTGTTATGCTACACACTATCAAGAAGACATTGCGATAGTGTATGATTGTTAATAGTAGAGCCAATTAATTTCAAGCATTTTGTATTGCCCACACCATTTTAATAATATCGGTTTTGTAAAACGAATTTCGAAAGTTAATTTACGAGACATTAGTTACTAGTAACGTAATTGCAGTTGTCCATATAAAAACGCAGGCGCCTAAATACTACCCAGTGGTTTATTGTGTGGCTCATTTTAAGTCATAGTAATTGAAATTAATCGCCTGATCGAGGAAAAACTGTAAACAGACTTAATTTTAAAACCGATCAAAGTATCTGGGCGGTATAATACTAAAGTACAAATTAAAAGTATTTAGGATTGTGAACCGCCTGATTATAATGAGTTATTAAGGGGACTAGAAATGTTGTCAATTGTTTTTAAAATTAATGTTCGTTCGAGATGTTAATAGGACCTTGAAAGAAAACTCATCACAGTCAGATGAGATTAGTGGAAATGAAGAGATTGAAAATAATGATGATTATGAAATAATTGAGACTTATTTATTAAATAAAGAAAATAAGAAATGTAAGAGGAATGGGATATGGTGGAGAAATTCGGCGCCGGGGCTTGAAGCGCGGTGGCGTAATTGGCAACGCATAGATCGTACTGAGATCTAGACGCAGGTTAAAGTCCTGCCCGCGTGGAATTTTTTCACCATTTCTTATTTTCTTTATTTAATAAATAAGGTAAAATAGCATTGCGAACGCAAAATAAAATCCCATATAAAGTATAATTGAGACTGTTGACCAGTTATAACAGAAAGCTAATAAACAAAAGTTTTGCTATAGATTAATTTGCATAGCTATTAGATCAGATGCCACAAAAATATAGAATTACATTATTTTTTACAGCTAACCGGGTGTCGAACCAGAAATGTAAAATAGTACATTGTACATCGAGAGAAGAAAACGATTTATTTCTGTTAAGGGAAACTCGAGAACGCGCCACGCGCAGTGTAGGGTTCCGTAGTTGCGAATGACAACTTTGACTTCACACTGTTTACACTCGCACCTAAACATGTAACAATGAAAATGTATGAAATTTTACATTTTTGAGTACATTTTATAAGTTGGTTGCCTATAACTTTTTAGTTTGTACTTGGTACTCAGCTTTGATAGTTTTCCTTTCAACTTCAGTATATATACTACTGCTGTAATGTTTTTCACGTATCCATATATAACCGTTTAGTAAATAGAGGGGGGGGGACACTTACCTCTAACAAAATTTTGCACCTTAAAACCAAATATTTCGGAAACGGATCCCTAAATCGAAAAATGGTGTTCTCAACCTCACAATATTTTTAAAGACCTATCTAACGATACCCAACACGATGGGTTTGAATAGAAAAAAAAATATTACTCCCACTTTACTTGTACGGGAGCTACCCTAAAAAAAAATGTTTTCAAGATTTTCTTCTACCACTTTTTTGACATGATTAATATACATACCCATACCAAATTTCAGCTCTCTAGTACTTATAGTCTCTGAATAAAACCGCGGACGGACAGACAGACAGACAGACATGGCGAAACTATAAGGGTTCCTAGTATACTACGGAACCCTAAAAAGGATCCGACCTCTTCTTTCTAATGATTTGTTAAAAAAACCTTTTTGAGATTTGACGTTTGTATATTCGCTACCAAAAAAAAAGAACGCTACCAATGAGGAACGGATTTTCATACAACATTCCTCCCTCCGGACAGGAATGGGATTCCATATAACTTTTCCCGCCGCATATTCATAAGGGTGAAATCACGAACTTTTTAAACCGTTTATGAACGAGCAATGAGACACTTTCTGAGTAGATGTAGTATAAAATATATTATTACCTCGTTAATACAGAACACTGGTAACTAAATCTTGCCTTAGTCGACAATGAGAAGAAACCTCAATGCTGGTTCCTCTGCACTGAGCACGGCCCCGCCAGCTGGCTGCGACCCGTGCAATGTCTCTTCGAAGCTGCAAGGCATCAGCAGCGCCTTCTTTATCGACGATTAGATACTGCTATCCGATAGCTAATATATTAATTTGTTTATGATCAGATTGTAGTACGCCAGCAAAATGGAAACATGTGCACAATTTTTTTCGTCGTCACATCTTCAGCATTTTGTATGCTTGATGTCAGTAAATGTAAATATTGCATTTACAGAAATGGCTTCATGACAAAAATTGCTATTTATTTTAAATGCCATACTAAAGTATTATTTTTGTAAAATTTTCATACTTTTTTAAACAAATTCAATGACTCGATATAGAAGTAGGGTGCCCTCAACAGTCTTTTTAAGCTAGATATCAGATTTTTTCAAAATGCTCTCTTCATGCAATTCAGTCCCCATCCTCCTTCACTACTTACAAACAAGTTGTTTCTATCTCCTTCCCTTAGATAATACCCTCTTGTTCTGTCAAACTAATAATCAAATGAGCCACAGAACGGCTTGTAGCTAATAAGAGGCAACTAGAATAAAAGAAAAATAAAAACTGGTTAAGTATTCTTTAATGACGTACAAACAACATATAAAAAGCTTATCATATCAATGATTATAAACGTTTTCCCTAATAAATAAATTTTATTACGCTTCTTAGGCACATGTCAAGATAACAAATATTCACTTAGATATTTAAATTGTCAATGTCGTTACATTAATCTTTAGAAATTATATTCATATACAGGGTTACTTGTAAAATACCAGTCACTCCGCAGGAGTACATAGCTGACATCATAAACAACAAAGTTTGTTCTACGTGTTTTGACACACCTCAGTACATAAATAGGGGCAAATTACACAAATTGAGCTAGCCCTATAGTAAGTTGTGACCTTGGCGACCTTGTGTCACAGGATACTGGCTAAACGTCACTATATTTTATAATTTTTTACTTATATACTAAGATAAGCGTCCGAGGCCCAGTAATCGGTTAGTTTTCAATCATGACAAGACCGGGGATCAATCTCGGGACCTCTCATGTCGCAGGCTACCGCGTCGTACATCAATACATTATATACAAAAATATTTTTTCAAGTTTTTATTGTCCGATCGTGACACTTAAACGTTAGAAAGGACGACGCAACGGTGGCGGGCGCGTGCTGTTAACACCTAACTAAAAAAATAGATAAATATTTATTTTTGTATGAAAGTAATCTAACAAATTATCAAAAGTCGTAGAACATTATGATCTTAGCTATCTACTACTGCGAACCTAGGTGTTTTGCAAGTAACCCTGTATTTAGATGCAGTGCAGTGTAAAAAATCCTCAGAAGTTTATAATGTTTTGTTGATATGATCTGTTTTGCTCTTGGCCTAACTGAATTGGATTGAACACATGTAATCTTTGATACGTATATAGCACGTAGCATGGACATTTAAAATTTTCTGCTGTCGGCGCAATTTGTACTATGTAGTTTGATGTCACTCCACTCGCCTTAATGTAATCTTCTCGGAAACAGAACAGGAACAGCAGCCCGATCCGCCAACTATCTTCATACACATAAATTCGGTTCTGTTTTTGAAGATAAGGTAGGTAGGTACAGAGAGTGTAAATCACTGATACCAGGAAGCCGTCTGAGAAGGTATTTCTTTTTGTAATCTTTTGTTTGTAGTCAGAGTTAGTGTCTTAGTCCCAGGTCGGGTTTACAATGGTCAGCTCTGCGGCAAGCGTAGCCATATAGGCGCGAAACTCCTTCTACACCAGTTCGAAGGACATGACTAGCAGCGCAATACCGAACAGCAGTACAGCTTAAGCACAGCCATCCGATGGTAACACCCAGAAACTAACGGTTTAACGTTATATTCAGTAGTCAGAGTCGGAGCCCTGGTCCCTGGGCTTGATGATGCCCAGCTTGGTGGCGAGCGCGGCCACGTTGGCGCGCACCTCCTCCTGCACCAAGTTGAAGGACATCGCTAGCAGCGCGATGCCAAATAGAAGGTACAGCGAGCACAGTGCAATCGAGTGCACGGCTGCCGCTGGGTCCTCTTGCGTCTGACCCTGGAACAGATAGAAAAAGCAGCTAACGTGATGGCATTGGCGTGCTGTGGGGTTCTCGGTAGCGTAGAATAGAACCACTTCAAATTTCCGTGGATGTCGTCGAAGGCGACTTAGGAAACACAAGCTAAATAAAGCTTATAAACATCAAAAGAGACCTTTCCAACCCGTTTCGCCAGAGTGGAGACTGCAGGCAAAATCCTCTGACTGCTCTGACTAATATATGACTCTGGTAATACCGAGGGGATTGTGCTCCTGCAGTAGTGGAGACTAAAAAGACCTGATGATAATCATGAGGAGATGGCGTTGAAACAAGGTAAAAGTAATAAAGGATCAGGCTAATTGAGAGATACATTTAGTATTCAGAGTATTTATTTACACAAAAATGACAGAGAGATAAAGAAAAGTTGATAATAATCAAGGTTAAGTTTGGCCTTTATCACATATTTGGATCGACCTGATTCAGGCCGCGGGACGGATTCGAGGTAAAGAAGATAATCAGTGCACTGAATCCAGACCTGCGCGGGCACAAAGTCCCCGAAGCCGATGGTGGTGAGCGTGATGAAGCAGAAGTAGGCGGAGTCCAGGTAGGCCCAGTTCTCCCAGCGCTTGAACAGGAACGTGCCCGCCACGATGTACGACGCCACCAGGAACACGCATAGCCAGATGGGTACTGGCTTTATCTGATAAACGACACAACAGTTTAATAAAATCTTGTACAATTTCGAAGGAGTCGCTGTAAATGGGACTTGTTTAAATTACTACAAGGCTTCGTCAAATATTTCACATAAATTATCGAAAATATTCGGCCTCCCGTATTGTGTACCGTGGCTCAAAAGTTCCCATTAAGGCGGCGGCATTCTTCGCTGTATGGCAATGGAAACTCTTTGAGAAAGATACGATATGGAGCGCTTATCATTATCTACTTACTTCTTCTTTGTACGCTGGTTCGACTGGTAGATATATTTCAGACTGACGGGACCCCCACGCTGCTGCAACATGAATAGGAAGCAATAGGATAAGAGCTAATAAGTAATACAATACATACATAACTTGTATGTATTGTGTTTTTCTGTTTGCCAAATAGCTGAATGTAGGTACCTACCCGGAGGTCGACTCCTGCGCGGTATCGCTGCCACTTCATCGCTCCAATCATCGTGTTCCGGAGATGGCGTCTACAATACAACAATAGACAGCTTGGAGTTTGTAATTTTATTGAAATTTTATAACTGAACCATGTCCTTTCATAATTCTCAATAATAATGGTAAGTAGATTGCTGTATTTGTTATTTAATCAACATTTTTTTAAAACACGAAATAATCTTTTTGGAATAAGTCAAGGTTATCTCATCTTGATTACAGTCATGTAGACAGCTCATTAGAGAGTGATTCAGTTGTTAACACGCCAGCCTGCGACACGAAAGGTCCTGTTTACTATACCCAGCCCGGCGTGATGGAAAATATATTTTTCAGATTGGCCAGAGTCTTGGAATATTTATATAAGTATCTTTTATTAAATATAGTATCGTTGTGTTTGTATCATATGACATAAGTTCACAACTTACTATGGGGCTAGTTCTATTTGTGTTATTTGCCCCTATATATTTATTTATATTATTATTTATTAAGGCTAGGGATTACATGAGAGCATACGTAGTGCCTGGGTAGCCGGCTGTCATCAATGGTGTGCAGCCGACGCAGCTGGCGGCGCGGCGGCGGCTCGGCGTGGTGCCAGGGCGCCGGCGCGACGCCGCCACGCCGCTCGTAGTCGTACACGGCGCTGCGCGCGCGCCGCCCGCGCGACCGCTCGTACTCAAAGTCCTCAGGGTCGCGCTCGTAGTATTCTGACCGGCCCCGGTTGTTCCTACGGAGATTTTTAACATGTGACACATGTAAGTAATAAGTACAGCTGAAACAGTAAGCAGAATAAAATTATCTTGAGGCGACACCACGGATCGTGTTTATGCCCGATTCGTAGTTGTCGTCTCACGGCTTCATCTTACGGCATCTCCTTGCGCTTCCATCAGCTGTCATGCCTGGAACACCTGTCCCTAGATGCCTTAAGCCTGTTGAACTTTCGTTTCAGCGCCGCCGCCGCGCTTGCAACGTCAGTCACTCTGCAGTTTTTAACTGAAGTCGTGCCTGACGCGGGCTTTCAAGCTGTTAAATGCTGTCCTCAAACTCATACCCTTCTCCTCCTTGTGCCGGAACCGCCGCATTTACAGCGTCAGACACTCTTTGCTGTTCTCACCTGTAGTAACGTATGGCGCGCCTACTTCTTGGGCTGTTGAACTCATAATCGTCGTACCCCCCTCCTCCTCGTGCCGGCATCGCCACGTTTGCAGCGTCAGCTACTCTTTGCAGTTCTCACATATAGTCGTGCCTTCTTTTTGGGCTGTCGAACTCATAATAGTCGTCTTCGGAGTCGTGTCTCCTCCTTCTCATGCCGGCACTACCACGTTTGCAGCGTCAGTCACTCTACAAATCTCACCTGAAGTCGTGCCTGGTGCGCCTGCTTCTTGGGCTGTCGAACTCATAATCGTCGTCTTCAGGGTCGTATCCCCCCTCCTCATCATGCCGCCGCCGTCGTGCTTCTAGCGCCTGTCGTTCTTTGTAGTTTTCGTAGTCCACGTCGTGCAGGTCGTGCATCTCGAACATCTCTTGGCTCTCGTCTGTATAATATAACTCATAATTAATTCTTATTAAAAACCCGACCACATGCGTTTCAGTCCATGCGCAATTTAGGGTCCCGTAGCTGCACGTCATTTTATAAGTTAGTCGACTATAACTCTTTGACTTGTGAACCATACTTTAACTGTGGCAGATTTCGTTTAACATAAATATTATCGTCTTATCCCTTGCGGGATAGACAGGGCCATAGGTCATAAAACCCAAAGGCCACATTTAGCGTGTTAGTGGGCAGAAAGGTGGAAGGTGGGAATAAAATAGTGATAGATTGCTAGCCGCATCGCTTACCAACATGATCCCATAGATTTTTGCCCCATACCTGAACCAGTTTTTACAGTCTGCGTGGGAAGAAAAGCAGCTGGTATCTTCTATTTTTCTCCCAAACCAACCATGAAAGATGCAAAACTATCAGTAGTATCACTACGTGTAACGGTAGTATCGATACAATCGATAGTATTGCCCTCATCAATAGTACTGCTAAAAAGTCCTGTCGATAGTCTATCGATTGTACTGTCAAGCTGCTTCCCCAGCTAACCTGGTTCGTAGTGCCGCTGGTCGTTGAAATGCCTCCGAGGCCCGACGTCAGGCCGAGCCTTCGGCGGCCGCGGCAGCGACTTGCTGCGCAGCTCGGCCTTGGAAGACTTCTTCATGTGGTGCTCGTTCAGCTCCTTCAAAGCTGCTTCAAGGTCTTGCAGCGGGAGGGAAATCTTCGGGAAGTAATCTGGAATAAGGGACCAAAACTAGAAGAAATAAAAAGTATTTATTTTCCCAAAAAAAAGCAACAAAAAACTAAAGGAAATCAAACTCTGATAATCAGTTTGATATTTCTTTAATTATTCTTATCTTTGGACGTTTTTACTTCTTCACAAAAAAAAAAAAACTACCAGACAGATTGTGATGAACCATTACGTGAATACAAAAAAATTGTTCATAAGCTATAGGTATTACGTGAATGACTTTGACAAGCATTATTTCGGAGCAAAAACACATTAGCAAATATCGCTAAATTACTAGAGAATCAAAGTAACGATGTGTAGGAAGTACCATCATCATCATCATCATCATCGTCCCGGGGCGGAGGGACCCGCTCGCTTCTCGGGGGTGGGTCCTCAAGGTCGTAATCCCTTGCACCTGTGTAAGTATAAAAATTGAATTTAAAGGCTTGATCAGTTACGACTTACGATTACGATTAGTTAAGTTATGTAAGTAAGTATTAGTAAAATATTTTATTTGATGTCTTTTCTTCCCTGCAATTTTAAAAAAACTTTTAATGTAAAATTTTGGTAGAAAAAAAATAAAAAAAAACACATTAATTACCATACTTTGGATACCATAAAATTAATTTATGTAATTATTTATTTAAAATGATTTAGTTATTTATTTATAAAATGTCAGCTTCATTTAATAAACGCACGTGTAAAAATTATGATTAAAATATTTTATCTTGAACGTGTTGTAGACTAGCTTATTTAATGTTACTGTGACCTCTGTTATAGACAGGTGGCTGGGAGTGCGTGCGCGGCGCGTGAAGCGGGGCGGGGGGCGGCGCGGCCAGCGGGCGTGGTCGGCGTGCTTTGCCACTGCTGTAGCCGCTGTCTCGGTACCTACGCACAGTTAGTTGGATACAGATAGCAATAATACATTACACACATCTTAGACAATTAAATCGTGAAATGCAAGATCTCTATATCTAATTTGGATAAAAGTTAATTCAGTTAAAAAAAGTTTTAGACTCTAGACTATGATTTGTAAAAATATAGTGACTGTTTCAGTATTCTCATTCAGGTAAATTGATAATAAATTAAATGGGACTACTCAAATTAATGTTGGCCATAAAAAAAGAACGCACTATGAGTTTTTGATTAAATTTATATTTTATAATAGTGCGAAGTATTTAGGCAACGATACCTGTTTATATTGCGTTGAAAGAAAGGGAAAGAATATAAGGGTACCTGCAGTCGGTGTCGGAGTGCGCGCGCTCGACGGGCCGGCGCCGGCGCGTGGAGCCGCGCCCGCTGCCCGTGCGGATGGACCGCCTGCTGAGAAGTACAAAATGAATGTAGATGATTATGCTATCCGGACAAACCTTCGTGGTTACAGGATTGCACAAGATTTACATGTCACGTATTATTGAGGACGCCATATTTGCGAGTTAAAATCATAGTGTGAATTCCCATTTACGACACACCTATCGTTCTTCTGAAGAGGGTTATTGTTATTCTTTGTATATAATAATAAAAGAAATACTGTCCCTGCTTATATATTGTTTTTGTGAGTTAGATGTATGTATGTGGTAATATCGTATACACTATATAGATAATGACACGTCTAAAATACCAATAAAAGCCACGTTTAAAATGTTTGTGAATGTGTAGGTAGAAAACGGAATCAAAATAGTGATGGGTTGCTAGCCGCATCGCCTTTTGACATGCATAATTTCTAAGATTTACATGTGAAAAATATAATACGTTAGGTGTATAAATAATGTAATAAACGCGATAAAAACCGTATTAAGATAATTTTATTTAAATGTGTAACAATCGCGAAAACATAAGAAAACATTAAAAATATAATAGATAATAAAATAGGAATCTATAGAGGAATAAGCGTGTAATGAAATAAGTATGTGTTCAATGGCTATGTTCCCATTGCAATTAGCTGTATGTAATGTTGCGCAGCATAGGTGAAGAGGTTCTCTCTCTTCCTGGCTCACGATTCCGAAACAACAGCCAACCTCATGTTGGCGTGGTGGTGGCGGTGCCGCTTCTTGGGCGGCCGCGTGCACACGTAGCAGCAGACGCGCCAGTACAGGAACCTGACACACACACATATAAATATAGTAAACATATATATAGTAAAATAATAGAGAGTGGATAATCGGTGTAATTTTCCTGATGATAAAATTAGAACGAAAAAAAAAATATTTATTTGTCGCATAAATTTAACAAATATATATATATATATATAAATAAATTATTACATATGCCAACAAAAAGATATCAGATTATCAATTCGGTCTTATAGACATAACACGTCACGCTGATTTTCAGCTGAACTAATATTAAAGAGTAGATGGCTCTATATCTTAATTAATTAATTTATGAAGTACTCAGGGATAATTTAATTAATGGGTCTTTCCGACACCGAACAATAATATTACATCCAAGATGGAGGATTGAAAGCACATGAAAGAGGATTAAATTTGATCTGTAGAAAGTTGGTAAACCTTGTTGGCACCTCTGTTTTTACAACTCCTATGAAAATAATTTGAGCAAAAAGTTTTAACAACATGTAATGTAGAGTTTGCGCGAAAACCGCGAGGCGCCAAACACTACAAATTAATCGGATTATTTTCTGACCTGAAAGAAGAGGCCATGACGTCTCCGATGTTGGAGAGGCACAGCAGCATCAGTGGGATGCCCAAGATTGCGTAGAATATGGTCACCACCTTGCCTGTCTGCGTCTTGGGCGCGATGTGTCCGTATCCTGGGATTATGTAAAATGTTTTTATAAATGATCAGTTTATGCGGCTAGTTCCTCACACCTAAACAGATTGTAATATAGCGTGTAATCTTAAGCTAGACATTACTTTAAAGGGGTGACTTAGCCTGTCGATGTGAACAACTTTTATATGAAGCCAACGGTGTAAACAACTTTTTTTACATTTTGTTAAACCCACAGGTTAAACCAGGCGAAATATTTCGTAAGAAAATGTCGACATTACCAAAGAATACATAATAGACATTACTTTTAAATTCCCAGCAATGGTCCCACAGGAAAAGTTGTTATTAATTTTAATGTGCTGGGTCACCCCATCGAGGGAACGTAACTAATAAACTTAAAAAAGGCGTTTTAGCACCTTAAATAATTGAAATGTAAGTAGAGTTAAGTGGGGCATAAAAATACCTACTGAAGCAAGTTACTTGATTGAATACTTGATTTTAGACAACTTGCTTTGTATGAATTTTAGGCTTCGAGGCCTTGTTATGCCGCACTCAAATTGTTGACATTAAGCTTTATTGACATGTCTTTTAAGCCTTTTGCTTTGTAGCTATTTTTATTTGATTGCAATACGATCAGGAAAGATAAAATCAACAAAAATAAAAAAAAGCTTAATCTGCCCAAATTTAAAAAAATAATTATTTTAATAAAATATTGTTAACTATCCCACGAGAAAATAACATACATCTTACATACATAATATCGTCTTCATAAAGGTCATAAGACCCGGTCATATTGTGGGCGTAAATGTGGAAAGCGGAAACAAAAAAAAAAACAAAAAGATATTTTATGCATCGGCCGGGAATCGAACCCGGGCCGCCCGCGTGGCAGGCGAGCATTCTACCACTGAACCACCGATGCTATGTACATCATGTTGAATTTACTATTTGGTACCCGCTTATCTTATTGGACAAGTAAAAGTAGAATTTAACTGTTATCTCATGATTGGTCGTGCACCCATTACAAAATACATTGCGTTACTTTATCAACCTACGAAAAAACAGAGGAGGTTCTCAAGTCAACGCGTCGAATTTTTTAAATGTATGACCACGCATAACTTTTAAGAAAGTAGTCCGGTAATTCTTTTTTATTGGATAGGGAAAAAATTATACCCCGAAGGAAAAGGAAATATTATACCCTGAAATTGGTCCAATATAAATTTGGAAAGAAGATCCAACACCAAGGGTAGGAAAACAGGGATGATTTTGTGCTTTTCTGTTAATTTTAGGGGTTGAATTTATTTGTTATTTTTAAAAATCTTGGTTAAAACACCATATTTTTTGATCTTATATTATTAGTAAGCATAGGCACTCGATTAATAAGTATAAAAGAATACATGGCGAGAGACTTTTATTCCAGCTAAATCATAAGCCAGTCATAGAGACACCAGACTTTTATTATAAATGCAATGCAGTGATATTTAGGTAGGTACCTAGGTAGTTTTATATTTTTAGTTTCTGAAATAATATTATTACGTTTTTCGTAAAAAAATAAGTTGTAATTATGGAGGCCAGTATGATTAACATGCAGATCCAAAATAGAACCTATTATAAGGACCGCCATTACCTGCTAACATCAAATAATGTGTAATGTCAAGGTCGTTATTAATCACACGTAATGGACCGAATCCAGCAAAATGGCGGCGGCGCGCTTCCTGTGTTGATCTGTTTGATCGGCTTTGTTTTTCACATCCGCTGTAACTTGTATCGTGGTATTAAAATTATTAATAAGGAGGTACTTTAATTATTGGTATTATTTGAAACATCAGCATATTCGCATTTTGGTAACATATAAATAAATGAGACAAGATGCAGTAATATTGTTTGTCTCGAATAATCAATACTTATAGGTACTTAATTTTGACGAATAATAATGTATATTTTGATTAAAACTAACGTGAGATATGGACATTATTAAAAATACGTCATTGTAGATTGGGACGACATCGTGCGTGCGTCTCGCACATTCGCCCTGAGGAAGACCTCCGGAAGAGGTCAAAGCATGTCGGCCAGCTGACTATTTACGTGAGAAACCCGTTGCTACGTGTTTTAATAATAATAAAATAAATAAATAAATATATACGGACAAATCACACAGATTGAGCTAGCCCCAAAGCTTGTATTATGGGATACTTACTCAACGATACTATATTTTATAACAAATACATATATAGATGAACATCCAAGACCCAGGTCAATCTGAAAAAGATCTTTTTTCATCTTGACCTGACCGGGGATCGAACCTGGGACCACCCGTGTCACAGGCCGGCGTGTTGACCACCGCGCCACGGAGCTCGTCATAATAATGTATTTTAAATACATCAATTTCATAACAACCTTACATACACATTAAGTGATCCATATGTACAATATTTCATGAAAGCATTTCATTCCACTTCATCAGGATAACCTTTATATTGTTTATGTAATGGAAATAGATAGATAGCTAAAGAGTATGGATAAAACAAAACAGTACGATGATAAAGCTTTAAAATATTTTAATATGTCAATTGCATCAAACCTTAATTATTCAGGTAAGGTATTATCTCCCGAGGAACATTAAAGTTGCAAATAATATAATAAAAGATTCACAGTGTCTTTGTTCATAAAATTATATATAATCGAGCGGTATCTATTAAAATCTTTGTTAAATTTTGGATACGTAATTGCAAAAAAAATTGTCTGATTTGGGCAATCTAGGTGTTCTTGCTGATCATCTTACTCGTTCCTGACCTCATCGCCAGGGCCTGAGGCTATAGCTACGAGACACGCACGCAATAAAAAATATTATTATGGTATGTATGTAATATTTAATTGATTGCGCAAACTGTGTCCAAAACTATCCGTTGGTAGTAACTAAAACATGGAGAAAAAAGATAAAAAACACAAATTAACTAATATTTAGATGAATGGGTCTCTATTTCCTATTCTTACTCGGAATTTCACGTCGTTAGGATGAATAATTTTTTTTTTATACGGGAAAATCATACAAATAAATAAATATATATGAACAAATCACACAGATTGAGCTAGCCCCAAAGTAAGTTCGAAACTTGTGTTATGGGATACTATCTCAACGACACTATATTTTATAATAAATGCTTATATAGATAAACATCCAAGACCCAGGTCAATCTGAAAAAGATAATTTTCCATCTTGACCTGACCGGGGATCGAACCCGGGACCATCCGTGTCGCAGGCAGGCGTGTTGACCGCTGCGCCACGGAGCTCGTCTATGAATATGAAATAAAACATATTTCATATTCTTAATTTTTATAATTCAAATGTTATAAAAAAAAACTTAGTTTCAAATTAAAGTCATCCACTAACCCGAGGCCCCAAGCCAAATCGAAACGAGACTTGTTCCTTACTACGTACTTGAATGTCAACACAATAATTCAATAACAGGAAAAGAGTGCCTGCATACGAGTTTACTTTAAAAATTAAGAATTGTCATAACTCGAGATGGCGCCAATTGTTCCGAGGCGCAAGGTGAAGGTCCCATGATGGTCGTTGTCTCTCGCACGCTGGGAAAGTCCGGAGGTCGGCCACGGGCTACATCTTATTCACAATGAAACAAATTCAGCTATGTTTCTCACCGATATTGTATAGACAGAGTCTAAAGTCAGTAATGATGATTAGAGTTGCTTTGTTTAGCGGCTAGTTAACTTCATCTTCTTCTCATATCAAGAGTGGCATTGCTGATAGTGTTAGATGACACCGTCTCTAAGCGTATGCTATAATAAGATTTGTGTGCACGTTGTCATTTCCTCCTACGTACGTACAATATCCTAGGACCCTTGGAATGGTAGTGGCTCAACAGCTTGAAAGTACAACCCAATAGCGAAAGGTTCCAAACTCGGGGTTTGGAACTTGCTTCGCCTGACTTGTATTTTGAGTTTAGAGCCGAATCTACAAGTACGGTCATTTCTAACAACCACTATTTGCTTCCGGTGAAATAAAACATCGGGAGACAACTTACGTACCAGGCCATTTTTCACAAGCGTGTCTAATGGAGAAGGAGTGGTAAATCACTCCGTAATTCCTACCAATAGCCGTTGTGCTATAATAAGCTTATCTTCTACATGAAGCTGAAACGTTTTTAAGACAACGCCTAAATCGTGAATATTTGAAACGTCATATACCAATCCAAAACAATCTAATTAAATTCGGCGTTTCCCTTTGATTCATACGAGTACCTACAATTATAGCTAATCAACCGGCGATCAGCATAAATAGCGCGGGTTATTTTTTACCAAATCGAGATAATTTCCGTCATGTTATTTGAAACGGATACCACCGAGGTCGGCTTCTTTGGACAAAGTGTATCGCGTAATAGCCGGGCCTCGGCAATTGGGTCACACTCACAGCTGAAACAATGGCAATGGGAGACTGTTGCCAGTTGCCGACCTCTAGGCTTTCCCAGCCACCGCAGACGGCCACCTTCACCTTACGCCATCGCCCTTCTCCAAATATTATTATATACCAATTTCTTAAAAATAAATTATCCATCAAAACAGCATTGTTTTTTCGATGAGTTCTCTTTTTTTTTCTGGTTTCCCTAAAAATACGCATGGAATTCAAAGATTTATCGCTTTGGAAGCGTAACAAACAAACAAATAAATAAACTCCCCTTCTTTCGCGCGTTTATAGTTCATTATGTTTTATTAAATACGGTTAGCTGGATATTATAGTAAAGGTGTTTATTGGCACGAGACGAAGCCGACTTATTATATATTAAACTTATAATGTGCGAGCTTACTAAGTTCGAGCAATAAGCATAATTTTTTTAATACATTTGTGTAACCATAAAATAAATTGAGCAATTTAAAGTGGGAAATTTTGGTCGAAAGACTGTGCATCTTTTAAGTGATTTTCCACAGAAATGCTCTAAATTTTAGTGAAAAACGCAAGCGGGGACTTTTATTATTTATACAACAATAACATTGTTTTCGAGACAATTAACGATTACTTAAGTCTTTAACTTCATCAGATCAAATTTAATTTATTTAAATTCTGAGTTGTCTGCTTATTGCTGTATCTATTAATTGTTATACGTAAAAAAAAAACTAAACTGAATTGGTTGTTAAGCAGTTTTAAATAGATGTATTAAATGAGAATGTTTATTAAAAAAAATTGTATAATATGACTAGGAAAGTAATTGTTCATTTGGTGCCAGATACTGTATCTGGCACCAAATGAACGTTATAATATAGCAACGTTCTTGCGGAAGTTTAAGAGCTCTTTAATAATATTTACGTGCAGTGGGCGAGTGCCAAGTTGTAAACAAGTGAAATTTAACTTATCACCGCAGCCATAACATAACATGGAAACGTTAGCACCGTTTACAATCCAAAACTAAAGAGGACGGCATTAATACGCAATTGTTTGTTTTTCGTATGTGTAAGTGGCCAACACTGGTGTCAGCTTTTTTAAGCTGCCTTAAGGCATCTGACATAGCTTAACGACTGCCATCAACGATGACAGCCGGGACCAACGGCTTAACGTGCCTTCCGAAGCACGGAGGAGCTTGAGATATTTTTATGCCACTTGCGGTTACCCATCCAAGTAGGGACTGCACCAGGGGTTGTTTAACATACGTAAGCGCTCATAGAGCTCGCACCCACTGGACCATCGGGATTTAATTTAGCTACGCTAAAAACTACATTTATCACAGCGATAAATATTACCCTCGTTGATTTTTTAGAGTTAGGCAACTCAAAAGGTAAAAAATACTTTATAGTACTCTCTATTTTACTCGTTTCATGCACGTTTGTAATATTGAATTTGTTTTGGACCTTATAACCATTACAAAATAAAAAATAAATCGTCCTTATTTAAAGTTGTGTAAAGTCCGATTCACCCTTTCGATCGGCCGATTTTAATGTACTGCATGTACATGGAACCCATTTGTTACAAATAAGCGATATTTTGTGGAAAAGACTATTAGAATTATTTTATTGTCCTGTTAAAAGTAATAAGTTGTTAACAAGCGGCGATAGTGATAGCTCCCGTAACAGGTGGATTGCACTCCGTGATGAAACGTCGCCGTGCTGTCGGTTGCTGAAACATTTCAGAAGGTAGTGGCTGCAAGTTGCTCGCTCAGTCGTTGTCAGACACTACAATTAGTTACAACCAGTACCTATAAGCCTCTTTTCTTTTATCAATTTCAAAATTAAATCAATACAAGCATATAGTGGCTGGATGTAAAATACCCACGGCCATCACTTGAAGTCTGTCAATGTAAATATTTTTCCACATCTTGGATTTTATTAACATCTTCACTATCAAGCCACATCAACTTCAAGCCTAGTAGCTGGGCTAAGGGATTTATCGAAATAAATTTGGCCTATTTCTTTTTATATTATTTTCCTTACAGGACTTACCTATAGCGATTAACTAGTTTTGAGTTTCTTCTGATATAACTTTATAATTTTGACAAACTGAATGATCCCTTTAGACATTTTGAGGGTTTTTACACCCGATATGTTGTTCATTTTGTTCGAGGCAGCTTCTGAAGTTTTTGTGATTATCCATCCACAATATGCTTTGTGATGTACTAATAGACGCCTGTTAACAAGTACCACCGGGTTGTATACATGCGTTTGGCGACAAGTATGCTGAGCTCCTAACCTTGCCTCGTGCGGTGGTGTGGCGAGGCTCGGCGTCGCGAAGCTCAGTTACATAACAGAGGGCAAGCAGCGCGCACTCCGCCACCCTTGTGATTGTTGTGCTAATATTACTTCGCTCCATCGCCTCGATATGAAGTCTGGTAAGTATTATTTTTTTGTTAATTGTACATTTAAGTTGTATCAAATAAGTAAAGAAAAATATAGCGAAATTTCATACAACATGTTAAAATGGTATTTCAATTTTTAAAATCATTTTAAGTTTATTTTTATTTACTTTAGAAAAAAATCTTAAAAAAAAAGATTTACTGATTAGTAAGTGCATGATTCTATAAATAATTGATAAAGATTTTAAACACTAAACAAGTTTATAATTACAAAATATTGATCAATTATATTTGAATTAGTTGACCAAAATTTTATATGTGTATATTTATAAATATTTTTAGTATTTTATTTATACGTAGGGTCGCCTAGGTACATTAAATCCACATCGTACGTTTTAAATCACCCTATTTTTTATTTTATTTTAATATACGTGGTTAATTTATATTCAATTTAGACTCATCACAATATTTATTTATATAATCGCCCTAAATGTTAAGAGAAACTATTTTTTTCATGTTTTTACTTTTTTGTTGAAGCCAAAAATAAACTTGCCTTTGACCTTTTCTCGCCAAATCGGTTCGACCTTCAAGCCGTAAATCCGATACAGTCTGGTTTGACCATATCCCACGTTTCGGATGTCCGCAGAAGGCGCTCGTTGCGCCAGCGCATCCTTGCGGCCGCCTTGCGCAACGCTGGGCGCGCCGCCCGCCCCCGCGCGCGTGCTACGGCCGGTGTGCGTGTGTCGTGTATGTGCGTGCGTTCGGACGCCGCGTTAATTTATAACTTTTGTTATTGTTTGTTTGTCGTATGTGTAAGCAGAGAAGATGCCTTAAGAAATCTGGTATAGCTTATTCTCTGGTGTCACATGTTAATAGGTAAATAGGTACTTATATCGCGCAATGTTTACCTAGTGTCATACGAGAAACCCGTCACTACCACTCACTTTTTACAAAATACCTTGAACTCCAATGCTTATTCCCGATTTAAAATCATTAAGCCCTCGTCTTTAAATATTTCATTAATTTCCTTTCCCAAGATGTGTTATTTTGGCTCGACAAAAATTATCTAATGGTGTATGTACCGAACCTACTTGAGTCTGTACGGCCAAGAAAAAGTCACAGCAGGTTATAACTATTGCCATATTTTACTTCGGCAGAATATAGGGGGGGGGGGGGGGGGGGGGTATGCAACTATTAAACTACACAATATTCAGAACGCTTGGCTGCTTTTTCTTCTAAACCTAATAACTTATATTTTTTTCTTCTTCTCCTGGGTTAAATTGAACGGATTGAAATGGATTCCTTATTCTTAACAATTTTACAGAGACTCAATCAAAGTTGTCGTTTCACGTTCAGCCACGTAAGTGTCCACAAGAAGAAACATTATTAAATTTAGATCTCAGCGCGTAACTACTCGCGTTCTGATGCACGTTACTGCAGCCTGGTCTTCAGGCGACACGTGAGGTGCCGTGAGTCACCCGCTGACGTCAGCGCTTTGTTTGCAGACAATCGCAATCCTCGGAAGTCAGTGTCCAGATCAGAGACAATAATAATTATCTCCTCTATCATTACCATGCGGCGTCCTCGCGATGATTCAAGCTTGTCATGCACCCATCACAACTGAGTCAACATTGCATAAGGCTAAGTTGGAAAATGACGATCAGCCGTTAATTTTCAAAAGATTTTATCATAATCACAAAAGTTGTATTTCGATAGACGGATGAGGAAATTCAGCGAAGAATCTTCAACATATTGTGCTTATATTAAACCATTTTATAAAATGAATTGAAGAAACCTTTCATGATGATGTTTCCAAGAATCAAAGCAAATCAAAAAAAAACAAAGTATATCGTCCTTATATGTCCCAATATTATTAGCCGCTTCAATGTTGTCAAAATATCAGTTAAATCTTTAAATTATTTGCGTAGAACTGTAGTATCAACAATATTCATTATGACTGTGAAAGCTGGCAGGTGTATTCGGACTTTTGTCATTGATATGATTAAATAAGACAAATGTTAGGTACATTCTTTCACTATTTACATTTAACCATATAGGATTTGCTTATAATATACATACATACATGCTTACAATACAATTAACAATTACCTGACTAGTATTATGAAAGGACTAGAAACGTTTCAATAGCACCCATTCATCGCAAAGTTTACTAATAGAGTCGTGTGTTATATATAAGTTCCATCAGCGCCGTTAGGGCATAGAAGTAATAACAATAATGTTTTGCAAATGCCGCCGTCGTCGGCAAACCTACGACTTTGCGAGTGCCACAGTTGGCGGGTTATGAAACCAGTGGGATATGTGTGGATGCTTTCCGCGGCGAGGTGAACTACTAGCCTAAACAATATTACGTAGGACGTACACAACTATCATAGACCTGGTGGGCCAACAAGAGGGCATTTCCTTTGTGTTCTTAAAGATAGTTTAAAGTGCTTGGCTCTTCATAAATAATAAGTATCACTACATGTTTACAATGTCATGCATCGAAAAAAGCAGTTGTTAAATAAACTTGCCCACTTAGTTACATTAAAAGAAACTTCGCAAATAATTTAATACTAGCCGTTGTTAGTTACTTTCGCAATTATAATATATACAAGTACTTACATCAATCAATGTGGGGATACCTATGTGGATATAAACCAGGCAACCGTTTTGTTTAAACCTATTTAGTTGACTAACATCTATCTAGAGGTCGGTATATTTTATACAATTAAACATACACTCAATTCGTGATTTTTACGTTAAAAGATATATTGACAGCCTCCGTGGTACAGTGGTTAACATGAGGGTCCGGGTTCAGTCCCTGGCCAGGTCATGATGGAAATCGATGTATCGTTAAGCTAGGATCCTACGGTACAAGTTCACAACTTGCTGTGGGGCTTGTTCCTATCTATACACGGTGAATTTTTATCGTACTGGACCCTTAAGAAGATCGACTACTTGTAATTTTCATACAAAAAGCGATAACTCTTCCACCCCCTCAAACCTTTACGAAATGTGGAAATTTTGGTGTCATTCGATTTAACACACCTTAATCTAGGGTTAACCGTTTTTTTTTATTGATTCGGTTTAGATTAATTCAAATAAATTAAAATGCCCCGGGTATTTTTTAGGTAAAAAATATGGATATTTACTTAGATGCTCATAACTTTTGTTGTAAGTAATATATCTTAAATATCAAAACGTACAGCCCTACCTACTCCTCCAATTTATCAATAATGTGTAAAAAAAATATTTTAATTGGACTATGTTTAAGGGGTGGGAAGCGTTATCGCTTTTTGTATAAAGGAGTGATTCAGGCCATCGTTATGAACAACTTTATGATTCGAACGACATTTTTATACAAAAGTGTTTAGCTGCCCGGGCAATTTGTGTGGGAATGTCTAATTTTTATTTGAGTTTCCAACATTGGTCCCATAGGACAAGATGTACATATTGACGGGCTGAATTAACCCTTCAAGGATCCAGAACGATCAAAATTTCGCCATGTTTATTAATAACTCATATAGAGTTTCGTTGTTAATTTCAGAGGCAGTGCGTTGGGTGTTGCTGGCGCTGGTAGCGGGCGCTGCAGCGGAGAAGTGGAAGTTCCCGGAGGAAGCCGCCTCCGTGCGCATCGATACCAAGGTGCAGTTTGTCAACGATCCTCGGCCGGCGGAAATGTAAGTTCCGTACATACATACCGACAAGTGGAAGTTCCCGGAGGAAGCCGCCTCCATGCGCATCAACACCAAGGTGTAGTTCGTCGACGAACCACGGCCGGCGGAGAAGTAAGTTCCATTCATACATACGGGCAAGTGGAAGTTCCCAGAGGAGGCTGCCTCCGTGCGCACCGACACCAACGTGCAGTTCGCCGACGAACCGCAGCCGGCGGAATTGTAAGTTCCTTACATACATTGTGCCGTACACACACTTATAGTAATGAAAGAGTCTGATAGAAATGATAGTCAGTACTGGAGAGAATGTAAGGGATTATTGATAGGACTGATGATGAGAAATGTATTGATAGGAATGTCGTTGACGAGGACGTGACGTCAACTGATCGATTTTGTTAGGCCATGCTCTGCTTTGTGAGTAAATTCGATTTAAGATTTGTACGTGCCGTGGCCCGTACATACATACGTATAAAACTGTCACGTCTTTTTCCCGTGCGTAGACAAAGCCTAGTTGTTGAAGACCTAAAGCCACGTTAAACATTTAGCATGTAGGTGGGATTGGAGACGGAAAACGGAATCAATTTAGTGATGGGTTTTTTTTTTTTTTTTTTTTTTTTTTTTTTTTTTATGTCATAGGACGGCAAACGAGCAAGTGGGTCACCTGATGGGAAGTGATCACCGCTGCCCATGGACAACTGCAACACCAGAGGTGTCACAGGAGCGTTGCCGGCCTTTTATTTTTCTCTCCCCAGAGGGGAGAGGGAGATGGGCCTCCGGCTCTCTCACTCACCGAACGAAGCATAGTAGCGGTAAAGCTACTACTCAAACGTCGATTTTCTGTGAGAGTGTGGTACTTCCCCGGACGAGCCGGCCCATTCATGCTACTAGCAAAAGTGATTTTCGCCGGTAGCGAGGCTCTACCACAACTAATTTTGCTAATTGCCACAGGTTGCTAACCGCATAGCCTATTGCCATGGTTCCTTAGATTTTCCAACTGCCTCCGTGGTCCAGTGGTTAAGGCGTTTGCCTTGTTGACCCGGGGGTCATGGGTTCGATTCCCACGGGAAGCAAACTTTGTTTAGTTGTTTCCAGTTTGGTTAGGACATTGTAGGCATGAATAACCTGATTGTCTGATAAGAAAGACGATTCCGTGCTTCGGAAGGCACGTTAAGCCGTTGGTCCCGGCTGCCATCTGGTAGTCGTTAAAGGAACCACGTCAGAGGCCGAGAGGCGTTTCCGAAGAACTCTGACACCAGGGTGTGCATGGTCGACTGACCATGTCACCTACACGAAGGAGCCCGATGGTCCAGTGGGTGTGAGCTCTATGAGCGCTTACGTATGTTAAATAACCCCTGGTGCAGTCGCTACTTGGATGGGTGACCGCAAGTGGCATAAAAATATCTCTAGCTTCTCCGTGCTTCGGAAGGCACGTTAAGCCGTTGGTCCCGGTTGTCATCGTTGATGGCAGTCGTTAAGCTATGTCAGATGCCTTTAGGCAGCTTGAAAAATCTGACACCAGTGTTGGCCACTTACACATACGAAAAAAAAAAAAAAAAAAAAAAAAAAAAAAACCTACACGAAATGATGATGATTAGATTTTCGCCCATTTCCTCAATTGGCTTTTACAGTATGCGCGGGAAGAAAAGGAGCTGGTACATTCTATGTTTTTTCTTTACTCCTAGACCAGCGTGGCAGGAGAAGAAAAAAAAGGTAAGTTCCTTTTATACGAATTGACAATTCATCATTGACATGTCCTTCATTTGACCATACAGTTTGTGAGATGGGGTCACCCTTGTCCCACAGCTTCCGGTGTCCATGATGTAGGTTGCCAGATCTCAGAGCATAATTAGCGAGATCGCCGCGAGGCCAGGCCAAATAACAGATTCGTTTCGCGCCATATTGTTCGCGAACCACACATCCAGGGCTGTGGGAATGTTACGTTACACGACGCCTCTCCTTTGGACGGCTATCTTGTGACCTTTGCGTCTACAGAAATTGTTTTTATGTTTAGTAGTAACATCTTTAACCGGTGTAACCAAATAAGTAAAATATAAAAAATACTAGCTGTTACCCGCGGCTTCGCCCGCGTGATATATAGCCTATGTCCTTTTCAGTACCCTAACCTATGTGTATGCAAAGTTTCATGATGTTCGGTTCATTAGATAGGGCGTGAAAGCGGAACAAACAAACAAACAAACTCACTTTCACTTTTATAATATATTAGTAAGGATTAATAGGATTAGGATGGACATCAAATGGCAATCTTTGAAAGCGATCATATGTAGTCTAGTCTACCAAGAGCTTCGATTAAGTATAACCATGAGTGTTTTCTTTGGCGGTGCTACATGTCTCAAATTGAAACTTGAAGCATAGTGCTATGTCAATTTTAGTTCGACTTCTGTGGTTTTTAATTAATTGCTCTAAAACATCACGCACAAGTCTACCGCTATGCGTTTGCAAAATTAATACCTATGTAACGATTTCAAGTATGTTAGTGTTCAATTACTCTGATAATTATTTACTGAAATCATGTCAAGGAGTAAGTAAGACTGATGTTTACGACGTGCGCCCGAACAATACTGCAATTGGGATTCCCAAAGGCTTCGTTAGCGGCGCTGAAGTACTGAAGCGTTTCAATGCAATTATCGCCCGATGCTTCGTGACGGTAATGAGGCTCGCATTGACCTCAGCCGTATTTTATTACCGTATTTAGGAAGATGCAGCGTTTGTGAAGGCACACCGAATAGGAAAAAAATGGATTCTCGTTTGCTGAATATTGGAGTACCTCTTTTTTCCTTCCTTATTTGCTATGTCACCTTACATAGGCTTTGTCACTCCTTCCTTAATCGTTAGACCTTCCTATCTTTACTCTTTTTATAATGGTTTTGTTTTAATTTCCATCTTCAGACTCCTCCATTTTCATATCCACCGCGTTTTTAGGGTTCCGTACAAAAAATGAAAAACGGAACCCTTATAGGACCACTCGAGCGTCTGTCTGTCCGTCCGTCCGTCTGTCACAGTCGATTTTCTCCGAATCTACTGAACCAAATTAAATGAAATTTGGTAAGATGGTGTAAACCTATGACCCAAACACGGATATGCAAATTAAATATAATTTTTTTTTAAATAAGGTTCAGTTTAGGGGATCCAAATATAAAATGTTAAAAAAAAGTTTTGCAAACTATACCGTGTTATATATCAAATGAAAGAGCTTGTTAAGAGGATCTCAAAAATATTTTTTTTTTGTTCGGGAAAATCAATACCTTTGATTTTATTCACGAAAGAAGGCAAAATTTGACCATTCCCCCCCCCCCTGATCTCCAAAACTACTGGGCCTAAAATTTCCAAAAAAAATACAATATATAGTTTATTGCTTGAAGATTACAGGAAAAATAATAAGAATTCTATCACTTGAAAATAAAGTGGTAAACTCACTATAATAAGTTCACCTAGGGAAATAGTTCACTAAAACACCACTAGATAGCGCTAGTCAATTGAATAAAACATTTTTGCACATTGTGTGTGTGTTCACGAAGCATATTGTACGGAACCCTCATTGCGTGAGTTTGACTCACACTTGCCGGTTTTTAGTAATAGATGTCATCCAGATTGCATTCTTGTAATTTGTTAAAAACTAAAAATTTTAAAGTAAATTTCTTTTTTACAGTGACGTCAAGTTCCTCTCTGAAGTTAAGTTCTCTGTCGTAATTTTAGGCTTGGTCTGGTCCGGAAATGTAGGACTACGGCCACGGTTCACTGCTATTTGTAACCGTTTAGTTTTTTAGGTAATCGTCAGCTGTCAGCGAATGTCCTTGAACTTGATCAGGTACCTACTTTCTGCGTTAGTGGAAACATTTTTTTCATACTCAAATCTCCAAAGCCTTTTCTAAAGATATGTTTGACTGTGTCCACAAAAATTTTTATAGGCATAAAAATCTTATGCTTTTAGCTAGGACTGCTTTGCTCCTAGTGTTTGATGTTGAAATCCTCGAGGAAACATTTCGGGTGCGCCAAGGCAGAGCATTGTCCTGTCAGTCTACACACCGACATGAGAACACGTTTGCGAAACTTTAACAAATTACTTGGATCTATTACGAAAGGGATATAATTTAATCTCATGCATCGAAGATAGTTGTAGCTGTGCATTTTTTGCAGCAAAAATATGAAGTTGAAAATAAAAGAAATTAAAAAGAGTGTTCGTAAAAAAACGAGTGTGGTTACTTGTTCATCATCATGATTTACAGTATCAATGGCCGGTTTTTAAGTTATGGGGCTTTGTCACATACTAATAATATGTCACTCCCGTAAGGTACACAATAAGTAAGAAATTCATAAAACAGTAAAGCATAACATTCATCGTTTGAACATATCCGTCTGTGCCGTGCTCTGTCGTGCCGGGTCGAACGAAAGGCATAGTGAATTCAAGCAAAATCTTGTGTATTTTAATCGTAATTTACTCAGTGATATGTGCAGAAATTTTACTGTTGAGAATATGACGCAACATAAAATTAAAATAGAAATAAGATGTGAGATAAATGACTAATTCAATAATTAATAAATAAAAAAAGATAATGAAAGCAAACTACAAACAAGACAAGCTATGGACATAAGAACATAGAAGTGGGGAAGAAGACTCTTTTATCCTAAAAGCGTAGAAAAAACTAGGGTCCATCCCATAGTCGGTCGCGTACACACAGATACCAATTTGGCTTTGAGGGCATAAATTGACAGGACGCTTGTGATAACACAAAGCTGTCATGCACACAAGCATTGAAAAATTGGCCTGTTTTTTTAATCATTAAAATAAAGGCATGACGGTGTCTAGCTACAGAGTATACAGTCAAAGTGGGGAAGCAGTAGGTTACTAATCTATCACCTGAGGAGTAGAAGTTGGCACTTCTTTTATCTTGGCTAATGGCCCCAGGGGGAGGAGTGATATTATCAGATGACGCCACGCGTGGCGTTGCATGCTTCATCATGTTTTGGAAACTCATAACCTTGCCAATTACAAACATGCGCGAATATTAATTGTTTCCGATACAATTTAATCGATTTCTAATTGTAACTGCCTTCAAGATGCTAAATAATTAGAATAATTTGGTCCTTTTAATTGATAATCTGATCTTAACAGATCTTCTATTTGAATCTCTAGAGAGATTTAATTGAACAGTCCATCTTTCTAATAGTACACTGGATATGTTTAACTTGGCACAGAACACAGAATTACTATAGTTAAACTTTGTACCATTTCACTGTTCAGTTCTAATAAAATTGAGATCATTAATAAAATTGATGCCTTACTTTAAAGATTTTTATGGTTTTGTACGACGAAGTACAAAGCAGAATCCTTATTGGGATCACTCGTATATGTCAATCTGTCATTGATAATTTGCTCCGAATCTACTGACCGATTGCGTTGAAATTTTAAGTACGTACTCTATGTATAAACTAGTTGCGTAAATTACGCACGACCCTCTTTGAACTATCAGAGCCATATATTAGCCAGAGTAGTCGGAGGACTTGGCCTACACTCTCTACACTGGCCATACGGGCCAGTGGAGGAGAGGAGTGTGGAGAGTGTTGGCCAAATCCTCTGACTGCTCTGGCTAATATATGGCTCTGGTAGTTCGGAGAGGGTCGTGCTCCTGCAGTTTAGATTAGGTTGGATTGGTTTCTCTACAAGCTTTGTTTAGCTTGTGTTTCCTTAGTCAGCTTTTACGACATCCACGAGAAGACTTGGAGTGGACCTTTTCTACTCTGCCGGGCACCACACGGCGTCAATACAACAAATCGTTTAAAATATATTCTACAAAATAGATCGACTCGCACTTGGCCAGATGATTTTCCTGCTCTCTAGAAAAATGAATCTAAAAAATAGATCTAAAAAAATGAAACTACACAAATATAAGTTTTAGTAAATGAAAACAAACAAGTAACTACGTTCATGTCCACGTTCAAAACCTGTGCCCGCAACTAAATGATGTATAAATTTTTCTTTAATATAATAAATAAAATAAAATGAAATATTCATTTATTTCTCTTCAGAACTAAGTAACCTTGGTAACAAACAGAAACTTCAAAACTGCAATATTAATTGCAGTGTAAATAACACAGATTGTGAGCTGTAATACAGATCACCACTGATAACACAAAATGATAGGCAGACTATGTCACTCGTATGGTGCTACAATGATGAACAAAAATTACAAAACAGAGAATAATAAAGAAAGAAAAAGAAAAGAAAAATAGAAACTCAATACTAAGGCGGTGTGAGATTCAATGTGTATGTATGTGTGTGTGAGTGAGAGAGAGAGAGTGTAGTATATAATATAACTAGTGACTTTTCGTTTGAATGTATTTTAATTTTTTTGTTAGTTAAGAGATACTTGGATTGTATGCAAATCACAGTGCATCCAGACAAACCCTCGTGGTTTTTGGATGACATTGAAATGTAATCTTGTGGTTAATTAAAAAAAAAACTGAGAACATATTAGCTGTCCAAACTAATCGACTGCGAATTTAACTAATTTGACCTATCGTCTAAGCTGTAACAGATCTGCAACAAAAGTATTGGCAAACGTCGCATGCTCCGCTAGGTCTTGTGCAAGTGCTTTTACCGCACACTGTACAAAGAAGGCAATTTATATTAGGTTTTTGCGAAATAGGGCGCCGGTACCTGCTGTCACGACCTTACTTTCACTTGTTGATGCTAGTATCAATATCACCAAAACATATAAAAATAATTAGCATTGACTTAATTTTTTATTCTCAAATCCTTATTTGGCTAAAATATTTAATTACTCGTATTTAAGTGTTGATGTACAAGTGAAACAAACAACTGTTGTCCGTGAAATACACTGTATTTTAAATAATCTATGTCACTAAATAACAACTATCTATGTTACTAAATAGGCTCCCTAATGATCATACATACATTCTTATTGTAGAGTTTGGCAAAACCTGGAACTTTCAAAAACAGCTCATCAGTATGCCTTCATATATTTTTAATTTTATTAAGATTTATACCTATTTGTAGTGATTGTAACTTAGTAAGTTACGTAGTAAGTCACCGCTGCCTACGTGGGATCAGTTTACAAACTATTAAAACAATTGGTTTCTCATACCAAGTTGCAACATTGAAACCAGAAGTAATTTTGTAATAAAGTTACCAATTTATGATTACGATGAAGAAATCTTTGAAATCATTTTATTGTCAAACAGTAATGATGGCTCCAGTGACGTGCTAGAAGACGAGCCGGCTCCGTTCCAGCCGGCGAGAGACACGTCCGGTTTCTACAACCGGCCGGCCGACGCGCCGGGCCGGTTTCCGGTGCGGGTGGAGACACACGACGAATTCAGAGCGACGTAAGTCGCAAGATTTATTTCCCTGTCATTATTTACGAATTTCCAAGCTTATTTTACTAATTAATTTTCTTTGATTTATAGGTATTTTCAGTTTATATGAATAGATATTCCCACCCGGCTAGTGTGGAGAGTGTAGGCCAAATCCTCTGACTGCTCTGTCTAATAGATGGCTCTGGCAGTCAGAGATTTTGTCACTTTTAAGTTTGTATGCTCCTGCAGTGGAGACTAAACAAGACCTGATGATGATGAAGATGAGATCTATCCTCTTTAACATCACAAAACTTCCTGATCGCAGAGACAGAGAGAGTTTCGATTTTGACACATTTAATTTTTTGTTAAGGTTCAAAGTTCAGGCTCTCTCTTCTCTCAGAGCGTGTTAGCATTCCATGTAAGTACTACATATATTCAGGTGATGTGCTTCAGAGCCCGAGGTACTCATTAATTGAGTTCGATGGATAGATGGAGTGGTCGGATTTCCCAATTACATCCATCTCACGGATCTTCATGAGATGTATCCCGAACCGACTTCGAAGTACAAACTGTTATTTACCGAGACTATTTAACATTACTGCTGCATTGGAGGATTGCTTCAAGCTACTGGATTGGGAAGAACTCAGCATCAATATCAACGGCGAGTTCCTTACTAACCTTCGGTTTGCTGACGATGTCGTGATCATGGCGGAGTCGCTGGAGGATCTAAACTCTATGCTCGGTGATCTAGACAGAGTTTCCCGACACGTAGGTCTCAAAATGAACATGGACAAGACAAAAATCATGGCGAATGTCCATGTCGCACCTTACCCAGTAGTCGTTGGAAGCTCTGCACTCGAAGTTGTCGAAGAATATGTATACCTGGGAGATACAGTTCAATTAGGAAGGTCCAACTTCGAGAAGGAAGTCAATCGTAGAATCCAACTTGGCTGGGCAGCGTTCGGGAAACTGCGTCGCATCTTCTCGTCCAATATTCCTCAGTGCCTGAAGACAAAAGTCTTCGAACAGTGCGTGTTGCCAGTGATGACATATGGATCCGAAACGTGGTCGTTCACAATGGGACTCATTAGAAGGCTCCGAATTGCTCAACGCGCAATGGAGCGAGCTATGCTGGGAGTTTCACTGCGCGATAGAATCAGAAATGAGGACATCCGCAGAAGAACCAAGGTAACAGACATAGCTCGCAGGGATGCACGTTTGAAGTGGCAATGGGCCGGACATATAGCCCGAAGGACGGATGGCCGTTGGGGCACTAAAGTCTTAGAGTGGCGGCCACGAACAGGTAAGCGCAGCGTGGGACGACCCGCGACCAGGTGGACAGAAGACCTCATCAAGGTCGCCGGGAATCGGTGGACTCAGCATGCACAAGACCGCAATTTGTGGCGATCTATGGGGGAGGCCTATGTCCAGCAGTGGACGTCCCTGGCTGATAGATAGATAGATAGATTTAATACTAGCAAAAGGCTTGCAAAATTCTCTGACTGCTCAGGCTAATATGGCTCTGGTATGGAAAGGGTTGTGCTCCTGCAGTGGAGACTAAAATAGACCTGATGATGATGACGATGATGAAAAGGCTTACAATGTTCCAGGCCAGCGCGCCTCTTCTCGGACGGCACCGTGGACTCGCTGCTGCACTGCAAATGCGTTTCCAAACCTGAATGCAGTTCGTCACAAGATTCCTCGGTAAGTTCTATCTATTTTTATATATCTATTTTTCACTTTCTGATATTTTGTCTAAAATGTTGAGTCTGCCGCTACTATTCATTCTGAAGCAGTCTTTGAACATCGGATATAGTCAAAGTATATTATATCTCGTAAAGGCTCATGGGAATGATGTTATTATGTAACAACCCAATTACTCTTTTAATTTTAAATCTTCTTTTTCCTTTTTAATTTCTCTATCCTTTCCATCTCAGTTTTTTTCTTGTCCATATCCTTTGCTCACTCTACCATTCTTTTCTTTGACGTTTCTATATATCTGCATCGGTTAACATTTGTATTAATTACTCTCGAGTCATAGGATCGATAGTGTCGCCGCATGCGGGCCACCAACCACAACCACGAAACGCAGCCATCTACCTAATTCATGTGTTTTTATACATTGCGTATTATGTTCTTGCCACATACCGTACAGTGTACATGCCATTGGTGGCCGTACAGTCCCTCAGATGGCGACCCTTGGTCTTGGAACACTTATAAGTTTTTAAACTTAAAGCCAAACAGCTACAACCTTTTTTTTAAACTCTAGCCTATACTTAGACATGATTATACAATTTTACAAAGCTGTTTATGTTTGTTCTTTATAATATGTTTTCTTTTATGTATTACAGAAGATATGCGGACCTGGCAAATTTCTTTGCTGCCACAAACGCCCAGGCAAAGCATATCCAAACCCAGGTAAATATGACCAGCCATATATACAAAACGATCTTAATAATATAGAATTATTAGGTAATTCATGTTATTTTCTATATAAAATATCAATGTAATGAAAGTATTACGTTTTACTTTTAGAATTTTTCAATGAGGTAGACGACGAGCGCCCCGATCTGTATCCGGGGCAGGGCAGCGTGGCGGGCCCGTTCCCGCCGCCGCCCGGCGCCCCCTACAACTTCGACCGCGACTCCAAATTCCAGCAGCAGCAGCCGGTGCTCATCGGCCCCGGCGGGCCCACGGGACACATCGGCCCGAATAACAAGCAAGTACTCGTCGGCCCGGAAGGACACACCGGAAATATCGGGCCTGCGACACAGGGAACGAACAATCCTGGCGTTTTAGTTGGGCCAGACGGTCCTACTGGTATTATTGGACCTGGACCTTTGAATAATGAAGATAATAGATATCCAACTCGAGACGTTGGTTCGAGTGAAAGCGCACAGCGAGGCGTTTTAGTAGGACCAGGGGGGCCGACTGGCATTATTGGGCCAGCAGGTTATGGTCGGCGCCCGATTCTCGTCGGGCCTGGAGGGCCGACTGGCGTCATTGGACCCTACGGGTACAGCGGCAGACAAATGAACAATCCGGGAGTCCTGGTCGGCCCCGGCGGCCCCACGGGCATCATAGGCCCGGGCCGGCAGATCCTCGTGGGCCCTGGAGGCCCCACCGGACAGATCGGGCCACGAAGACCGTTCTACTATGGTAAATAAAGAGTGTGAGACATCGTGACACTAACTTTGTGTGTGTGAGTGGTAGTGCTTTGTGTCGTTGACTGCTAGTGTAGTGTAGATGCAGCGTTAGATATTATTGTTTTCGTGGTTACCTAACAATTGTGATGTTATTAGATTAAGAAAGCCTCTCAAATAAAGTAAGTTGTAAATAATCCTAGTAAAGTTAATCTGCGTACCTATATTTCAATGTTCATAAATTTACATACGATTTTAACCCCAGTAGTTTATAAGAATGCAAGCAGATCTATTGTAATGGCCGTAATTTCTTTTTAATGAAACATGACTTTATCGTCATCAAATTTTAAAAGAGTTATTGTTGGTATACTTCCCTTATTTTTTACTAGATAGTAAAAAGTAAAAAAAAACTTCAGCCGATCAGATGATTTTCATAAGTTTTTTTTTTACTTTACGGCACGAAAGCATTCAATCTTATTTTCTGCTCTGTTGGGAGAATTTTATTTTATCCGATTTTGGATGCCTGGGTTTTCCTTCTATTTTATTTTCTATCGTGTTCATAAAATCTTTATTTTGCAACCAAATATTTATTTTTTCTATATTATTTTAATTGTGATTAGAAATAACCGATACTTTGTGTAATAGTTAGTTTTTTAAAACTTTGTCATTTACCAAAAATTTGCTGGCTCGGATATGTTTTGTATGGAAATAGTAAGATCGTCTTCAGTCCGTTACGAAACCAAACATTTTTTAATTTCTACGTTTGTAGCGGACGGCTGGGGGCAGGGGCGCGCGCGGGGCTGCATGCGCAAGCGCAGCCGCAAGCTCAGGCCTAGGGCGGAGCTCCCCTCGACCACGAAGCCGCCACTTACCACGTAGACGAATAAATTTTATACACTATACAGTACCTCTTTCATTTATGATAAGACCGCCGTACCTAACTGTATAATAATATCCACGCTACTAAAGAAACTCTGATAAGAAAAGGCTATGGGAATCATTGATCGATTGATTGAATGAATCCTAAGGTAATGAACAGCAAGGGATATAAATCGCATCCTATAAAAACGTGTTGCGGACAAAGGCTAATTATCACTATCACTACACTTTCACTACATATTATAAAACTAAGCCCTCCGCCGCGTCTGTCCAGCTGTTCGCGATAAACACAAACTACTGTGCAGATTTTCATGTGGATTTCACTAATAGATAGAGTAATTCATGAGGAAGGTTTATAGGTGTAATACATGCCCGGGCGCAGCACAGTTATTAATATAGCTACTATGCAAAATTTGACAAATGTCTACTCCCTGCAATTTGGAATACCCGTGAACCCGTTTGGAATACTATATATATAACTTACATCATAAACAAAAGATTTCTTTGTATTGTCACTGAAGTTTTCTGTATAGTTTACAAAAATAAAATCAGACGCGAGAACGTGATAAAAAATTGACAGATAGGTTTGGCAAGCGCCCAAACAGATAGCTCACCACTCATCGCGGCCCGTAGTGGCAATACGAAGGTGGAAATAAGATGCAGGTATGGTTCCAATTACTGTTTTCAGCCCCTGCTTTTACCCCCGCTTAAGCTATTATATTAGAAATTTAACTTCAAATTAAATCATCATCATCAGGTCCTTTTATGTCTCCACTGCAGGAGCACTACCCTCTCTGTACTACCGAGCTGTACCAGAGCAGTCAGAGGATTTGGCCTACACTCTCCATGCTGGCCAGACGGGCTGGAGAGGATGTTTATAAACTTTGTTTAGTTTGTTTCCTAAGTCGCCTTTCAACGACATCCACGGGAAGACTTGGAGTGGTCCTATTCTACTCTGTCGGGAACCACAAAATAAATCTAAATGCGTATAATTCTGTCACTTTAAATACAGTATATTCAGTCAATAGACAGCTATTCATCGCCATTTGTAGAATCGGCAATATGAAGGCTTTGACTATTATTCTCTAGACACCGTCATGCCTTTATTTCAATGATTAAAAAAAACAGGCCAATTTTTCAATGCTTGTGTTTCCCACGTTTCCTGTCAATTTATGCCTTCAAAATCCGTCGAATTGCTAGCTGTGTGTGTGCGCGACCGACTACGGGTAGGACACTAGTTTTTTCTTCGCTTTAAAAGAGTCTATCTAGGTTTTCTATAATCGAAGTATGAAGGTGGAAATAAGTAAGAAGGTTTAATACTTACATTTAGATAAAAAAAAATCTAATAAGATTTTTGTTGTTAAATAAAATACCGTGATAAAAATTGACGGGTTTGGCAGTTGCTCAAGTATATAATTTACCATTTATCACGGTTTCAGGCATCGACAAAATAATTTTGGGAATACGAGAGTATAAATTAAAAATTAATAATAACTTTACGAAATGAAAACTGTCTCTGTTTGCCAAATTTTCCTTTCTACAAGAATTGATGTGGTGAAAAGGTGGTTACTGTTCATTATATTATCCTCCAATCCCAATACTAATCAAAAGCTTCACATTTTTTCTTTATTATGCCGTAGAGAAAATCATAAATTATGTGCCCATCATATCAGCGTGCCTATTAAACAGGACTGAATAACAAAATATGGTAACAAATAAATTCATTTAAACATTAGCAAATTAGTCGCCAGCGACATTTACGACAAACGTGAGATTTTAGGATGGTACACCAGCCAGCAATTCAGTGTTGACGCAAGTAATGTTTTTACATTTGACGACGACATTGATGGTAAAGATGAGCACTCACCGATGGTGGTGATGACAATGATGGAGTAGAAGAGCGCACCGGTGAAGGTCCACTGGATGTGGTCGGTGCTCTCGTTGCCGTCCCAGCCGCGCACCTTCATCTCCAACAGGATGGCATTTTCGAAGTCCTGTTAAAGATAACAATCTCTAATCTATACTAATATTATAAAGAGGTCGTGCCGTGTGGTTCCCGGCAGAGTGGAATAGGACCAGCACCAAATCTTCCCGTGGATGTGGTAGAAGGCAACTTAGGTACGAAACACGCTAAATCAAGCTAACGAACATCAAATAAACCTCTCCAACCCGTCTGGCCAGCGTGAAGAGTGTAAAATCCTTTGCCTGCTCTGGTTAATATTTGGCTCTGGTAGTACATAGAGGGTCGTGTTCCTGCAGTAGAGACTAAAAAAGACCAGACCAGGACTAGACCAGAAAAAGATTTAAAAGTTTGTTTGTTTGCACTGTATAGGCTCCGCAACTACTGGACCAATTTCCAAAATTCTTTCACCTATAGAAAGTTTATTTATCTGCGGGTGACATAGGCTATAATTTACGTGGATGAAACGGCAGGAAAATTGTTAGTTTAATTATATTTGGCCTTTGATACTATGATTTTTGTATCTGATGACTGCAAAGTTGGAGTTGACATTAGAGAAACTTTAAGCTTAGTGAATATGCTGCAGAGCAGCTTGTTACCGCTCCAACTAGTTCCAGGTACACTACGTTTTGAAAGGGACAAGCTGTAAGAAATAATTGTTGTTGACTATTTTTGTGAACTACAGTAACCTACAGTAATATTATGAAGAATAAAGATTTGTTTGTTTGCACTGAATACGCTCTAAACGAGGAAACGGCAGGAAGATTGTTAGTATAATTATTTTGCCTTTGATATTGTGACCTTTGGGTCTAACAACTGAAAGTTGGAGTTGACATTACAGAAACTTTAAGCTTGGAGAATATGCTACGGTACGCTTGTTATGCTTCAGCTAGCTCTAGGTATACTACGTTTTGGAAGAGGCAGGCTGTAAGAAAATAATTGAGGGCAACTTTAGTTTTTTTCTTAATAAATTAAAACGCTTTGTTCAGTAAATCAAAGATAATTATTTAATAAAGCATAATGATTTCAATGTTTGAAACGAGTTACATGACATGTTTAATTAAGAATAGTACTTCTCTTTATTTATTTTGTGGCATAATTCAATTAAAATTATGATTTTAAGATGTCGTCATCATGTTCTTCGTGTAAAGTACAAATTATCTATTATGTCATGCGTCACCGTGATTTCACGGATAGTTAAACTTTATTATAGACTTATGACCGATGACTATGATATCAGTTAGTCCTTCCTTGTCGATGACTAATTAAGTATGGACTTTGAATATACTCAATCTAAGAGTATGGAATGTAAGACGACAAAGTTAAATTCAAAATTGGATTCATCTACCTCTTTTTGAACGACATTTATAATTTTCTTTTGTTATTAGTATGCAAAATTGATCCGGTGAGAAGAATATGCCGAAAAAAATTATTTAGACTGGGAGTTTAACATACAAGTATATATTTTTGTAAAAACAATCGTACATACAAGAGTACAGCTTACTTTGAGCATGTCCACGACCTCGGAAGTCCAGTTGGTCTGGTTGAGGAGCGGCACGTTGCGGGTCATCAGCCAGATACTCTGCGTCGTGTTGTCGCGGATCTGGGAGATGTTCATCTTCACCTGCACGACATACAATCGAATTATATTTGGTAGACACCTTATTTTCTATGATGCTATTTGCAAATGAAGTTGGAGTTTAGGGATATTACGTTTATTGTACCTGACAAGTAAACACAAAACAGGCAATCAGCCCGTTTTGTCCTTATGGGACGAGTACCAAATAAATAAGCTGTTACCCGCGGCTTCACCCGCGTAATATATAGCCTATGTCCTTCACGGTACCCTAACCTATGTGTATGCAAAATTTCATGATGATCGGTCCAGTACATACGGCGTGAAAGCGTAACAAACAAACAAACAAATAAACTCACTTTCAAATTTATAATAATAGTTGGGATTCTCATCAACTTTATCTTCACAAGTAGATTACTTCTAAATATAAGCTACCTTCAATATGAAAGCATCCAGCGCCTTGCTGCAAGCTCGGTCAGTATGTGTCCAATGCTTGCTAATACCGTATGATATTTTGTTCGGCTATCACCATGTTAGGCCTATGCGTCTTTGCCCTTCTGCCTTAACATAGGTACAATTTAAATACATTAATTTTTATAACCTCTCTCTCATGTTGTGCTTCCAGCTTCTCGAAGGTAACGGCACCCAGTATGCAGTAAGCCACCACGAGGCTGATCATGACAAAGTGCGAGAATACCACGGAGCATAGCTTCCAAGTGTAGTACAGCACCTGCGGAAACGAAATATTATAATGAAACAACAAACAGTACATTAAAAAAAACCCTAACGATACAGCTAGGCTCCACATAAAACCTACTTCTAAAGATAGTATCCGTGGCACAGCGGTCAACACGCTAGCCTGCGACACGGGGGTCCCGGGTTCGATCCCCGGTCAGGTCAAGATGGAAAAAGATCTTTTTCATATTGACCTGGGTCTTGGATGTTTATCTATATAAGTCACTATTATAAAATATAGTATCGTTGAGTTAGTATCCTGCGACACAAGTTCACAACTTACTGTGGGGCTAGCTCAATTTGTGTGATATGTCCCTATATATTTATTTATTTATTTATAGTGGTATTAAGAGCATGGAAAATATTTGGACAATTGCACTTGTATCTGCACTTTTAAATTTGTTGGCCATGTTGCAAACTAAAACTATTGATTTTATAAATACACTTACTTTAAACATTAATCAGAATGGATTTCAACAAAAAAATAAAGGCCAAAGCATAAAATGCCAAAACATTTATTTCTCAAAAATTATGTAAGGATTATATCCAAAATTCCTTATAGGACTAGTAAAGCCTTATTTCAGAAATTTGATATTGTTAACCCTGCCATCTATGTACTTACCTTTTAATGAAGTTGTGACTGGACCAAGGAATATCGTGGTAGATTCCTAATAATAGTGATAATAACGATCATTGTCCCAATAGTAGTTTCAGTGAACGGTCTTATAGCGAAGAGTCTCGACCATCATCTTAAGAGACTTTCGCTGGATGGATGGATCAAGGGCCAGATACAGAAGGCGGTACTTCTAGACACGGCACGCATTGTCAGAAGGTTCCTCTCTCTGCAGCCTTAACCGCCGGTAGCTTGAGCCCAGCCCCGCTGCTGGCGGCGAACTAGGTTTAGGTTTTTATAAAGTTTTTATGTTTTGTATTATATTTTTATATTTTACTTTTTATATCAATTTTATAAAATCCTAATACCTAAGCTTGTAAATAAATAAAGTGATAATAGTATTGCCTACTAAACCAACGACTTTTTACTAGTTTTTACGATCAAAGCAGTTATCCCATGGCTGTTTGTATCTATCCTAACAGAGATTTAATGATGTTATTGTCTGTGCAAGAGGCAGATGTTGGATCGATATTCATACATACATACATATAACCACCTTTTTGCCTTGCGGGGTAGACAGAGCCGTAGGTTATAAAACCTAGAGGCCACGTTTAGCGTGTAATTGGGCGTTAAGGTGGAAAGCGGAATCAAAATAGTGATGGGTTGCTAGCCGTATCGCCTCATTACACTAACGTGATTCATTAGATTTTTCGCCCCATCCCTTGACCGGTTTTACAGTCTGCGCGGGAAGTAAAGCAGCTGGTATATTCCATGTTTTTCCTTTCCCAAACCAGCATGGAAGAGATCTTCTTCATCGATATTATTTTATGCGAACCCCTTGTGTTGATAATGATCTGAGATTATTGAAGACTTAAATGATCTACTCGTAAGATATTTATGGTGAAACCCCGTTGTTTGGAAAAATATGAAAGATTTTGACGCTATCTTGCATCAGCTTTTTGCCGTAATGTTGTTAAAAAAAGGTGTTGCCTTAGAGCCAAAAAGAGGCGACAATGTTGCCATCTGTCGTCGTAAAGATAAGCCATAGGTAAGTGCTTGTAATTTAACATAGATTTAAGTAGTTGTGTTTTTTCACAAGTAACTGCACCTTGTGGGTTATCAAATCTTGTTTTTTTTGAAGTGGCTCTCAAATTAATGGCTCTTGTACCAATTAACAATACGGAATCTCTTCTATCTAAGAACATTTTGCTCCGAGGACCATACACAGCTAATTGTAAGTTTTTATGTATCTAATTACCCAGTCAATAGTGCGTCTCCGTAGTGCTATCGATAATTTCTATTAAGAAAATTTTCAAAAAAATCGGACCTTAAATTGTTATATCGCTAGAAAATACCTAACGAGACAGAAATACCAAGACACTTAAGAACATTTTTTATTAAACTACTTTTAAGTGTTTCTAGCTTAAAAGCTTACATCACCGGATGGCTGATCCAACAACACATACTTTGCTTTAATTCGCCCAATACTTGTCTTCTTCATGCGAGCTACCTGGTTGATTCTTTAGCTGTTATCTATCCATCGCAGCCTGGCGTTCGTCTATTATAATACCATGTTCCGTGGCGCAGCGGTCATCACGCCTGCCTGCGACACGGATGGTCCCGGGTTCGATCCCCGGTCAGGTCAAGATGGAAAACGATCTTTTTCAGATTGACCTGGGTCTTGGATGTTTATCTATATATGTATTTGTTTTAAAATATAGTATTATTGAGTTAGTATCCCATAACACAAGTCTACTTCGCTGGCGTATAGCTAGACTATACGTATGGCTAGACTAGCTTTTACCCGCGGCTTCGCTGGCGTATAATTTGTGGTCACTTATTGCAAATCCCACGGGAACACTACTTTACAGTACTTTTCCCGGAATTAAAGGTACCCTATGTCTTTCCCAGTACCCTAACTTACGTGTATGCCAAATTTCAAGAAGATTGGTTCAGTAGATATTCATTGTTCATTATTTATTTTTGTGAGACATGGGTTACAAATAGGTGTAAGTAGTAGTTACATAGCGCGTCATGCTGCGCCGTAGGCAATTTCTAATGTATCTGTTTCAGTATCCGTGAATGAGTTAATTGCTCTAATATTTAGCAAAGTTTTAACAACAGGCTTTTCCCGCGCTAGGAATCGAACCTAGATCCCTTGATTAGCCGAGAAGCGTGTTAACCACTGAAATTGTCGTACCTACCTTAGCACATTTGCTCGGGGGTGCCATCGGCGCTACCGGGTACTCTACCACGGGCCGCTCCACGCGCTCCCGACGAGACATCGCGGCTTTAGCGTCACCGCTGGTCTTCCAGATGTTCACATATGATAATAGAAGGCCAGCAACGGTCACGATGGTCAGTCACGCACGAGTGATAGCAGCATGTGTAAGTCACAACTTAGTTATATTGCACCAAGTTCTAATCTACACGTTGTTAACACTATTATAAGTAACTACAAATAGGTACGAGTACATAATAAGTACAATCCAATCTATGACGTTTTACCATTTCAATAAATTGACCGGTCATATGCTAATCACGGTCGAACAGGTAACTTTCAGTATCATGATTTACAAAAATAGATTCAACAAGATGAGAATCAATCACACCAAAGCCAACACACAAGAACACACTTTTCACAGACTTCACACACGCAAGTGGTAATTTATCGGCCGTAATCCCGCGAAATCCCGTGTTTACTGGCGTTAATCCACAGATATTTACGATAAAGTTTAGTTCGCTTTCTCCACCAAATACTGTTGTGACGGAGCAGCAAATATTTACGTGAATGATATCGGGAGATGGCGACCGCGCCGGGATATATCGGGCGCGGAATCCGAAAGCGCGTGGTTTACGATCAAACGCGTTATTTGGGTCGCCGCTAGCCAGAACTCTGCCGCTGGCAAAGCGGACTCATATCAACACGCTAACGATTACATTTCCTTCTTGTCTAATGAAGACTGCATGTCTGGTAAAGATTAAAATTCAACAAAGCAAGTAGGTAATGTATTCAATTATCACATTATCTACTTGCTTTGCCGTAAACTATTTTACTTACTTGTGAACGTGTATAAGGCGAAATATTAAATACAAGCTGGATCATTGCTTAAAATTATAGTAGCAGTTGGCAAGGTTTTTTTCTGGAATAGGCAAAAAATTATTGTTTTCCTCTACAACTCGCATTTTTCAACCAATTCTTGGAGAATTTTATGAACAGGTTTTATAATTATAATATACATTTTTGTTATAAAGTTCTTTATATAACAAAATATACTTTATTTTACAAAATAGCGGAATAGCTTTGACAAGACTCGCGAATTCTGCAGCCCACCCACAGCCATCAGTATAATATATGAATGAATTAATTTAATGAGCTTCATAAAAAAAACACTTACTTAATTCAGTGCCCTATATTTTTCTATATAACTGAAATTAATAAATTAATATTGTATTTGAATTGATCTTGAAAAAAACTTTAATGGCTACTGATAAATTTTCAATGTGATCCGCTTTGTTAAAGGATAGCTCCATTCATAACAAACACATCGGTTCTACTGATTGCTCGTGATTCTATTTTACAATGATCATTTGCTTATAGATATAAATTTCTTTTTGCGTTTAGAATACCGCGTGTAAATGTACTCCTTTCCTTATGAACATTTTTTAATCATCATTAGGTATCGTCAACTTTTCATAACCCACAACTGAGCATAAATCTCCCTTTGTCTACGCCATACTTCTCTATTCCTAGCCTTCGCTATCCAGTTCTTTCCAGAGATATGTTTTATGTAATTTTATCCTTTTTTCCCCTTATTTAGCAATTTTTCAACCGACTTCAAAAAAAGGAGGAGTTTTTCAATTCGTCATAATCTTTTTCTTTATGTACTTATGTTCCCCGATTTCTCGAAGACGCCTAGACCGATTTCATAAATTCTTTTTTTGTTTGATAGGAAATACTTTACAGATGGTCCCATTTAATTTTTATCAAAATGTGTCGAGCGCTTTTTGAAAAAATATACGAAATAAAAAAAAATGTATGTATGCCGTTCGGTTAACACTTACTTCCATTTTATTTTTATACTTATTCAAAGAAATTGATAGGGTTGAAGTCGGTTTTTTGTTTTTTGGTAAAAATATTTTAAATTAAGGCCGGGTATTTGAAATGAAAAGGTGGAATATTTTTGAGTACCCAGCATTGGTTCTAAAGGAAAAGTTGTTCAAATTGACGACCTGACTCACTGTTTCTATGTCGACAGTAAATTTACACCTAGCAAGTACATTTTATGTTTTAGTTATGGGTAATACCTACAAGTTACCTTCATCGAGTTAGTAAAGAAACTTTTATTTCACGGCGGGGCTCAAGAGGTTAATAAAAATATATGCTAAACCAATTTGGTTTTTTGGATCTGGCTGAGCAGCAGCTCAGTGGTTGATAGCATCAACGAGAATGACGCCAGCTCAAATCCTAGGTGATTTCTTTTATTTTAAATTTAAGTATTATACCGTGTATTGTAATGCTTTAAGTATAATCATTCATCAAAAATAAATCTAAATTATGGGACAGAAAGGTTCTTGAATGACGACCACGTACCGGCAAGCGCAGCGTTGGACACCCACCGACCAGGTGGTCGGACGACCTGATAAGGGTCGCAGGAATACGCTGGATGCAGGCCGCTTCCAACCGGTCATATTGGAAATCCTTGGGGGAGGCTGATGTCCAGCAGTGGACTTCTTGCGGCTGAAATGATGATGATGATGTCATACGAAGTAGAAACGATAAAGCTATAAGCAACTTCGATATTTCTCATTGTTTATCCGCTTCAGTGGTGAAGTCAGCGTTGGTTGCTGAGGTCCTCAGGTTCATGGTGCCAAGTTTCTAGTGTCATGAAGATCAGCAGCACTAGTGGGACTAGCTGCTACATTTTCTACTTCTGACTTGTTCGCTATTTGTTGCATTTTCTGAGGTCCTTCGCTATGTGAGGCATTTGTTGAGGGCCTCCGCCTCCTGCATGGTGTCAGGGAGCTTGGCGCCGAGTTTCTCCGGCGTGGTAAAGATCAGCAGCACTAGTGGGAGTGACTGATTGCCACTTTTCTAGGTTTGGGTTGTTCGCTATCTGTGGCACTTGCTGAGGTCCTTCGTTATTCTTGGCATTTGCTGAGGGCCTTCCCTATTTGTAGCATTTGCTGAGGTCCTTTGCTATTTGTGGCATTCGCTGAAGTTCTTCGATATTTGTGGAATTCGATAAGCTCTTTCGCTATTTTTGACGCTTGCTGAGGTCCTCCGCCTCCTGCATGGTGTCAGGGAGCTTGGCGCCCATCGTCTCCGGCATCGTGAAGACCAGCAGCCCCGACAGCAGCGCGAAACTGCCGAACAGAACTGAAGGCAGCGGCGCCCATACTTCTTGGGCCTGTAACGAAATATAAAGGAAAAATAAAATTATCACAATTCGGTTCAGATGAAACAAATGAATTGAAAATGTTCGAAACTTTTCCATTTAAATTTGAGAAGTATTCTTTTTTTAAAGGTAAGAAAATGTATAAAAATAATGTTACCTTAATGCAGCCCACAAAATTTTTATTCACTTATGCCATTCCCATGAAATAATTATGAATAACTCATTCATAGATTTTGAAGAATTAAAATCCAATTTATTGCATTGTAGTAGATGTAAATTTACTGATTGTTCTAGTGATGTGCTCTTATCTTTTTATAATTCAGTTTTCTAGTCGACATGTCTTATATATGTATATTTATTACGAAGTTAGGTAGGTAACTCTCAATAAAGTAACTCATTGATGAGACAGTTTTGATAGCTATTATCAGCGATGTAGAGACTGGCGATGTTCGGCACATACCAACTTAGTATTCTCAACATTTAGATAGAACTTTATAATTTATTTGCAATAACCTTATTGGTCCAAAATCAAACTGGATTCGACATCCCAGTGCCAAGTCATATGCACTAATAACTTTCCAGTTTGTTGCTATTTGTGTCATATATTTGCATGCTAATACTAACGAGCGAGGGTGTGAGTGGCGCCACGATGTTGCCGATCCTGCCCAGCATGGAGACGAAGGCGAACATCCTGTGGCGGTGCTGTGTCGGGAACAGCTCCGTGGTGTACACGTAGACGCAACTTATCACCATGGATATGCAAAACTTGCCAAAGAGGTACACCGCCGTCGACAGGGCCGCCATATCTGAAGTCAACAGCGCTTGTTTAAAGTTTACTGTGCAACTTTTGACAAGCATTAATAGATAAAAGAATATATTGCTACGAATTACACAACTTGAGATAGCCCCATAGTAAGTTGTGAACTTGGTGTCATAGGATATTAACTCGATACTACAATTGAGAAGACAGTTATCACGTTTATCTACTATAAGTACCTCCAATCATTTGTATGGTTACCTTGGGGTATGAAAGGGTAGCCAAGCTGGCACAGGGCGCAGCAGAGATACCCTCCGACGAGCAAAGGCCTCCTGCCGACGCGATCCATGAGTAACACTGATGTCCAGAAGCCTGGGATCTCTACAGCCGACACGCACACGTAGTTCAAATACACGTTGCCAGAGAGGTTGACAGCATTTACGCTCAGCCCGTAGTACACCAGCGTGTCGGTGATCCACCAGATGGGGACCACCACACAGCGGGCGAGTATCGTGCGGGATTTCAAAACCAGGAGTACCAACAGTGGTTCTGGAAAATGGACCTGATTGATTATTAAAGGTAGTACGAGGCTGTTTTATAGGTTAACAATGCCAGTAGGGGTTCCTCTGTTTATCCCAGAGGACGATATAAGGTCGAAAAGCAACGAACCTTTTGGAACTTCTACTTTTTTCTCAGCGTCTGTAGCTGAGCGCAACAGTTCCAATGACTTCTCTGATAATTGCGTCTTGTTCACCTTGGCAGCTTTCTGGAGTATCCCCTCAGCTTCCTTGTACCAGCCCTTGCTCAAGAGCCAACGCACAGAATCAGGGATCAGCCAGTAGTAGGCGACGCATACCACCTGTCAGTAGTGTCAGAGTGATAAATTATTTCAGGTCGATATGTGAAATATCATAACAACTAACATCATCACCAAAATTGTCTTGTATCCACAACATCCATGTTAAATTAATGGTCACATCTAAGGATGCTCAAGATCGTGCGATGTGCAGAAGAGCGACACATGAAACCGCAAACACAGTCTGATGAGTGAAAGACGCAACTTTCCTAAATACCTGTGGCAGGTGCAGCGCCCTCGTGAGCTGCCGCCAGGGCTGCACGCGCCACGCGATGACGGCCACCAGAACGTTGCCGAGCGCGAAGTACGACGACACCCACGCGCCCGCCAGCACGCGGTAGCGTGGGCCTACAATCTCCGCCACTGGAAATTGGAACATTTAATTGATTCATTGAAATTATCCAGTTCAGTTCAAGTCTCTGTTAGGCGTGACCGGTACTTCTGAGTTAGTAGATCACTCTGACTCATAGACTGTCATTTTCAAAACTATCATGTGCTATGAGTTAATAACAAACCTAAATTGACGCCCACGCACGTTTAAAGCAGTTTGGAAAGCAGTTATAATGAATTGCATGCTGCTATGCTAAGTAGCTTTAAATACAACATCTGTACTGTAAGTCACTCTTTTATTTTTATTTAATGAAAACGGGCTCAGTTATACTTTTGTCGGTAAATGCAGCCAGTTTCAGCTTATTCAGAAGGCCATTTCAGGCCAGTGTCAAGAATGCCACGGCAGTGTGCCGTGGCATTCTTGACACTAGCCTGAGAGACTGATGATACTAAAGCTCCGTGGCGCAGCGGTCAACTCGCCAGTCTGCGACACGGGGTCCCAGGTTCGATCCCCGGTCAGGTCATGATGGAAAACGATCTTTTTCAGAATGACCTGGGTCTTGGATGTTTATCTATATAATTATATGTTATAAAATATAGTATCGTTGAGTTAGTATCCTGCGACACAAGTTCACAACTTACTGTGGGGCTAACTCAATTTGTGTGATATGTCCCTATATATTTATTTATTTATTTAATTATAAATCTAGCTAAAAAGTAATGATAAATGTATCTAAAAAATCTCACAACTCTCTTACCTAAAATGTATGCAGTGGAATATAGTCCTCCAGCCAAAGTAGTCATTATTTTGAAGAACAGATACCACTCGTAAGAGTTGACGAAGGATAACGCAATGCCGCTCCACAGGCTTTGCAGCGCGAAGATGACCAGCGCCGCGCGCCGCCCCCAGCGGTCCGACACGAAACCTGTAAGTGGCAGCGACATGAAGGCACCAGCCATCTGGACAGACCCAATCAGCGACCGCTTCCACTCTTGGCACGCCATCTGAAACTGTTGGGATTGGTCGTCCTTAAATTTGAGAGTCTTAATAATTCAGGTGCGAACGAATTATTGCTAATGGGCCTCGCGTCCAAGGCATTAGATAGTGCCGTGTGGATCTCTGCTTAAAAAATAGGACCACTCTAAAGTCTTCCTGTGGGTGTCGTAAAAGGTGACTTAGGAAACGCAGGCTAAACAAAGCTTATAAATAACAAAGAGACCTATCCAACCCGTCTGGCCAGCGTAGAGAGTGTAGGCCAAATCTCTGATTGCTCTGGCTAATATATAGTTCTCGTAGTACAGAAAGGATCGTGGTCCTGCAGTGGAGACTTAAAAAGAAAGAATGGTGATATGATGAGGCGCAACAATAACGCGTATAGAGAATATGGATCCACCAGCAGTAAAGTTCACATTTATTACTGCTCTGCTAGTACGCAGTTTGGTATAAACAATATACAAATTGAGTATCATATTAATTGAGTATCATAAAAATAAGGATATTGAGAATCATATTAAAGTTGTTAACTTGTTTGACGAACCATAAGAATTAGTAAGTAATCAAAGAAAACTTACATCATAGACGACGCTATTAGTGTGTTCATAGATGAAATCGTCGCAATCATCCTTCCTGCTGCGGTCGAACCAGTTCACGGGGCAGGTGTCGTTGGAGGGAGTCTGCGGCAGCTGGTCGGGGAAGCGGGAGCAGGCCTCGAAGGAGTCGCGGCTGGTGCCGTTGATGGCGTTCAGCACCCACTCCGGACGGAACTCGGGGAGAGGGACGGCGCTCGCGGAACCATCGCACTGCGGGATGCGGCATCTGGGAAGCGAAATTATTTAAATCAGCTGTTTGGCAAGAGTGTTCTTTACGGAACAGGATAAATGCTGTTTAAGGCTTACTGTTTTCGATCAAAGGTTTACAGTTGATTATTCCGAGAAGATAGGCGTTCGCCGTCTGCCCAGTGTGGAAAGCGTAGTCAAAATCCACTGACGGCTCTGGCTCATATATGGTTCTGGCAGTACAGATTGAGTCATGCACCTGCAGTGGAGACTAAAATAGACCCGAAGAGGCGCTCGAAACTGGATCGTGACAAATGCCTCTGAGCTAAATGACTATCGATTTTAAATAATCTTATTGTTATTATTATGTTAGCTTTCGCCTGCGGCTTCGCTCGAGTTAAATACAAACGCTGGACCTCCCTTTTACCCTCTAAGGGTATAACAGTCTGCGTGTGTTTTGAGCTGTCTGTTGAGTCTGTAACGGTTGCTTGTTTTAAACAGATGATAGACCCGTCAATCAGTAAGGGCTGCCTTTTATATATACATAATATACTCGTATAACTAAACCAAAACATTTTACTTCCTAGATCGCCACTGCAGGAAAAAGGTATAAAGCCGTACCTGGTGTTTACCCTGGCCGTAGTGAAGATGTACTCCGCGCTGCCGAATGCACTGAATAGGGCGGGCAGGGCGGCCAGCAGTATCACCCGCAACTGGTAGCAGCCGAATTGTCCCACCTCCTCGGCCAATATCGTGTCCAGCTTTAACGCATCTCTCTGCTTGTTCAACTCATCGTTTGATGTCGTTTTTTCTTCTGGTATTGATACACCTGTATCAAGATACATTTTGAAAAAGTTATAATTTTCTTCTTCTGGTGTTGATACACCTGTATCAAGACAAATATCATTTACTTACGAAATGAAAATTACGTACTTGTTGAGCAAATAAACAAAATGTAAAAAAACAAGAACGATTGAGAAAAATGTATTTTTCTTCCAACTACGCTGCAATTCTATTATAACTGCACTACATATCCAGCACAAGGCGCAACTTTGCTGCACTAGGAGTAAAAAAAAAACTAAACATTGCAGTAAAGGATTTCCATACATTTTTGCTGCTCTAGTGCAGCAAAAATGTATGGAAATCTTTTACTGCACTGTTTAGTTCTTTTTTAAATTGCGGGACAATAGTTGTCACATGTCATAAAGAAGGTTGGCCAATCTAACGGCCGTATGGAGTTTACAAAGGGACGTGTGTATTGCCTAAAAAAATTCTGGCCATAAAGAAAAAAGGTGGGAATGTAAACAACTAATTTTTAACTTTTGTAATTTGTCTTTAGTTTTATTTTTCACTTACTTTTATTGCAGTAGTTGAAAGAAAAGCAGATTATGCACCTCGCATTAAGTAAGTTATATTGCACTCGTGCTTTTTAGAGCCCTCGCTTGCGCTCGGGCTCCAAATAATCACTCGTGCAGCAATAACTTACTTTCTGCTCTGTGCAACAATCTACTATAGTTAATGATTTTTACTACTATGACTATTTTGATTTTGTTCTCCTACCAGCGCACTAACATGCTAAACATGGCCTTTAGTTTTTTACCTGGGTATGTATGCATGTATGTAAATGATTTGGGCTCTTTGTTTAAGTGTAAATATAGTACCTAACAAATGTAATGACACCATATAGCTGAATGCTGTCACTAGTAGGTACGTTTTGCATGAGTACGAAAAACCCGTAACTAATCTTTCTAGAGTCGGCCCAAGCCGAGACTCATTCGCATCACGTAGTTACATTTTAACAGTAGTTTGAAGAATTTCTTAACATTAAATAAACTTTGACGAAATGATACTATTTTTCATTGCATGTTGTTTTAATCAATATTTTTTTATGTTATATATATTTTTTTTTACCATCCTAATGTTTTATATGAATTATGTTAAATGACGTAGATTTTACATTGAAACAATTTGTACGCCTGAAAGCAGGCTGAATACTAAGACTCACCACGTTTATGAAGAACTGTATGTGATGTATTCATGCAAATAAATGATTGATTGATTGATTGAATTATGAAAGATCGATTTCAAAAGTTTACATACAAAACGTACGACACAGTTCTCACTCGACACCTGTATTTAATTTTACTTGATTATTTGAATTTGTACTTCGTATTACAAAGATATATTTAATTGTATTCAGAGAGACATACTTCTTTATAATGAAAGAATTCTTATTTCCAGTATTCATTATGTTTATCACTTTCGTCGTGAATTTAACTTTGACTGCATTAAAGTGCATATTTCTCTTTATTTTGTATAACTGTATTATATACGTTTTTAGTCTTTAATTTAAAAGTGGTGTGTCTACGAAGATAATTGATTTTAACCCTAGATACTTAGTCCGTAATTTTGGTCTAACGATGTCTAAAATTAGCTGTTTGCTTCATCTTCGAGAATAATAACTTATTTTGGAAATCCCAACTAATATTATAAATGCAAAATTGAGTTTGAATATTTTTTTGTAACCTCTTCACGCTTTATCTACAGAACGATCTCCTTGAAATTTGGCATACACTACCCTACCCGTTGCTAATGCTACGGTGATGGACATAGGCTATGTACATGTACATATCACGCCGGTAAAGTAGCGGGGAACAGCTTATTTTATATGAAAAATTCACTCCGTGGTAGGTTCACGTCATTGTGATTGAGTAACAAAAGTATGCAAAATTTCAATCGGTTGATGAAAACTTTGGTTTCGGTGAATTTATGAACAAAACTTTATCCGAAACAAAAACAAACGTTGCACGAAAATGGAGCTCAGAAAAATAAAAAAATCTCACCTGCCATGACGGTTAATCCCGCAGAAGTTAGCAGCCGATGTAAAAACAACAAAATGTTTGTAACGCAAGCACATGGAAATCTATTTGGTTGGACGTGTTCTCGCGAGCCTCGAAAAGACGCGACCGACCTCAAATAGATCAGTAATATAAGTGAGAATAGGTAGGTAGGGGGTTTACTGAGTTTTTGATATAATCAGAAAAGTCACACATCTTTGTCCGTTGAACTAAAACAAATTGGTTTATTTTTATTTATTTAACTTTATACACAATACAGTGGGGTCCCCCCACACTGGCGTCTTTCGAGGGTCGTCGGCGCCTGCGCGAGGCGCTGACAAGAGGCTAGTGTGGGGGGCCCAGGCGCACTTACAGCCAATGGCTTTTTCTGCCAGTTAACCAAATGGGTGATGACGAGAATTGATAGTAGTGGGTAGTGCAAAGATAGAAAGATTTAAAGAGATAAGAACGAAAACGAATTACATTAAATAAAAATAAACTAGATAAACAACATAAATATCAAACACGCTAATACATATAAATATAATAGTCGTTACATCATACATATCGTTAAACAATCTGACAGATAAGTTTTTAGTTTTTTAGTGTTTAGTCGTTTATTTAGTCAGTTTAATTATTTTGTAAAAAATGTTTTAATTTTTCCATTTGTAATGTTAATCACCGTAGGTACGAAGTAAGTTGATATACTTCCAAGATTTTTGAGCAGCTGAAAGGCATCTCATACTGATAGCCGAGACCAACGGCTTAACACGCCGTCATTCATCATATTCTTAATAGGAATAACAGTATATAATGTAGAAAACTTGTAGGCTCATGAAAGACAGTGGAGGCTTCCCAGCCGTGGAATGAACCTAGCTAACATATTAAAATATGTATAGCAATAGAATTCAGTAGCACAATTGCAAGTGGGTCTCGCCTGCTTCCAACATTTCTCTATTTAAACTAAATTGGTTTATTTAGTAAAAAAAAAATAAGGAGAGAAAATATCTTACGCGCAAGTATCTGAAAAGTAAAGTATATATATAGCACGGGCGATTGTTTAGTTCTTTTTATTAATACAACTTGATGATTTTTATCCTTTTAGAAGTATTTTTTTTATAATATATTTACAGAAGACTGAACATATAGCATAATTATAAATAAAAAAGAGATTCCACCCCGTCGCCGCGAGGAAGGCCGCCCAGTAGGCTGGCGACATTACCTCTCTGCACAGCGATGGCAATTCGCTGTGCAAAGTGAAAAAGAGGCACGCTGAAATCTCAAAATTAGAAAATATGTTTAACTTGCTTTCCGCCCCGGCGGCTGCCGGTGAGCAGTACACATAAACCTTTCCCGAGAAACACTCTACATCAGCGGTTCCTAACCTTTTTCAGCCGCGGAAATCAATCATAATGCCAAGGACCCCTGACTGAAAAAAGGCGCCAAGGAAATCAAACATAATACCAATTCACTCAGGGGTCTTGAGTAAAAAAAACGTGTAATTTTCGGACACTATTATATTTTAGTATTCCTTCATTAAATTTAAAAAAAAAACTTTTTTGTAGAAAAACATTAATGAGGAGGTTGGTACTGCTTTTTTGCAACCAGATTCCACATGTAACCTGTATTTGTTTTTAATGTACACAAGAGTTGAGAATGCCTTTTCACATAGGTAGATACGTGGTGGCGAAAAGCAGCAAATGTTTCAGTGCTTCTTTTGAGACTTCCTTATATTTTTTTTTATATCCACTCAGAAACTACACAAGAAGGCAGAATCATACGATATTTCTATTAATTGGTTTTTTGCACCGTTGTCACGCTAGTTATATCAGAAACATCTGTGGTGAAAGGGTCAGCTATCTAATTTTTACTTTTGTCAGGTACTGAAAAATATTGGAAAAAGCGTATGGGACCGCGGACCCCAAACATATGCTCGCGGAACCCAGGGGTCCGCGGATCACAGGTACGCAGAACGTAGGAACCGGTGCTCTACATGATAGCGTAGAAAATAAATCCTTTTTAAAACTTTTTTTTGTTTCACGACGCCATGAATTACGAATTTTGTTGGCAAAGTCCTCATGTAGGAACTCATGCTGTTATTGTTGGTTGATTATATTTTCTACGCTGTAGGATTTTTGTGTCTCTTAAAGAGTGATTGTTACGTAGCGATTATTAAATGTATTTTAAATAATTATATACGTAAATAATTAGACTAAGGCTTGTTTCTGTTTCGTTGCTGTTGGCAATAAAAATCGGCCAAGTGCGAGTTGGACTCGCGCACGAAAGGTTCCGTACCATTACTATACAATATATTATCTATACAACATGAGACTATCCGAAATGTTGGTATGCTGTAGCTTTTGAACAACAATTAATTAAATTCATATTGTTTGATAAGACCATTTAAAATGTTGCCTGCAAAGACCTATTTTCGGAATAAAAGTTTTGATTTTTGTTTGTTTGTTTGTTTTATTTTTACATTATTATGCGCTAATTATGCGTACGCCCCTATGGGCGTAAATGCTACTGTAAACATCTAGCTCTTCTGGTTCCAGCAGGCAGAGGTAGATGGAAATGTCCGTATAGCATATTGACATGACTCTTTAGATTTTTGCCTATTTCCTAGGCCGGATTTTACGACCTGGGTGGGAAAAGAAGCTGGTGGTATATTAATCCTTTGCTCAGAGACCAACATGGTAGAATAATAAATAACACATTCCTAGCATATCTTTCATAAACAGATATAATTCAGTTTTATCGGCGCTGCTAGATCCAGTAAGAATGGGCGCTTAAAAAGCAGATAATTTTCGCCCTATCAGCCATAGATATATAGGTGGATTAGAAGATTATTCAGTAAGTCAGAAAATAAAATAATTCAAAGTATTGTTCCTCTTGAGACCTGAAACAGGACGGCGTCTTCAATTTTGTCGGAATTTGTTTATATCTAATTCGCGACATATCCCGACATCACATGGATTTACATTATCTAATCTTGAAAAATGGATCAATATTTCACAAAAAAAATCAGTCAGCTGATCACTTGAGAAATTTCCATTTTTCCAAATATAAATATAAAATACATAGAATTTGAGACGGCCGTCGAGTATAATATATTTGTTTAAAATTTATAGAGCCTTTAAAGAATTCTCTCCAGTAAACCTTTGGTAAATCAGGAAGATATAAGGTTTATTCCAGCCAACAAAGTGAACCTAAAGCTTAAAAGAAAAGAACAGGTCGTTTGCTGAAAACTGAATTTTATGCTAACTATCTACTAACTTAACTGTCACTTTTAGCCGAATACTAAATTTTGTGGTGGCGACTGCCAGACTATATATCAGATGTCATGCCCCCAGCATGAGGAATTATGAATCTTCATACCTATGTTTTGGTCGAAAATATGCAACGGTCGCGAAATGGACATGACAAAGTCAAATTGAAATGAGGACTTTTTTTGACTTCATTAGAAGAGATTGTGGTGGGAAGTCAAGAGGTGCAGTTGGGGTCTACCTTGGACGATTTTGCAAATTGATTTTGGTGGACTTTATAATATAAAATTGGTGTAGTTTGGTGTTATAAATGCTCGAGCTCATGGAACAATTTGTGAAATAGTTAAAGTGGACTGTTATATGGACTCATATAGACTTGGCACCATAACCTCCCGACCACGAGACATCAAAGAACATACGCCATCTTTGATGCTACTTGTTACAACTTTACCGTACAACACCAATACTTAGTATCTCAATTAACTGGACATTGGCAGAAGCACTGAAATCTCGATGGAAGCCATTTTATAAAACAGAAGAAGAAGAAGACTTCATTAGTAGGTAGCTGAAACAGTTTAAATTAACAAAAAAAACTATTTCGTTCAGGGCCCGATCTATGGGTTTCAGGTGGAATAATATAGCAAATATCTACCTAAGATTACTGAATTGGTGTTTATTTAGTTACCTTCCTCAGCAGTGACCGCGAATCACAGGTAAATGGTTTTTTATATGCTCAGGAATACAGGAGGAGTGTCAAACCTAATCAACTTGCCTTTCCAGTGGGAGCCTGCCAAACAAACCGATAAGATTTGTATAGGTAGGAGATGTTAACTTTACGAATGAACAAAAAAATTTATGTTAAAGTAGTCTCAAGAAAAGAAAAGCAGAGAATGTGTTAACATTTATCAGGACTTTCAAATTTGTTATTTTAATCTGCAGCTATTCACTATCACTGACGACATGCAACAATTCATATCAAAGTCCTTTTCCAGCAAATTTATTAGGAATAAACCTTTGTAGTTTAAGTACGTTATGTATGACTTAGCACCTTCATCAAAAATGCCAAGTACGACTTGAACTCGCTCACGGAGGGGTCTGTGGGAATATAGTTATATATATTTTGGATCTGCAACACGCAAGTTAAAAAGGAGGAACCCTAGTATGACATGTTTATTACCCGTATGATCATTTGATATTGCAAGTGAATCTTTATAGAAATGTCAGCAATAGAAGAAGGAAAGGTAACCTCACCCAGCAATGGTGTGAAAAAGAAGGAGGTAGTGAAGCTGGACACCATCCTGACGGAGGAGATAGGGCAGTTCGGGCGTTACCAGGCGCTGATACTACTGCTGGCCGTGTTCCCAGTTATGTCGACCGCGTTCTTCAGTGGGGAGTACATCTTCACTACGGCCAGGATAAACACCAGGTACCGACTGGACTTCATTTGGAAGCCACAATAAACGTAGTTATAAATTTAGTGTTGTTTAAAAATAGAAATAAAATAGTGTTAAAATAAACATATTGAGTAATTCTTAGATTTAGATTTCTTAGATTTCTAGAGGTTGGATTTATCCTCAGAGTAAATCTTGACTAATTTTACAATGAATTGGCAGTGACAAATACAGAGAGCTTTATAATGATATATTTTTTTTACATAAAACAGATTGGCTACAATTAAGAGCCCTGGGGAGCATCCGGAATTTACTGGCATATAACTTATTAAATATTTGTTTGCTATTAAAGCTTATGGGATTAGACTTTTAGACTTAAGACGAGCTCCGTGGCGCAGCGGTCAACACGCCTGCCTGCGACACGGAAGGTCCCGGGTTCGATCCCCGGTCAGGTCAAGATGGAAAATGATCTTTTTAGATTGACCTGGGTCTTGGATGTTTATCTATATAAGTATCTTATTATAAAATATAGTAGGGTAGTGGAACCAAAAGCTGAACGATCAAGCTGAATCGCCAACTTTGAATACCTGTAATTAAATGATCTTAATAGTAGAATCATATTTTATGTTTGTTTTTGACGCCTGAATACTATAAGATTATTTTAAAAATAAAACAATTGACCTACGAGTACCACGTTTTGTATAAAATAACAATTTATACAAATTATTGGGTTTTCCCCCTATAGTTGAACACTGAACCCTAATTATGAACGTTTTATACCCAATAGTTGAACTAACATTTTGAGACGATTTAAACAGACGTCAGGAAGCTAATTTAAAAAATTATAAGGGTATTTATTTTACATGAATAATCCCAACTAATATTATAAATGTGAAAGTGAGTTTGTTTGTTTGTTTGTTTGTTTATTTGTTTATTTGTTTATTTGTTTATTTGTTACGCTTTCACGCCATATCTACTGAACCGATCATCATGAAATTTTGCATACACATAGGTTAGAGTACCGAGAAGGACATAGGCTATATATTACGCGGGCGAAGCCGCGGGTAACAGCTAGTACAAAATAAAGACAAGTACTTTCATTTATAAATATTAAAATAATTAGGAAGTATAAAATCGTTGTGTAGACAACATCTGTAATAAACGACATCTTTGTTCATACATAGGAAGTAAGGATCTTGTATCATTTTATCTCTACTCATAACTTAAAAGGATTAGGACTAGGATTATGTTTTTAGCCTACTTTTAAGCCTAGTTAATACAAATACCTGCACCATGAACGCTAAGTTTGTTTAAAATGATCAACTGGTTTAGCAGTCAAGTACTATAATAACAAATTTACTAAATACTTGCAAACAAAAAGACAAACAGACAAACTATCATACTTATGTTAAACATTAGTTCACCTTTAGGACACAAAACTAAAAGTTGAATGAACATAATGCTAAGGATATTTTTTGGTTCAACTTTTGGTGATATATCCTAAAGATGAACACCTCAGATTCCATTCTTTATTAAACCAAAAAATCTGGTAATGAGTGCAAAGGAATACCCGTTCAACTTCTGGTTTTTAGTTAGTTAAATAAACTTAGATCGTGTTTAATGATATATTATTCACCTTTACCCACTAGGAAAATTATAATGATTATTTTAAATATTCCACTTTTCACCATTACCTGAACGCCGTTCATTTAATGGCTAAAGTAAAAAAAAAAAAAACCATTACTTGAACAGTGTTTTATACACTAAATACAATAAGCAATGTAAAAATGTTGTTTGATTTTAGTCGCTTAGTAAATCAAGATTTTCCTTGACAAAAAACCTTTTACTTGTATCAATACTTCTTCTTTTAACTTAAAGATTTCCTTAAATGCGAGGAGTACTTCCCTTAAGTAGGTTTCCATAGAAAGATGAGTTTTGGCGGGAACGGTACACAAAAGGATTTAACGCAAGCGCGCCTGACGTGTGACTGGAGATAGTTTTATGGAGGCGGGCGGAGAAAATGTTACCATATGCGGGAAAAAAAAAACGTACTCATAAAAGTAAATAAACATTTTTATTTTTCTTCTTTTATTACGATTGTTCATCTTTTGGGGGGCCTTCATCTTTTGGTTCCACTACCCTAACGTTGTATATTGTCGTAGTATCCCATAACACAAGTGTCGAACTTACTTTGGGGCTAGCTCAATCTGTGTGATTTGTCCGTATATATATATTTATTTATTATTTATTTAATATGGTCATTTACTAAAAGTTTTATACCATCGTGCCTATAAAACGAATTTCAATCAAATTTTTTCCAACAGGTCTAATCTCATCACTTCATCCAGTTTGTCATTGAACTCTTATAGTCTGAGCTAAATTATTTTGTAAGGTGCCGCATCCCGCAGTGCGATGGATCTAGTAGCGCCGTCCCTCTCCCCGAGTTCCGTCCGCAGTGGGTGCTGAACGCCATCAACGGCACCAGCCGCGACTCCTTCGAGGCCTGCTCCCGCTTCCCCGACCAGCTGCCGCAGACTCCCTCGAACGACACCTGCTCCGCGGACTGGTTCGACCGCACCAGGCAGGAAGAATGCGAGGAGTTCGTCTATGAACACACTAATACCGTCGTCTATGATGTAAGTATCTATAGCAGCAATTCTTTTGTCTATTCTGAAAAACATGGTAATATCAATCGTTGCAATATTTACAAAAGTGGATTTATTGAGAGACCCCTGGTCGCGCATATCTCCATACAAACGGAAAATGGGAATTGAGGCCATAATTGATAATTTTGGCAAAAACTATATTCGATGAATTGATCTCATTATAATCTACGTACGTCTCTATACAGCTTGGTTAAAATATCAATGGTTTAAGAATAATAAGCCTCTTAAAATTTGTATATATATATAATTCTCAATATCACTATCACTACATATTATAAAACAAAGTCCTCCACCGCGTCTGTCTGTCTGTTCGCCATAAACTCCAAAACTACCGAACCGATTTTCATGCGGTTTTCTCCAATGGATAGCGTGGTTCTCGAGGAAGGTTTTAGTATATAGTTTGTTAAGTTTTTGTATATATTTTTGTATATACCAAAGATATTTGTTGGAGGTGTCGTAAAAAAATGAGCCGTTTGGGAGCTTTCAACGAAAACGCTGTCTAAACCCTTTGAGATATAACAAAACAATGTATGGTGGAATTGTGTATCTTATTTAGGTCTACAGAAAAGTCCGCGATGGCATATGTCTATATATTAAGGATAACATACTATATTCATTTTACTACTTTAAAAAATGGGCAATTATCAAAGATCACGCGCAGGCCAAACCCTTAGAGCTAGAAATTTGAAATTTTCCCTACGTATTCCTGCAGCATCCACTAAGGAAGGATTTTTCAAAAGTCATCCCCTAAGGGGGTGAAATAGTGGATTAAAGTTTATATGAAACTTTTTATTCCTTGGACATATTTGTATGAAATTTCGTGTAAATTGAGAACGGCAAAAATAATGAGTAACATTTTTAATAGTTTCCCAAAATTAAACCTCTAAGGGGGTAAATCGAGGTATATGTTTAGTTTACCGCTTTGTAGCGTCATATTTTATAATCCTCGCATTTCAAACCTGAAGTCACCGCGGACGAAGTCGCGGGTAACTGCTAGTTGATTATAAAAAATATTATATTGCCCCAGTTCTTTATTTCCGTCCAGGGCCCTCTTAACACTGGAAAATTCTCCCTTAGGGGCAAATAGGGAAAAATTGCAATAAAATTCTAGACCTTTGATAGACATTTGTTCAGCAGTTCGGTTAATTTAATATGAAAGATCCCAAAGTCACACTTAGATGTATAGCCATTCCACTTTACAAGGCCATTGCGTATTATGACTTAAGGCGCTGTATCCGCATATACAATATGGCACATTTTACACGTATCACTTTGCAGCTGTGAGTATAGTGAAGTACAAACAATAACTTTGTGACGCATAATTAACGTTATTAAGCAATATTTTGGAATATATGCTGAAAAAAACAGGCCAAGTGTGAGTCAAACTCGCGCAATGAGGGTTCCGTACAATATGCTTCGTGAACACACACACAATGTGCAAAAATGTTTTATTCAATTAACTAGCGCTATGTAGTGGTGTTTTAGTGAACTATTTCCCTAGGTGAACTTATTATAGTGAGTTTACCACTTTTTTTTCAACTGATAGAATTCTTATTATTTTTCCTGTAATCTTCAAGCAATGAACTATATATTGTAATTTTTCGAAATTTTAGGCCCAGTATTTTCGGAGATCAGGGGGGGGGGGGGGGGAATGGTCAAATTTTGCCTTCTTTCGTGAATACAATCAAAAGTATTGATGTTTCCCGAACAAAAAATTTTTTTTTTAAATCCTCGTAACAAACCCTTTCATTTGATAGGTATATAACACGGTAAGGTTTGCAATTTTTTTTTACATTTTCTATTTGGACCCCGTAAACTGACTCTTATTTAAAAAAAATATTTACTTTGCACATCCGAGTTTGGGTCATAGGTTTACACCATCTTACCAAATTTCATTTAATTTGGTTCAGTAGATTCGGAGAAAATCGACTGTGACAGACGGACGGACGGACAGACAGACGCACGAGTGATCCTATAAGGGTTCCGTTTTTAATTTTTTGTACGGAACCCTAAAAAGAACAATGATAGTTTCTTCGTAACTTCTTCGTTCATCGAAACTACGTATATAAGCTCTTTTGGTGTACATCATGGTCTTTGACCAAGAAGCCAGATTGACACGATTGCTCGTTTGGCGTCATTTATATCTCCAGCCATACTTTTCATATTCTCCATATTTTTTGGCAGGAATGTCGCCTAAGCCGTACAAAAACACACAACATCCGTTATGTAGCTAAAACAAGATTTAATGAAAACGACTGTTGTCTTTTACTCAAAATATTGTGGATTTTAATGATATCACATACATCCAAAATAGAGTGGATATTTAGAAGAGAGTATAATAATACAAATTGAATACAATACAAAAACATGAACCCTGAAAACATTGAATTTGTTTTTTGGGCAGTAAGATTTGACCTTATGGTCTTTGGTGAGTGAAAAAGCTAGGTTTAAGGCAAGTCGAAGAAAGGAGCGAAGGTTTTATGGGCTAGATCCTTTCCTTTATTGATGGTGAAAATACCAAAACATCTTAATTATCTCACGTTGGATGTCTTTGTAATTAAATTAGTAACAATTGATGAGTAAACAAGAAATCATCTAGATAAACCCAAAATATAAAATAACAAATTCCTAGTGGGGATCCACATTTATTTTTAAAATTTTATTTTTCGTTATTAAAGCGGAACCATATACATGTGGCGAGCTCTATATTCGCCGCAAGAGGAGCCGTATATGGTTCCCTGGGCGTACACGTTGCCCAGCGAGAAGATCGTCTTTTTGTGGTGGTCGAGCATACCACCTAGCTACATACATATAAACCTTCTGTAAAAAAATCATAGGTAGACACTTGAATTTTTAACTTGTATGTTTATATAGGTATGTATATTTCATTAAATACAGCCGTGTGATAGGCTGACGGACATTGTAGGCCTAGTTCCATTTTCACCCTTTGGGTACAGAACTCTAAACAGGAATCGTTTGTTTAGTTCCAGATGGCCTGCCAAGAGTGGAGGCGCTCGCAAATCGGGTCGTACCGCGTCCTCGGCTCGTTCGTGTCCCTCCCGCTGACGGGCTACATCTCGGACCGCTGGGGGCGGCGCGTGGCGCTGGTCGTGACCGCCCTCCACCTGGCCTGGACGGGCTTCGTGCGCTCCTTCATCAACTCTTACGAGTGGTACCTGTTCTCGAAGGTTCTCTCCGCGTTGGGCTCGGGAGCTTATTCCACTACTTATATTTTAGGTGAATAAACTTAATTTTAGTTATTTAAAAAAAAGTAAAGCACTACTCTACAATGTTAGTGGTCGAAGAACGCAGTAAAGTATTATATAGTGTTATAAAATTAATTAAATTCAATTTAAATATATAACAATCGCGACAACATTAGAAAACATTACGAGCAAATCTCTTGTGATTTGTATTTATAATAGTTATTCGCATGAAATATAGTGCCATGAAAGAAATCATCATAGGAAAAATTGTCGTTGGTCCAAGGTCGCCACTGCATAACCCTTAAGGTCCACCGATCCTGGTACGGCTTAGCTAAGTGTACTGCTCATATCCACTTGATTGCTTCACAGCGTCTACTTTGATCCTCCTTCAAATCACCTTGTTCCGTATACGATCAAGTAAAGTTTATCCTTTAGATGCTCTCTCCATTGCTCTTTGAGCGACTTTGAGCATTTTGGCAGATTTCTTAGGTGAAAACTGGCAGGACATATTGAACTTAATATGAATAGACGTACTATATCAAACTCATAAATCTAAAATCAAAGCAAAGAAACATTTAACATTCAAATATCTAGAGTAACTCTTATACGTTTCTTGAAACGAGTACGAGGAGCATAATGTACTATTACAGTGACGGAGCTGATGGGCCCCCGGTACCGCGTGATGGCTGGGGCCTCCATATCGACAATGTTCGCACTGGGCAATGTGATCGTAGGACTGATCGCGTGGGGTGTGCAGTCCTGGCGACCCCTTACGCGCGCTCTCTACATACCACAGGTAACAGAAACCGCACTCATGAAACCTGGAACTATTTGATAGCTGAAGCGTCACTAACAACACTGAGCAACGTGATCGTAGGACTGATTTCATGGGGTGTTCAGTACTGGCGACCACTTACGCGCGCTCTCTACATACCACAGGTAACAGTAACCGCGCTGATGGCACTTGGAACCAATTGATAGCTGAAACGTCGCTAACAACGATGTTCGCGCTGGGTAACGTGATCATTGGCCTGATCGCTTGGGGCGTGCTGTCGGCGACCACTTACGCGAACTCTCTACATACCACAGGTAACATTAACCGTGCTCATGAGATCTGAAACTACTTCATAGCTGAAGCATTACAACGATGTTCGCGCTGAGCAACGTGACCGTAGGACTGATTACGAGCGGCGTACAGTCCTGATGACCCCTTACACGCGCTCTCTACATACCACAGGTGTCATTTACACAATGTTGTGACCTGATCTCTTTTATTCTATTAGAAATCGATGTGAAATCCCTAGTCTTTAACATTTATTTTTGAAAACAAGCTGTATTACAACTAACTAGTTTCCTATAAATACTTATATGCGACATAGAGCTATCGGATATACTAATCATCAATCAAAGAATTTTAAACATGGAACAGGTGGTCGCGATTTTATACTTCTGGCTCTTCCCCGAGTCCGTCCGCTGGCTCATGAGCAAGGGTCGTTACGAGGAAGCCGAAGTGGTGCTTAAGAAGGTGGCCAGAGTGAACAAGAGAGAGCTATCTGACAAATCGCTGGAAATGCTGCGCACAGCAACCGAAACCGAAAAACTCATCGAAAAGCCTAAAGGTATTGTGAATTTTTTACCTTGCTCTTACATATTATATGGAAAAATATAACTAACCTGATCTGAATGCGATATAGAGGGTCGGTTTATATATATATATTATTTTGTATATTTATTACATTACCTGTTTGTTTCTCTTATTAGTAAAATGCTAGTCTTCTTAGTATACTATCTTATTAGTATCAATTTACAGTTTTACGTTTGCCTCTCCTACTTTGTAAATTACCTCCATATTAGCTTCAAATATATTGTTTTGAAAATCCATCGTGTCTTAAAAGGATGGTTTTCAAATTCATATGGATTGGATTTGGGTCGTACTCATCTACTTTTATTGCTGATGGCAATGCAACACCTATAGTTACCCAATATAATGGACAACAAGGCCTATATTTTTCTATTATCCAGAACCGCTGTTGCTACTCCTGGTGCTTAAATCCCGCATCATCTTATCCCGCTGCGTGGTGGCGCCGATCTGGTGGATCACCAACACGCTGGTGTATTATGGGCTCAGCGTCAACTCCGTCAACCTCTCCGGCAACAGCTATTTGAACTACGTGTACGTTTCTGCTGTGGAGATTCCGGGATTCTGGATGGCTATCCTGCTACTTGACCGCATTGGAAGGAAGCCTTTGCTCATTGGCGGATATTTCCTCTGCGCGCTTTGCCAGTTTACCTTCCCATTCATACCCCAAGGTAAAAATAAATTATTAGAAGCATTTGTTTTACTTATTGATAGAATCTTTATTATGTTGGTACCTATAATATTAGCTTGTGAATTTTGATTTTTGCCAAACCACTTACTAGAAATAATATAAATCATTACGATCCACCATGGTACACACATGAATCATCGCATTTACCATTTGAATATGTCGGGAAACAGAAATCAACTCAAACAAAAGGCTAAGACTAAAGTATCAGAAAATAGTGCATAATCTAAGAAGCGGTTACCTGCTTAAGCTGGTATGGCCCCGTCTTATGTAAACCAGAAAATTACAAAAGAACAAATGTATAGGGCTATGCTGCCTCCGCTGGGTTCCAATAATAGGTGTTCAAGCCAAGAAATGCGTGCCAATGGTCTTACAATCAAGAATACCGTACTGCAAATTGAAGATAGGAAAAGTTGAAAAGCAGGCCCAGGGTCCGAGTCACCATGGCTTATAATGCAACGGGAAAACGCTTGGTAAAGAGAGAAAGAGATAGTATATATTATCTAACAGAGTTTTAAGATATAACTTTCATGCAGATTCAAATAAAAAAAACCTCAAAGAAAAACTACTGTCGGTACCATCAAAGACACGCTCAGGTAAGAGTAGGACTTGATTGTTATTAGAATTTTGTATAAAATAATTTAACGTAGAAGCAATGTTTTGAAGAGTAAGTCATATCCAGGGAAAGACATGCTAAACACTGGTTGAGTTTGTTGGAGAAGCCTAATTCTTTTTACAGAAACCTAATAGTAAGAACTATATTGCAGACATGGTGGGTTTGTCGATGGTGGTGTACCTGGTGGGCAAGTGCAGTATTTCCATGGTGATGACGTCAGTGTACATCTACACGGCCGAGCTGTTCCCCACGCCACACCGGCACAAGCTGTTTGCCTTCGCCTCCATGCTGGGCAGGACCGGCTCTCTATTGGCGCCTCTTACACCCGCTCTTGTGAGTATCTCTTGGCAAGTTCAGTATCATCATGGTGACTATTTCAATGTACATCCATACGGCTAAGCTATTAATCACGTAGCACCACTACATGCTATTCGCCTTCGCCTCCATACTGGGTTGGATCGGCTCTTTAGTGGCTCCTTCCACGCCCTCTTTTTGTAAGTTCTTACGTAACTTTTAACTAAAATTTAAAAATAAAAGATCTCGCCTGGCTGAGTAACCCATAATGAATGCTCGCTCTCCCATGGTCTCCAAAACTAGACGACGGGAATATTTGGGGTGTTCTGTTTAAAAAATCGGCGGGGGCCCAGCATTGCATTACTTTTTTAGTAAAATGAAACAGCTCTTGAAAATGTTTTAAACGCGGCGAAATCAATGTTCACCTGTTTTTCACCTCACATTTAATAACTGTAAAACAAATAATTACAAAAACTTCAAAAAAGGTATTGAACATTTTTCCGAATTGTACTTGTTACATAGTGTTTTACTTCACATAGTGTGTTACTTCAAATGATAGAGAGTGAATTTTTACAGGCGCAAGAAGTGTGGCAGCCTCTCCCGTCAATGCTGTTTGGAGGAGTTGCGTTGCTGTCAGGGCTGCTCATCTTCACGACGCCGGAGACGGCAGGCGTCAAGCTGCCCGACACCATGGCGGAGGCCGAGGACCTCGGCAAGCGCAAGTGATCTGCACAGTATATGAATGAACTACCTCAGTCGTGCTCCGCCATACGTCAACGAAGCATCAACTTTTAAAGGGAGAGAAGGTGTCAACCTCAGAATAATAAGTGTCAACGATATTATAGCAGCTTGTGACGGGGTTCAAATGCTTCCTGACATTACACGTCCAAAGCCAGTCACTGGTAGACAGAACTCAAAGATAATCACGCAATCATTATTGGGTAACATCGTCTTGATCAAAAGGCTTATTTATGAATTTCGAAAAGAGTGGAAATACTAACTTATATTTTGACATTTCTGTAAATTAAAATTAAGACAACACACATAATGGGTCTTTAACAAGGATGAGGGAGGTGTTTTATATTTTGAAATTGGTGTGACGTATTATTTGTCCTTTTTGTGAAATTGCGGAATGAATGTATTTGTAGGTTAGAGGCTACCTACTATTGAGAAAGTTGAATTATTTTAAGTTTTAGTTAGGTTTCGATTTATTAATATATTTTTATTTATATCATTTACAATAAATCTTATTTGTGTGTATTTGCAATGATAGAGCTTTTTGCTTTTTTAGGGTTCCATATCCAAAGAGTGATAAAGGGACTCCATTACTTAGCTACTCGTAGATAGGCCGTCCTTCCACCTGCCAAAGCACAGGGTTGTATCTTTTGAAATTCAGCCTTATTTTAACAAATATTAACTCTTCGACTTTTAAATCCTTCTTAGTTTTGATTTGCATTGCGTGGTGATGCGTATTGCATTTCATTCAAATAGGCGTTTTTTACAAATCTTCTGTATATTTCTAAATGCCATTACTGACTGACTGATCTATCAATATCAACATACCTACTTACATCTTAATAAATCTAATTAACGAATGGCACTGAAATATGGCACGAATATAGATATTATGACGTAAGCATTGCAAAAAAAAATTTCAATATTCGACGAAAACAAGAGGTCCAAATTTTGTATTTTACGTGAGCGAAGTCGCGCCCAAAAATTGATACTTATATAAATAAATTTTACGAAAAAAGCGTGTTCAAAAATAATTAAACGTTCAAACAAAAGGAACTTAACCCAGGGTGATGGAACCGGGGGGCTACCGATAGACCATGCCTAGCTCCCTGGTAATGCTGTGAAGTGGGCAACTAGGTGAGATTTAATAGGTCTAAGTCCAGGTCCCACATAACCCTTCTGTATCACTGTAGCAGAGCAGTGTGCATAAAGTTTTCTACAAATGAAAATAAATATGTTGTAGGCATCAATGTGGTCGTTTTCGTATACATAATACAGTATGTTTAGACCATGCACGAGTAAAACGAGTTGCTACTGTAGACTGGTTACGTTCGCGGCCATTCGATCCTACCTAACCCGTTGATCTCAACGAATACTCACCTAATACCTATCGATATGATAAAGTAAACACAGCCTTGCCTGGTATTTGTCTGCAGTTTAACAAAAGAAGGAAAATAGTTTATTCGGAACTTTTGTTTGTGTTAGTTATGAGGTATATTTCTTATCACACACAATGGGCCCAAATAGGCTGCCTAAGTGTGGAAAATAGCCCACGATAGAAATAGGTATTTTTATAATTATTATGTATATAGGTACCAAAATGGTCTCCGCTCAGGGGTACTATTTTTGAACTTACTCGTCTTCGAACAATATTTGAATGAAAAAACTCGTTTGCGAAAACCGAAAGTCCAAAAATCCAACCTCAGCATAATGTTGTGGCTGAACCACAACGCCGGTCATAATAGAAGAGCAAATAACGAGTAAATCGCGCCTGTAAAATTGATTAAGCAAAGTATCTTAAACAATGATTCTAGGATTCATTAAATGGTTTTTAAATAGCATTACAATGCTCGGTATATTATTAAAATTGAAAATATGTGATGAAAAAGAATTCGCCACAGGTAGGATTCGAACCCACAGCTCTTAGGTCTGCACCTTAAGTGACGATCGACGCAGTGATTCGAAGCCACGGTGGTGTAGTTGGTAGCACACTTAGGGCGCAGACCTAAGAGCTGTGGGTACGAATCCTACCTGTGGCGAATTCTTTTTCATCATATATTTTTAATTTTAATGATTCTAGGATTTCGGCAAACCCACTGTGTTTAGCAAATCTATTAAAGGTGCTACTTACAGTCCCTTCACATTCATCTTCAAATTACGAGGAGGTACATCTAACATTTCTAAACACGCAGTCAATCTGAACTGTTTCTGTGAGGCTATTTAATTATTGCCATCATCCATCAAAACCTTTTGACGTGTGACAACTGTACTAGTTGTCTGTAGCTTTTGAACAATAATTAGTTCACGCATAATACTTAATAAGATAATTTTAAATGTGATTTGACGAGAAAAAGTGCCTGCAAGGGCCTATTTTCTGAGTAAACGTTTTGAATCTTTGTGCTAGCCAAAAATATTTTATCCTCCTAGCAAAATGAAATGCTCCAAAAATCTTTGCCGCCCCTGTAAAATCTGCCTGTTGGTAAATCAGTGATTTACCAGCAGGCTGAGTAGGATGAAGCCGTTTTTGGGTAGGTAGCTCCGCGAACAAATACATGTGAAAGTAAAGTACTATACATATATATTCACCTTCGCCTAGAATCGAACCCGGTGCCCCTCATGTTGTCAAGGTGATCTGAAGTCAATGGCTAGGTCGATACGAGACTTGTTTTAGTTTTAATCCTTACCTACTTAGAATCTAATGTATTATCAATCATATTATCAGAGTCAGTGAGAATTATGAGAATCAGATTACCGCCAAAAACGGCCGTTTTACGCGGTAATCACTATTTCTCTTAATGATTGATTCTCATAATATTAAAACATGATTACAAACATACCAAGGCTTATATGATTTACATTCTTGAATTTCTTTCTATTTGTAAAGTATTCGGAATAAAATTATTGGCGTCGCTAGTGTGCCTAGTGTGGGCCCTCAAAAGGGTAACTCAGCCCGACAGTATGAACAACTTTTCTTATGGGACTAACGCGGAAAATTCAAAACAAATTCAACATTTTCATGCAATATGGGAATGTCAATTTTTTCAGAATTTTTATAATAACGTAAGTACTACTTTAATTACTACGGTTACGTAAAAATCGTTTAAGAACGTAATATTGTAACTAGCTGTTATCAATTTAGATGTCGGTTTATAAAAAGGCTCTCAGCTCTCTAATCGAAAGACCAGCGGCGTGATATCAGTTGCATGTGCCTTAGTCTACAGGAAGTATAAAAAGTACCTACACTAAATTTAATGAATTTCTGTGTGGCTCTGAATACGTAAATTATTTTTTCATCCTATAAAAAATTTGCAGTTAAGTATGGATTATTTGTTCGATCATGTACATAAAAGGCACTAATTGGCCCAAGTCCAACATTGTTATCCTGAAGTCGGTTTGGCGTTGTCGTTTCAGGCGTCAGTATGCACGCGCCTCCCTCGGCCGTGCACTTAGAGCGGCCGCCACGTGCGTAGTCCGCTCGCGCCGAGACGCTGCGCCGGCGTCCGCACCGCGTCCCTCAAGCAACTGACAAATAATTCCAAATTTCAAAAATTCGAAATCTAATTTCTTTTTTAGTTTTTGTGTTGTTTCCTGCCAGTGTAGTGATGAGAATCAGGCTGTAATTAACATCAGGAATTAACAGGTGAGTTCTGAATCAGCCACGGATACTTTCAAAAAAGTTTGTGCAAATACTTACTAAATTTCTTTGAAATGGTCCACCGATCGCATTTTAATGCCCATATTTTGCTTTATGTTAATTAACAAAATTATATTAGTACGTAGATTGAAAATATCTTTAATCAAAGACTTTGTGAAGAGTCAAGAGATTTCATACCTACTTTTAAGTCTTGAATTCAAACAACCATTGTAAGTAATAAATTACTCATATCCTAAATAAGATTTTGGACATGCCCATCTACCTACTATACTGAATCTGCGCCTGTTTTAAGAAGATTTTTCAAGGAACTTATAAAAAAGTCCGACTGCCTTGCCAAAACATAGAATAAGTACACAGGATTGTAGTATACAATCCTGCATCTTCTGAGAGCTAAGTCTCTTTTAGGATGTTGTGAAAATTATGTCATGAATTAAAATTTGCTCAACATACATTATGTTCAAAAGTCAAAAAAATACAAAGAACTTCACGTGCTTTGGAAGGCACGTTAAACCGTTGGTAGCGGCTGTCATCATTAATGGCAGTCGTTAGCTATGTAAGATGCCTTTAGGCAGCTTGAAAAACTTGACATTGGTGTTGGCTACTTAGTCATACACATACAAAAATAATAAACAAACAAGGTACCTACACGGACTCTGAAGATATTAAGAGCCCTTTTTGGAAGTAATGAAAAATGCCTCATGGATGTATCGTTCCTTTCTTTCTTCAGTGTTTATGTTTTTAGGGTCCAAAATACAAGTTTAGGGAATTAATTAATTTCTTACATAGTTATATGTGAAAAGAAAGAAAATCAGTGGATGCATGATACATCATGTTTTCGTGCCTAACAGCTCTATTAGTTTTAAAAAGAAAACATTAAACAGTTGCAACAAAATAATTACACATCTATGTTTACATGTTACGTAAGTTAAATAGTTTTCTGAAGGGAACCTACAGGATAAAAATAGCTTTGTTTATTTTCAATTGGAAAATGATAATAAAACTGGCCTATAATTTGATTGACCGACCTGTGACTCAGTTTACCCCGTGCGAGATGTTACGAAAACAAATTAATTTCTACGGATACATTTTTATTAAACAACTTTCATCATCATCATCATAAGGTCTTTTTTAGTCTCCACTGCAGGAGCACGACCCTCTCTGTACTACCAGAGCCATATATCAGCCAGAGCAGTCAGAGGATTTAGCCTACTAGGTTGGAGAGGTCTTTTTGATGTTTACAAGCTTTGTCTAGCTTGTGATCCCTAAGTCACCTTCTACGACATCCACGGGAAGACTTGAAGTGGTCCTATTCTACTCTACCGGGAACTTCACGGCAACAGCAATATTTTAAATACCAAATAGTCTTCAATTACACGCAGCATTTCTTGCGGCCAGTTCCGAGCGGCTCGAGTGACCACATGTTTATCGGCGGTTAATCACGAACCTTTTTATTCTTTGTGAATTACTCATACAAAGCCACGCCGGGTTTTCTTTATTAGGTGTCGATACTTAGTTTACCTACTTCCCTTATTGCCCATATTTTATGCAAGTCTGGGTCAAAGAATTTTCTTTTTATTTTCATTTAAAGGATATTAATTTTGAAACTTAAAATATAGAATAAATAATATAGAATGTACATTATTCCAGCAGCTTCACTTCGTTACCTTTTGGGATATCTCACGTGTGGTCTTATATGGCCGAGTGGTTCCCGTCAGAGTAGACTAGGACAATCATCCCGTAGATGTCGCAGAAGGCGACTTAGGAAACAAGCTAAACAAAGCTGGAACATCAAAGAGACTTCTCCAATCCGTCTGGTCAGCGTGGAGACCGTAGGCCAAATACCATAGAATTAAAAAAAATCGTCTATTCATGATAATGATGATCTGCCAAATGCCCTGGTAGCTCTGGCTAATATATGGCTCTGGTAGTACAAAGAGGGTCGTGCTGCTGCAGTGGAGACTAAAACAGACCTGATATTGATGATATCTATCATGTCACTTCACTAGGCGACACGGTTTGATTCCCTTTTCCACTGACAGTTAAAAGTCATATGACCCTTGGCCCTGTCTACCCTGTAAGCGATAGAGACGTGATTAGCATGTAAGTGTCGATGTTTAGTTTACCGACGTCATGGATTTCGCGGCATTATGTGTTGCATGCGTTTCCGCGATCGGCCGGAAGTGTCCGCCGCATCGTCGTCGTAACGTATACACAGTTTCAGCTGTAGATTTTAAAGTGTTTCAGACCTGGCTTAACGTTTAATTAAATATTCTCGTAAAATGAATCAAATCAGATCAACATGGGTCTTTGATGTTTATCTATAAGTATATGTATTTGTTATAAAATATAATATCGTTGAGTTATTAGAATTAAACATTTCGGGATATTTACCGTGATTATTGTGGTTTCTTTGAGTTCCCGAAATGTTTAATTCTAATGTTGATAACCGTGAAAGTTTAAAAAGTTACATCGTTGAGTTAGTATCTCATACTAAAAGTTTCGAACTGACTTTGTAGTAAGCTCAATCTGTGTGGTTTGTACGTCATCAGAATCTTCATCCATTTGAAAACTAGAAAGTAGTAAGTATAAAATAATAAGATCACATGTTTTGCAAACATCTGTTTTCGTTTTGTATACTAAGTCACTGAATAGAGTCCTACGATTGTTGTAGAATACTGTGTGTTGTCATCAAACATCAAATAAACATCCTGAGTTAGCATTGCGAGTATTGACGTGAATAACAGATACTTACTTGACTATAGTTTTCAGAAGTTGTACTTCTGTGCCAGTTCTATCGCTTCTGAAGCAGCGTCGCCTTTTGCCACAACATCGGCATTGTGTGATGTATCAACGGTGGCCTTTTCTATTGTGAACAGAGTTGCTTCTTTCCTTTTGATTTCATATTAAATAGTAACCTTTCAATAAGTCTAGGTTATAACATTGAAGTGTTTATCACTAGACAGCTTTAGATGACCTGAATTTCGCTTTGGGCGAATCTTTATTTTGCGCAGTGATATAGAAACTCAATATTCCGCATTTTCATCACGCCGCCGCGTAAAATTAGGTTATTCACGTCAGTTCTACCGCTTTTCGGGAATCTATGGTGTTTATCAAACATTCTTGAGTGTAATGTTATTATAACTGGAAAGTGCTAAATTTGCTTTAGTGTCCTATTTTTACTAAGTCGGAACCACTGACTAGTTTCGGTCGGTTACGAGCCATGAATAGCATCATCAAGGCGAGTGTTAGGTATTTCTTGTGTTATTTCTTCGTAACAGGCCAAAACCAGGCAATGATTAACAAAATGTAATACCATGATTATATTACGTATCCTTTGACCGTCTTTGTGCTACTTAGGTATTTAGTTACGGTGACGCACCTGGTCACTCACTCTATTGTGAACAACTCAACCGCTGCCCTCTTGTGTGTATTTCCCTACGAATAAGTATAGGTATTTCCGAGTAAATTATGTGTAATTTAGGGCAAAATGCCCGGTCTGTACGTAGTTATGTAGGTATAGGTCTGTTTACTTACTCTAAAAATTGCAAAATGCACGTGGAAAATAATTTGCTTATTTATTCTTTCACTTGAATTCGAAAGTATTGTTTAAGGTTTACACCACATTGAGATAAGTGGAAAGAGATAAGAGACCTTTGCCCAGCAGTGGGACAATAAAGGTTAAGAAAAAAAAACTTTCACTGTGAGAAAGGCATGTGGTCCTTTGTTTAGGCTTAAAATATAACTGAACACTAGCTTTTTTCATTACACGTAATTTATTATGTGTATCAAATATTAATTCGACATTTTCATAAAAAAGTTTTCGGCTGACCCGGCAATTTACGGATTTTTCTCATGGATCTATGAGTACGTCCACGAGGGTATCTTATTACTCATCGTTCTACATCAATATTTAATAATTGCTTTACAATACTTTCAGTAGCGTCGTAGGTCAAGTACTAGCGTCGGTACAGTTACGTTGCCCCACTTCAGGAACTCGAGCAGGCGACCAAAGACAACTAAATAACTGTGACATGTCATGTGTCGTGGTCGTGAGCGCAAAGCAACGAATGTAGAGCAGAGTAACTTAACTAGATCGCTAACACACATTAAATTGTACATCAACTACTATATCACTTTCTCTCTCTTCAGTATTTTGCAAGATTTTTGTTATAATTGGCTTTAATTCATTTTCCACGCTGGTTTGAGAGAGAAGAAAAAGAAAACAGAAATACCGGTCATGTATCGTATGTATCGTCTAGGGATTGGACACAAATGTAAGGAATCAGGTTAATGTTCCGTTTTCTACCTTTACGTTTACGCTAACAACAGCGTACAAGCTAAATGTGACCCTTTGGGTTGATCTTGCACTCTGTCTACCCCGAAACGAATAAGGACGTGAAATTTTTTGGTAGAGTTTTTAGTTTGAAATTTCTTATTTTTATTTGTAATAACTTATAGATAATCTACATTTTAAGAGAAGGATTACTTCTGTACACTCGTTACGTTTCGCTGGGCGCTCGGTGATAGTGATAATTATTATTTAACGCCCTATCTCGTATCGCTAGGGTCAAAGACTTCGGAAGATGAACATAGGCACTTGCAAATCATTTAAATGATTATTATAACAAAAAACTTTGACTTTGATTAAGGGTCGAACGTCTCTATCTAGAGCAGAAAGGCTCTTCGATATGACTAGTCACTAGATCCATTTAATAAAGACTGTTGTTTTATTTTGGCAATTGTGCTATACTTTATTCTTAAGTCGCAATTTTTACACGACCGCAAAAAAGTAGTGTATTGGTCTCAGTAGTCAAGAAAGTGTATGTGAATTTCTGTCTTTGTCTTCATCATCTCAGCCACAAGAAGTCCACAACAGGACATAGACTCCTCCGAAGATTTCCAATACGACTGTTCGGGAGCGGCCTGCCTCAATGCCTTCCTGCGACCTTCGTCAGGTCGTCTGACCAGCTGGTCGGTGGCTGTTCAACGCTGCGCTTGCCGGTGCGGTTTCTGCCTCATCGGCCATCGGTTCTTCACGCTATGTGAGTTTCTGTATTCCACCATAACTCTTAAATGACTCAATGGATTCATTAAAATCCTTACGTCGTCCTCCCGAGTGAGCGGCTTTATGTTTTTAGAATGGCGCTCTCATTTATTTATTTATGTAGGGTTGCTTTTCATCAGTTTATGGTTTTCGTATGTTTTATCACAACCAAATTGTTATGGCTGTGAAAATACGTATAAGAAACCGCAACAACAGATGTCGACGTGAAGTTATGAAATAAGTAGGTAAGTGTGATGCCAGCCCGAGCTCTGAGCACACCATCAAATATTTATAGCTAGAAAATTCCTATATAAATATTTTACAGCTGTTATGTGATATTATTATATAGTATTATACAACCGAGAAACGTTTACGATAACTTTTCACTACGGTTAAAATATTTTACGTTCTTACTTTGCAGCGTTACTACTATCTGTGACAGTCATGACTGTCAATCATGAGCCACTGTGGGCTTGGAAAGATTAAGTAAAAAAATATAATCCTCGAAATTTTAATAGTACTTATCACTTAACGGAGCAATTGACTGAAAGAAAATTTAGCATGCCAAAAATATTCTTAAACGTTGATATTTCTTCCTTTAAACCCAGATTACAATGATAAGTGACTAAGGCCGTAAAAAGATTTTTGTTAATGTCACCATGAAATCACTCTTCATGTGTTCTACCAAGATCTGTCTGGGTGAACTTAAAAATGAAAGACTTATCTCTAACGCGGTGGATGACTAAGACACTGAAGATCACTGGAAGACTGAAGTGACGATGAGGCAATTGTTTTAAAAAAAAACTACATAGAACGTACAGGTGTTTCAGTGCGAGTGATGTAATTATTTTCCAATATAGGCTCACGTGCAGGCGGACGCATAATATTGCAATCTGGCGAGCGCAGCACCGTTAAATTAAACCGAGATTGGCCGAAACTTAAACTGCATACCGCCGGTTTGCATTCATATTTTTCAAGGGACGAAAACTTTAATTTGAAGATTCACGAGATTGTGTTGAATGATTGCTGTATCTGTACCTGCAATGGCTATAAAATAAAATAGGCTAACCTTTGTAGTATCTTACTGATTGGTGTCATTAATATACGAGTACAAAGACAGTTCTAGCTACTGCAGTAGAGATACGAGAGAGCTCAATACCTATCCTATAAAAAGTTACTACGAATCCAGCTTACGGTTTTGATGCTATGAAAATAAATCACACAGATAAAATAAATAATTAACTATGATGAAGGTCAACAACAATTTTTGTTATGGTTCTTATTTCTGGTCTTCTAAAAACCTTTACTTCTCTTACTAATTAAGCTCCACAGAACATTTTAGTACTCGCAGATAAGAAAATTTACACTTCAATCAATGTAGGTACACTGAATTCATCACTCTAATTTTCACTTCACACATTTATTTCTGTGAGAACCTCAGCTTAGATAATTAATTTGAATAACATGCTTCAATTGCAGTATATATACATGTAGTACATAGTGGTTAGTAGTACATAAAAGACTAGCAAATTTGCCGCGATGATTTGAAGCTAATTTAAATCTGTTCTGTGGTAATTTTTCTTTTTATCACAGACTTTTTCTTTGAGTTATTTATTTTAGTTTTAATTTTAAACGTCAACTTTATACCGTGTGGTTCCCGGCAGAAAATATTCTTCTCTGGACACTCCAAGTCTTCCCGTGGATGTCATAGAAGGCGACTTAGAAAACACAAGCTAAACAAAGCTTATAAACATCAGAGAAACCTCTCCAACCCATCTGGCCAGCGTGGAGAGTGTAGGCCAAATCCTTTGACTGCTCTGACTAATATATGGCTTCTGTAGTAGAGAGAGAGAGAGTGCCGAGCTCCTGCAAGGGAGACTAAAAAGACCTCATGATGATAATGGTGATCGTCAACTTTTAACCACTGAGCTGCCGTATAAAATGATGTAAAAAGAACTGAAAAAAGTGCAACGTCACAGATCAGAATATTGTCTGCGAGCTCCAATATTTGGCATATGCAAATCATGCTATTTTGAGAAACCGCCAAAACGACCCGAAGAACAAAGAGCATTCTTGACATTATGCAAACAGCGGCCTATTTATAGGTGCCGCTGCACATTTATAATGCTCTCTTTCCTCACTCTCTTTGTTTCGATCATCTCGCGTTACTTCCTCTTTGGAGTTTCATCCTCGGCTGAGGTGCGGCAGAGCCTGAGCCATATCCGCTGTATGACCAATGCCGGAAAAACAAAAAAATCGTTATACATAATTGTTTAGTAGTCCAATTAGTTTGAATCATCATCAGTGCGGATTACGACGACATCGTGCGTGCGTCTTAATTCAAATTCGCCCTGAGGAAGATCTCTGGAAGAGGTTGAAACATGTCGACCAGTAGCTGCTGACTATTTACGTGAGTAACCCGCTATTACGTATTTTAATAGTAAAAAAAACGAGTTATCAGCGTTGATCATCATCAACAGGTCTTTTTAGTCTTAACTGCAGGAGCACGACCCTCTCTGTACTACTAAAGCCATATATTAGCCAAAGCAGTCAGACGATTTAGCATACACTCTCCACGCTGGCCAGACGGGTTGGAGAGGTCTCTTTGATGTTAATAAGCTTTGTCTAGCTTGTGTTCCCTAAGTCGTCTTCTACGACATCAACGGGAAGAGTTGGGGTGGTCCTATTTATTTATTTTATTTATTTAAAAACTTTATTGAGCCTATAAAAGCTACAATAGGTAGACTTCTACTATTGTACTATTGTACCTATTCTACTCTGCCGGGAACCACACGGCAAATCAGAATTCGTCCCATAGGAATAGTTGTTCATTTTGTTGTTTCATGGCTGACTCACCCTTTTATGGAAATATGTCAATTTACACGCTTTTAATTCATAAGATGCAAAATCGGGACTTCACGCAATCATGCCGTCACTGGGCGATTTTAATTACGTTATATTTCGAGGATAGTGCTTGATTTTCTCAAAATATCGTGGATACAAAGTTGTGACGCAATCAGTGGCACCAACTAGGTATTTGCGAATTTCGGAACAATCATACGAAAAAGAGGTTAGGACCAGATGTCCAAAGGTTGTCCGTTTTGCAAACATCTGCGGCCCATTTATGCCGCTGCACATCCATGCCACTTTCTTTCCTCACGCTCGTTGTTTCAGCAATCGTCGCGTTAGCTCTCATTGTTAATCGCTCTGCTGAACCTGTCAACACAACTCACTCAGTAATTAGTCCTTAGATTTTATCTACAGTCGTCGACTTTATCTTTTCCTAGTGATTATAACTGCATGGGGTTGTGAAGCTCCTGTAGAAGAAATTCTCAAGTATATTTTTATCCTGCAGCTGACCAAAGACTTTTACTCTTTTTTTCCACACATTCCTGCCTATTGTTGGATTTACGAAGAAGCTGACTGAGTTTTGGAGGGTCTTTAAATATACGGCCTGGCAACCTTCTCCACCCAACCCCGCAATGAAACGACAAAAATTGAAGTTGACGGGAGGTGGAAATAGTCAAATAGCTTAGGGGCGGCATCATATTTGTAGCTGGCACCAAGGAACAAATAACCATTAAACTTTTTAATAGGTGCACTTGCAATTTGTATCCTTATTTGAATACATTATTCATATAATATTGATTACCAAAGCGTTTACTTAACTAGTTATCCAATACGTTTAATTTAACTAGTTAGCCAAACGAAAATATAACTCAATACCTGGGCAACGTCGGTCTGTAGTGGTGATTTATTTTTATTCGAAGCATGTGACTGACCAATGGAGATAATAGCATTGTTTGCTAGATCCAGCTACAGGGTTGCCCGCCAAGCTAGAAAAAAAATTAAGGGAGATAAAAAATTAACTACAAAACCGGGTAAGTGTGTGTCCGTAGTTGATGAACGTTATTTTATAAGCTAATCGACTATAACCCTTTGATTTGTAAATCTTATACTTAGCCACGACAGTTTTTCCTTTAAAAAAATTGCTCTTTAAGGGTAATATATCACAAACGGATTGATGGACTTTAGAGAACAGTTCAATACTTATTGTCACGGAGCTAAACCAATGGTTTACCATTGGTTTAGCTCCTCCTTTCAGTGTTCCTTTCAGTCCTTTAGGAGAAGTTGAGCTAGGTTAATATGCAAAAGCTTGCCGAAAATGTAAAATTCTTGAAGATTCTTACTTTCCTGCTAAAATCATTTTGTTCTTATGTTAATCTCTGATAAAGATCCTTAGTTGATAAAACATGTTCTCAAAAAGGAGTCATCGCAATTAGTAACCTGAATTAAAACCAGCAATAACAACAGAAGTTGCACTGAAGCAAGGAAAAGCAAGCAATTTTACTTTGAGAGCCTTAGTGGTATGGAGCAGGAGTAATCGCAATTTGTAACCCAACTGATAACTAGTAACCATCCACCGATGAGAAAAAAATAAGCTCGTCTCATACGTAAGCCACAGATAATAGGAAAAGTTGTAGGAGCAAGGAAGAGCAAGCAACCCTACCCTGAGTGGTCAGGAGCAGGAGTCATCGCAATTTTTAACTCAATGATAACTAGCAGTAACCAGCCACCGATAAGGGAAAAATGAGCGTGTCTCGTAAGTTTCAGAAAATTGTAAAAGTTTTACTAGAGCAAGGAAGAGCAAGCAATCTTAGTTTCAGAAAATTGTAGAAGTTGTACTGGAGCAAGGACGAGCAAGCAACCCTACCCTGAGTGGTCTGGGGCAGGAGTCATCGCAATTTGTAACCCAACTGATAACTAGCAGTAACCAGCCACTGATAACAGAGAAATGAGCGTGTCTCGTAGGTTTCAGAAAATTGTAAAATTTTACTAGAGCAAGGAAGAGCAAGCAATCTTACCTAGAGTGCCTGAGTGGTCTGAGACAGGAGTCATTGCAATTTGAAATCCGACTAATTACTAGCAGTGACCACCGATAAGAGTGTAATGAACTTGTCTCGTAAGTTTCAGAAAATTGTAGAAGTTTTACTGGAGCAAGGACGAGCAAGCAACCCTACCCTGAGTGGTCTGGGGCAGGAGTCATCGCAATTTGTAACCCAACTGATAACTAGCAGTAACCAGCCACCGATAACGGAGAAATGAGCGTGTCTCGTAAGTCACAGGAAATTATTGAAGTACTCATAACGCCTGATAAAGTGCAAATGACGATGTTGTTATTTATTGGCATCTTCTCAAATTCATATGCCAGATATTAAAGAAATAACAATGAAGCGAGTTAAAATAAATAAAATGGCCGACTGCAGTTTTCAGTAGGGGTATGATTTTAGCTCTTGGGTTTGGGGATGAATACGAAGAAACAAATACAAGTCAGTATACTATGTATGTAATGTAATAGACCGGTTTTAATATTTTATAGCATTTCCAAATATTTAGAGTTTACAGAAATTTGCGTTTTCCTTTCCTTGACGCTAGATAAATTTAGGAATTTTTATTATAATCCATACTGTCCATACTGCATTGGTCTATACTAATATTACAAATGCGGAAGTAACTCTGTCTGTCACGCTTTTATGTCAAAACTACTAAAAGCCATAGGCCTCCTTTTTTTCACGCGGACGAAGTTGCGAGCACAGCTAGCCAATATTGAAATAGTTGTTCTACCTAGCTACTAAAACGTATTCTTGTGTCCTCTCCATCACATCCTTTTGCCAATAGGTAATACCTGCTACAATGAATATGACAGACGAATAGAAATGTCGACGACCGGGAACCTTTGGGTCGTTTCGATTTAAGAGTCTAGTCATCCATTTGCTTTTGGGAGCTAGTAGACCGATAACTTAAGTAAGTACCTATATGATTTTACACTTTAGCGGTCAGAATGACGATTATTTTCGCATCAACGGTTGCAACTAAAATATAATCACTATAAGTCCCGTAGTGAAAATAACGGTACTAAGTACCTGCTACTTTAGGGCGTGAGTCGCTAAATCTAAATCCTAAGCCTCAATCATATATAAAAATAATCAGGGATATTTTATATAATCATCATCATCATCATCATTTCGTGTAGGTGACACGGTCAGTCGACCATGCACACCCTAGTGTCAGAGTTCTGCGGAACCGCCTCTCGGCCTCTGACGTGGTTCCTTTAACGACTACCAGATGGCAGCCGGGACCACCGGCTTAACGTGCCTTCCGAAGCACGGAATCATCTTTCTTATCAGACAATCAGGTGATTCATGCCTGCAATGTCCTAACCAAACTGGAAACAACTTAACAAAGTATGCTTCCCGTGGGAATCGAACCCACGACCTCCGGGTCAATAAGGCGAACGCCTTAACCACTGGACCACGGAGGCAGTTTTATATAATAAATAAATATTTTATATAATAAATAAATAAAAAAAAAATTGTTAAATATTTAGACTAAGATTTCTTTGTAATTTTTTTTTTTAATTGTATTATATTCATTATTATTATTTTAACTACATCGTCCATTTCTTCTCTTCTATTTATTTTTTTTTCTTCACACATGTTTTGGATGGCAACTAGCTTTACTATTTTATGTACTTTTGTATTTTATTTTTGTATCAGTTGTTATCTGTTTTGTGTGTTAATAAATAAAATAAAAATAAAATAAAATTACTCGACTACAGCAAAGCCATTATATTGCTTTTTATATGATTTTTTTATATACGCATATTATTATAGAACTAATATTATAAAGTATAAAGATTTCATAGTGCGTGTGTGTGTTGCTTGCTTCGTAATTATTCTCATAAGCAATTCCAAAAAAAAATCACCTATCAAAAGCTACATTATATCAGTATGGGTTACATGGGGTTATTTATTATTTACGTGGTTGAAATCGCGGGAAAACAGCTCGTATTACATATGTACATAATTTCGCAAAGAACATACGGTTACTTTTAAAAGCGTTTTGATGGTCTGCTGGTCATTGGCTATAATTATATAGTTATACCAAGTTCAATATGTCGCCTCGCCAACACGTCTGGCCAGCCTGAAGAGTGTAGGCGAAATCCTCTGTCTGCCCTGGCTAATTTATGGCTGTGGTAGCGCAGAGAGTATCGTGCTCCTGCAGTGGAGACTAACAAAGACCTGATGATGATGAAAGGATAATATTCAAATAAAAAATAGTTTTTTCATTTCACCGAGTAGGTACTCTTGTCTACTGGAGGGTGGCATTCGGAAGATTCATGAGGGTGATGAAAAGTTTTTGAATGTATTGACAACTTTTCATGATCCTAGCTGCATTGAAAACAGTTCGGAAATAATAATAAGACTTTTTTCTTATAACATGTTTTATATCTAACGAAAAATGATTTATTAAGACAGTGAATAAATAAAATAGGTACATACCTACATTTTGTACAAAATTAATTCAAAAAGTTTATTTAAGTTCGTATAGGTTTTCTAACTGACCATGTTTTTTTTTTTGTGCAATATAAACTCTACACAGCAATTCAGTACCTACATATTTTTAACTGTGTCATTGCCTTCAGGCCGTACGTATCTCTCTTTCTCCCGAGCCTGTTCCCGGTTGCAGCCTAAGCTGCGTTGCTTTGAACATAGGTCTTTCCGTTTTCATTAATTCCACTTTACAACAACAGAGCTGGTGCGGCTTGTGAAGCGGCTGAAAAAGCTACAGCATCCAAATACAGGGGTCTAGGCTCCGAATATGATTATGTCCCATTCAGTGCCGAGACCCTTGGTGGGGTCCTGTCGCTACAAGCCTTTTTAAGGAAATAGCAAAAAGGTTAGTCGACATCACAGTAGGAGACCGAAGAGCTGGCAGCTACCTCGGACTCGGACAAAGAATTAGTCTTGCTATTCAAAGGGGGAACGCTGCCAGTATCTTCGGAACCTTGCCTAAAGGGACTCCTTTTAATAATATATTTTAGTTATTGCATCATATTTTTTTAAGGTTTTTAGTTTTAGGTTAATTTTTCATAATTATTTAATATGTAATTAGTTTATTCTAGTTTAATTAATATGTATATTGAAATAAATATTATTTGTTTGTTAAAAAAAAAGTAATAAAATAATGAACATTTCGATTCTGTTTATTTTAGTGATATTGACGTAAAAACTCAGAATGAGCCCACCAACTGGAAAGCCTACTACTCTTTCGGTGTAGATCGTAAGAATCAAGCGAGGGAGTAGGCGAATATCTCAGTTATCTTATTACAAAACGTGAATAATATTGATAAAGTACCGTGTTGACGTATTAAAACTTCATAAATTGACAAGTTATGAAGTGTTCATGTTGACAAACTATAAAATTTGTTTTGTTAGTAAGACCACTTCTCTTTTATTGCTCATTGTGATCGCTTCAGAGAAACAAACAAGTTTTTTAGTTTATTTATTACGCAATGTGCCTCGTGCATTTCACTTGTGATCAGCAAATAATACTTCATAAATCTAAAATTAACTGTAGTGAGTTGCTATGTGCAATATTTTTTTTTTAGGGTTCCGTTTCGTTCCGTTAAAAACGGGACTCTATCACGAGACTTCACTGTCCGACCCCAACTAGAGAAAAGGCGAGGACGAAGAAGACGATTCTTGTATGTTTTTACGCTTATTATTTCTCCAGGAGACCATTGTCGAAATACAAAAAATATTTGAATATTTCTTTACGTGTTGCATGGGTCGCCTTCTCATTATAAAATTTTTGTTTGGGACGTATATTTTTTCGTTTATAATTAGAGAAATTAACGATACAAAATCGAACTATGTAAAAACGTGTTTATTATTTCACTTTTTTGGAGAGTTGAGTCAGAGTTGTATTGAGGAGTGTCTAAATGACCCACAATATAAATGACATAATTAGAAACGTTATGTTAAAAAGGTCAACTCACGTGATATTTTATTATGTAGCACGTGAGATAAAATCATTAAAAATCTTTGAGATAAGTAAATTCATTACGAAAGATTATTATTAGATTTTTTGCTCACTACTTCTTCTTCTATCGAGTCATAAATGGGTTTTATTTGTACATATGTTTTGACCAGCGCTTTGCAGCTATGATTGCTCGTTCGTTTGCCTCATTGAGATCCTGCCTGCATAGTGCAAGAGGTTTGGTACCCCGTATTACTTTATTTTCGTTGCATCTACCACCACCAGCACCAGCCCGCAGTATGTTTAAAGACTTCAGGACTGGCCAGGACAGGATGACACCCGGTGGGAGTTTCTCAGCAGGCAGTATCTGTTTTGGTACTGGCTGGTATTTGTTAACCCATTGTTCACTCTGGCCTTTGATGCTTGTACTAGGTTGCCTCAAGAAACTATTGAGTCTTGAGGGTGAAGGGAATTGCCCATAGAGCAGATGAAGGTTGTCGTGAACCTGTTTGTGTTTTTCTACTACGCTGGTGATGTTGCGTCGTACGTCTGAAGGTGCTATTCCGGATTTTTCTCACATCATCTCAGCCACAGCAAGTCCACTGCTGGACATAGGTCTCCCCCAAGGATTTCAAATACAACCGGGTGGAAGCGGCCTGCATCCAGCGCCTTCCTGCGACCTTTACCAATCGTCCGACCACCTGGTCGGTAGATGTCCAACGTTGCGCTTGCCGGTACGTGGTCGCTATTCAAGAACCTTTCTGCCCCATTGGCCGTCGGTTCTTCGCGCTATGTGTTTTTTTTCACATTAGTAACTATTCATTCATAGTTCTTAAAATGGGCAGTGGATAATACATTGCAGGATTTAATGTTTATATGAGATTATTTAGACCGATTTCATATTCTAGATACTCTGAGTAAGTTCTATCATTTAAATACCAAAATAGTGAAATATGAGGATTGCATAATATGTAACCTTGACGGAACTGGATATGTAAAAATAACAATTAATCGGGCATCTCGAATACAAAGAGATCAAAATAAGTTGGTGATTCAAATATATCTTTGTTGAAATAGAATCGAGTAAGTATTGCATAAGTTGCGTAGTACCTACAGAGCGCGCTCTGCTTAGAGGACGATTATTTAGTGGACTATCATGAAGTACCTTCTGCTATAAGATATTAGTCGTATAATCAGGTAAGTGCTGCAGACCACTTGACTAGCAAAAACTATATTGATCTACTTTAGGAAAAAAAAAATATTGTGATCTTTTTCTATGCGCATGCGTCGTCATTCAACAGCCTTTCTGGTTCATTGGGTACTATGTGCTCTACCTACTGTCAATTCCACAGAGATGTAAATATTCTGATATCTATGGTCAATTCAGTGATTGGGCTATCTCAGTGTATTTTGATTTTAACCGACTTAAAAATGAGGAGGTTCTCAATTAGGTTGTATGTTTTTTTTAATGGTGATTAGAATAGGTGGTTACCTCATCGCTATATGAACCGATCGATTTTTTCCATATTTAGTATCAATTGGATACAGTTGTCACATAAATTTCCGATGGACTCAGTGGCGCAGCGGTCAATCGGTCTACGACACGAATGGCAGTGCAGGTTCGATCAAGATGAAAAATGGTATTTTTGCGATTGACCTTGGTGTTGGATGTTTATCTATAATATGTATTTGTTATAAAAATATAGTATCGTTGTGTTAGTATCCAATAACACTAGTCCCTTAAATAATCGTCATAAAGCTTCGGATTTTTTCATGAGACCGAAATTATGCTACAATTATTTTTTCATACATTTCTAACTAATATTATAAATGCGAAAGTTAGTTTATTTGTTTGTTACGCTTTCACGCCCTATCTGCTGAACCATCAACTAATCATCATGAAATTTGCATACAAATCATAGGCTAGGGTTTTAAACAAGCCGGTAGAGTCGCGGGTAACAGCTAGTTATTTATATAAATATTTATCTACCCGACGGATTTATTTCTAGAACATGAATTAATTATTGTTATTTTTAAAATAGCCGAATGATTTGATCTGTATTGACATATTTAGTGGGTCAGTAGCGCGGCGCGATACGAGGCGGCGGCAGGGCAGAGGGCAGTTCGCGAGATTAATCCTACTATTCATAAAAATGTCATTCGCTTCTTGTAGTTACGTCTGAATGATCCACAATTTATACTTTTTTAGTAGATAACGTTATCTGCTCGTGGGTTCAGACAGAGAACGCGCGCAATTCTCAAGAACCTTTGATACTCTTTGATACTGCCTCTTCCTTCTTATGTTTAAGAACTAGGCCCTTGTTTTGGGCGCAAAGTAAAGTACACATTTATACTTTTTGCAGAAATAATTTTGAATCTTTTATATTTATTTCAAACTTTAACGAGCAGGTTTGCTTACAATGTTTTTCTTCATTAGAAACCAAAAAAGAAATGTACATAATACCGTTAGTCGTTCGTCGTTAGTTCATGAGTTAAATTGGAAAACTCAGCGTTGGTCTAGTTTGGTGGATCACGCTGGAGGGCTAGAAAAACGGTTTAGAAGGGTCATAGTTTTTCTCAATAACTTTTTAGAAAATGTATCTAACACTTATATTTCCTAAATCTTTGAACAGTTATTATGAAATTATTATTGTATATTTAAGATAGTTATTAAAATATACCTTCGAACAGATAAACTAGGAAAAACATTCATCGGTACCTACGTAGAGACGACAATACGCATTGTCTCTCGCTCTACAATGCATTACCTAGTATTTGCGTGGTGCTAGCGTCAAAGTGACGCCAGAATTATTTAAAAAATATGGTTGGTATCTCTCGGGGTGGTGTAAGGATTCAGACATTTTAAATTGTTGAGGAATATAGAAACGTACAGTAAGTAAGTATATGAGCACAGTAAGTATGTAAGTACGTATGAGTACAGTAAGCGAGTACATAAGAGTGAGTCCACGTAGAGTGAGTATTAAGTACTAGTATTATTCTTTTGAGTGAGTATGAGTATTTTTCTTTTCAGTTTCTGTCCTAGATTCCAATGAAAAGGTTTCGGGTTTTAATGTGAATAAATGTGAAAACTGTTGCTGCATATCAATATGTATGCATGAAGGTCCCAAAGACAATTTAAAATATAACTGGCGGATAACTTTTTAGACCTACCTATACGAATGTACAAAATTATAAAATAAAATTATACATGGGAAAACTAGGGTACAAATAAATAATATGGGCTAGCAACGCTTGCGGCAGTGGTGATCACTTACCATCAGGTATTCCGTTTGCTGTCCTATGTTATGAAAAAAAAATAGCCAGTACGTAGTTAGATTTGAGAGTGACGTAGATGTCTTTGATAATAAATAACATTAAGTATTTTAATTAACACGTAAAATACGATAAATAACAACATTCGTAAAGATGGGATTAATAATCTAAATATGGAAAATTATATTTTTAAGAAATAATTAAGTAATCCTATTAAATTAACATATTATAATTTGGTGTTAGCCCGTGATATGTATTTCCTTTGGTACCCAAAGGAAATATGTCTCATGGGTTAAGTGCATAGTGACAAAAAACTGGAATCGGCTTCGTCGTGGTAGCGCAGAATGTTTGTTACAATATACTACGTTGAGGCCGACAAAGCGCATTGTCTCCCAGCACAATACGCTACCTAGTATCGGCACCGGCAGAGTCGCCTGACTTCACTAGACGCGTCCGTTTTATTTGTACGACGGCCCTTGAAGTCACGTTTTTATCCCAAATCTTCCATTATAATTCAAGCAACGACTCGTCGACATGTGTATCTCGCTTTCCTAACCTACGGTGCCTAAACTTAGTCTCTTACAAAACAGCAAAGGTCCGAGTTGATGGATTGCCAGCGCGCTATATAAGTATAGCACAGTATCTTGGGTTGGAAACTTAGTAATCGGGTTAATGACACTAGACTAAGCTCCATACTGAGATGCTGGCGGGTCACGTTTGCCGTATGCACTCTGAAAGATGGGCTCATATCTTAACTCACTAGGTTCCAACCAACGGGCCTCTAACTCTCATCAAATACACATACACTTTGAGTTAAATTAATTTGCGTGCTCCCGCCACCAGTTAGTTCATGCAAACTATTGCTGGCCAGCATTCAGCACTCAAATTAATTTTACTCGAACTGCATGTAGGCACTCTTAACGTACGCTAAACTCCCTTTGCGTTCAATATAACATCGCGTTCAGGCGGCTGTTGCGGCTGCCGCCACGAAAATCACTTTTTCGTGGGGATACTCTTTTCCAGATGGAAAAGTATATTGAATTAATAAATTAACTATTTATATTAATGAGGCAATACTTATCTTGAGTAAATAAATAACTAGGTTAATTATGTTCGTAAGTCCTTATAGATAAACAAACACAGATGTTCATCTAAATGTAAACGTAACAAAATAGAAATAAATGACTTTGAAAACTAACCACTTGTTTTTGATACGAATAGATAAGAAACATTTATAGGTAAATAATGGTGAATTTATGGAATAGTTTTTGAATGATTCTTTATTGAATAATTTCAGAGAGTTTATGTGACCATAGCTAATGGTTTCTAGATCGGACGTTATGTTTCCAACAAATGTTTATGTCCGGGGCCTAAGCGGATCCAAAGCGGTGACAAAGCGTGTCAGCCAATCACAGCGCTGACGCAGGGCTACCGATGTTAAAATTTAAATGCTAGTCTGCTAGGGTCTCTAGTTTTCAGGATGGTTTCACCCTTCACTTGGAGTAAGATCCAGTGAATGTAAAGGTCAAGTTTTTTTTTTAATTTTCATCAATTATTGAGTGCGTTTGACTTCTATCTATATGGCACCCACCGACCAGGTGATCAGACGACATGATAAAGTTCGCAGGAAGGCGCTGGATGCAGGCCGCTTCTAACCGGTCATATTGGAGATCCTTAGAGCCTTTTTCAGCAGTGGACTTCCTGTGGCTGAGATGATGATGATGACCTCTATCTTGCCTGATGGAAGGTAACGCTGAGGTCTAGGGTCGTACACGCAAACTTAAATAATGCCTATTCACTCTTGCCTCAAAAATTCCTAAATTAAACGAGTTGGGAAACAGTGACGCGGGGAGAGAATTCCATTCCCTCACTAAAATAAGGTTTAAGGCCCCACACTAGGCACACTAGCGACGCCAATAATTTTATTCCTAATACTTTACAAATATAAGCCTTGTAAATAACCTGAAATATTTTTGGAATAATGTTTTAATATTATCAGAACCAGTGAGAATTATGAGAATCAGATTACCGCCAAAAACGGCCGTTTTTGGCGGTAATCTGATTCTCATAATTCTCACTGGTTCTGATATTATTTTTGGAATAATGTTTTAATATTATCAGAACCAGTGAGAATTATGAGAATCAGATTACCGCCAAAAACGGCCGTTTTTGGCGGTAATCTCTAGTTCTCTTAATGACTAATTCTCATAATATTAAAACATGATTCCAAAAATACTTTAGGTTATTTACTAAGGCTTATATGATTTACATTCTTTAATTTCCTTCTATTTGCAAAGTATTAGGAATAAAATTATTGGCGTCGCTAGTGTGCCTAGTTAGGGCCCTTAAGTAAGAAATAAATATTGGTATCCTGACACGTTCCATTTTGATTGCTTGACAACCTTACATTTAAAATTATGACCACTCACTGTTCTGGAATTCAAAACAGAAAATGCTTTTATGACTAATAATTATTAATAATTTTATTTAAATTACTTTTATGACTAATTGTATTTTCCTTAAAAATTATTGCGTGCTACTAGAATTAAAGTATAGAAATTAAATGCCTCTTTATGAAATGTTATAGATTAAATTTTTACATACCTACAATATAATGTTATGTAATAAAATGTAAAATGTATTTTGTCTAAACTATTTTTCGACGAGCTCCGTGGCACAGTGGTCACCACGCCAGCCTGCGACACGGGGGTCCCGGCTTCGATCCCCGGTGAGGTCATGATGGGAAACGACCTTTGTCATATTGACCTGGGTCTTGGATGTTTATCTATATAAGTATATGTTATAAAATATAGTATCGTTGAGTTTAGTATCCTGAGATACAAGTTCACAACTTACTGTGGGGCTAGCTTAATTTGTGTCATATGTCCCTTTATTATTTATTTAAGTATCTACTTAGAGTTGGAATGAAAATATCTTTCTTTGCAGTGTAGACGTTAACTGAATCGTTAAATCCCTATGTAATGAAACACCCCAATTAATCACCTTGAACAAACCCGGAAAGACACACTGTATGACTCTTGGGAGTAAATCCCACACCGGGAAAACTATTTGTAATATTGTAATTATCCCACGTTAGTAATTTCACGACTGAAGAATTAATGAGTCAAAAGCTTTTGAAATTGATATCGACAATGCGCAAGAATATTTTGACTTTTTTAAGATAATCTGTGTAATTCTACATACATACATACTAACACGTCTCTTTCCCCTACGGGATAGACAGAGCCCAAGGTCATAAAACCTACACGCCACGTTTAGCAACGTAGTGGGCGTAAAGGTGGAAAGCGAAATCTAAATAGTGATGGGTTGCTAGCCGCATGGCCTATCAATGTAATTTATTAGATTTTCGCACAAACCCTTGACCGGCATTTACGGTCTGCGCGGGAAGAAAAGCAGCTGGAATATTCTATGTGTTTTCTTTTCTCCTAAACCAGCATGGAAGAGTGTAATTTTGGGAGTAATTTTTAATTATTTCAGAATTTACCAAGGTATTTGAGAATGCAGATATTGAGTTCAGATACGTAGAGCATAACGAAAAATATAATCACTTTCAAAGATCAATCTTATCCTAAAATAACATGATTCCAATCACCTACTTTACCTAGAACTTCCATACCGCAAGGAGTAAGGAAGATATAAAGACAATAGAATCGCTGTGTGCATAGGTGTAGGTACATAAAAGTACACATGTGACGTAGGTACTTACTGCATGCAAATTAATTTCTATAGATTCGTGACACGTACTTTTAGAAAAACCTGAATTCTAAGGGTTTAGTCATAAGTCACCTACGTCCAAAGGTCCCAGTGCTGGCCAGGTCTCGTCAGCGTGCGCGCCCGCGCACGTTGCTATCGCTCACAATGCCCATAGAAATTGTGTAACAATTACGTGAGTGTGATAGTGGTTACGAACTGAAACTCCGTTACGAAGGCTTATAAGCCCGCCCCCGACGCGCCGGCCGCAGTGCCGCCCAGCGCTGGGCGAGGACATATCATATAGTGCATGTGTTGTGAATGTGACTTAGTTTTCTTTGGATAATCGAAAAACAAGGAGTTGGAAATACAAACTAAATTTGGTATGAAAAATACTTTTCATGTCTTAGTTAATTTAAAATCTGAATATAAAAATATCAATATTGAAAATTATTTTATAACATTAAAAAAAAATACCTACTTAAAATTTCTTACTATCTGTTGGTACTTTTTACTCTATTTATTATTTATTTGATCTAGGGAAATGTCACCACCCGAAAAACTTAGCATTTGTACCTGTAGCAAACTTGGCATGTGTATTGATACATACCATATAAATAGTACATATACACCGGATGTGGCAAAGAAAATATAATATTATGTCATTCATAGATAAGCGGATATGTTAAAGTGAGGTATCGCGCGTGAGGTACCTCAGGTCAGGAGGTACCTCCCGCGAGATCATTAGATGATAAGAATATCACTGATATGAAGATGCGCGAATATGGAATCGTATTGCAGTAGAATAGCTGTTGTTGCATTTATATTATTTCCAATATAATCAAACTTTTTTCTAAGATTTATTAATCTTTAATATTCAAGGCATAAATATTATTTATTACAGTCATCATCATCATTTTTCCGGTAGCATTTGAGGCGCGTAGTAGTCTGGGGTCCACTATCATGACAGCGTTCATGTTGTAATATGATTTGGCATAATTTTTACTGCCACTGCTTGCCTGACGTCAACGCTCCTTGGGTAGCTCCAGAACCGCAGTGATAATGGAGTACCTTTGATAACTTGTCCGCACTAGGAATCGAACTATTATACTTCGTGTAGCAGAATGGCCTGATAACTACTGCGCCACCTAGCCGTCTAGTTTCATTTATTTCAATATTGACTTAATAATAGATTCTGCCCTTAGTGCAACTTTTTTAAAGAGTAGGAGGGTAAATTAAGAGGCTCTTTGCCCTCAGTCTCTTAGGCCTTCAGGTGGCCAAGGTCATTAATGCTTACGTGGATAGCAACCCTTAGTGTTCCATCCACGGAAGCGCTACCTTACTGGAATAACTTCTGTGCGTATGTTTGACGCATGGAAAGACCAAATGACATAAGAACAAACAACAGTTTCGTAGAACAATTGTAAAGTATATGTTGTACTGAATAAATAAATAAATAATAATAAACATGCTACGCAAAAGCATTTCTATGAAAGACAGGCATCTTGCGAGTAGCCGGCTTTAAAAATAATTATAAAATACAAAGGTTCTAGTAGCGGACATGCAGGCTCTGACGCGCGATCTAACGGCAAATGAAAATTGCAGAAAATCAGCTCGAAACCAAAATACTGGGTATCCTTCAAATACTTATTTGTGCTAGTATCAAGTAAATTGAAGAACTTTTAAATATACATGATGCTTTTGTGTGGCATTTATTTATTCAGTTCATAGGTACGGTAGGCTATTCTTAGCGGTCTCTACAATATATTAGGTTGGGGAAATAGTAGATTGTTGCACTGAGCAGAAAGTAAGTTATTGCTGCACGAGTGTTTATTTGGAGCCCGAGCGCTAGCGAGGGCTCTAAAAAGCACGAGTGCAATTTAACTTACTTAATGCGAGGTGCATAATCTGCTTTTCTTTCAACTACTGCAATAAAAGTAGTTGAAAAATAAAACTGAAGACAAATTACAATAGTTAAAAATTTGTTGTTCACATTCCCGCTTTTTTTCTTTATGGCCAGTATTTTTTTTTAGGCAAGGCAATACACACGTCCCTTTGTTAACTCCACACGGCCGTTAGGTTGGCCAACCTTCTTTATGACAGGTGACAACTATTGTCCACGATTTAAAAAACTAAACGGTGCAGTAAAGGAATTCCATACATTTTTGCTGCACTAGAGCAGCAAAAATGTATGGAAATCCTTTACTGCACTATTTAGTTTTTTTTTTTTTACTTCTAGTGCAGTAAAGTTCCGATTTGTGCTGGATATGTAGTGCAGTTATGATAAAATTGCAGCATAGTTGGAAGAAAAAGTTTTTTCGTATTTCATACACATATGGAAGACATTTTTTTTTTCAAACTTTATTTACATTTAATTAAAAAAAAAAATATATATATATATATGTGTACCACTTTGTTCCACAACTTGTTGCAATCTTAAAGGCAGAGACATGATCATATTGCTTAAAAAAAAATTGGGACTTCTGGTTAAAAAAGTGTGACAAGAAGTTTTGACAGTCCTCTCTTGATGTCAATCTTGTATTAACTAAAGTATTTTGAAGAGCTCTAAACAGGTGGTAATCTGAGGATGCAAGGTCAGGGCTATATTTTTTTTTTTTTAGTTTTTGGCATTCGTCCCACAGGAGAAGTTGTTCATATTGACGGGCTGAATCACCCCTTTAAGAGTCCTAAATGATGACATTTCACCAAGTATTTTCTTAAAAGTTCTTGATCAAGGATAAAAACTAAATCTTATTAAATTAAGACTATTAGATCAATTCTTTCCTCAATGATATTTCGCCGATTGATTAAGTCTATGGCAAAAATAAAATACTTTGGTTTGATCCCCCGGCCATGTCATCATAATAATTAATTGATCTTTTTGAGATTGGCCTCAACTAAATGTGGTTAGACGTGTCGGTGGAAAATGGAACTGAAATAATGATGAGTTTCTCAGACCTAACACCTGCCGCAAAATGTCACCACCGGACCACCCGACATTAATAGAAGTGTCATCCCTACCACCTGTATGACAGTCAACCACCGTTTTAAAATATACTTATTGCCACGGCCGAACTGTGGAATCAACTATATTGTATTTCCGAATCGACACGAAATTGGAAACAAGTTTGATCCTTTAAAAAAAGAGTCTATGTTTACTTAAAGGCCGAAAACGCTTTTGTCATATCAACTAATCATCAGGATTGCTTGTTTGCCATCATATTTCTTTTCTCGAAGAAAAAAAATATTTCTTCTCGAAGACCCTGGAAAAGTTGTTTGGAAAAATGTTTGAATCGCGGTATAAGATAAGTCACACGGGCGTTCTCAGGCGTTTCACGCGAAGTTTACGTTTTGCTCGGCAGTATTACTTAATCATGATTATTATTACTAAATCGCGGCGGCGGAACAAAAACATTCGATAATACGCGAGATCGGGACAATCATGTGACTTTCGCTGAAAGGGGTGTTTTATTTACGCTCAGCTCCGGAACAAAAACAACGTGTGAATTTACAGAATTATTATGAGTATTAACTTATTACATGGCCACTTAGGCTTGCCTCACATATATTCAGGCCGGCAACAATGGACACAGCCTGCTGGATAATCCGTGGGGACTGATGTTCAGGAATCACAAAGGCTTGGCTTTCATTAGACAACAATCGGCCGGCATTATTCGGTGATTTTGATCGACTCGAATTGCGAGGAAAGAAAATTGACTTCAAATATAATTTCCCCCAGCTACATATTAATGATTGAGATCACAAACTGCTCAGCACATAATCGCACATAATCGTTGGATTCAGTTCACCTATACTGGTTGGCTTTATTTTAGTGGTGCTAAGAATGTGTATATGCTGATCGGACCCGAAGTATTTACCCGATCGGCATAAGCTGAATAAAGCCGAACATAACGTATGTTGCTACAGGTGAGTGTTTTTGTTACACTTACTCTGCTGAATCGAATGATGGGTCGACTCGAATGGACTACTCGACCGTCACAAGCCAAATAAGTCAATTGGCGTTGTTATTCGAAAAATACTGTCGAATCGATTATGCCGGATCGAACGCGTGTGTAGCAACCCTTACTTACTAAAGTTAGGTCGCGACAAGAAATAACTATTCTCAGTTGTTTTTAGTATGAACGCTTCAGTTATATGTTAAAAAAAATTGATTGAAGCGTTGGCAATTCAATTATGTACCAAAAATACAACCAGCCGAGTGCGAGTTCAAATCGAACACAAAGAATTCTGTACCCCTTCACAATATTTAACTTTTACTTAACAATATTTACACAAATTTAAAATTCTGGGAAAATTAAAGTGTCTACTTATTACGCTTTAGAAGATACAGCCCTGTGACATCGGAGGATTAGTCTTCCATTTGTATCCTTTTGGTATGGAACCTTAAAACACCGTTGACTAGAATTATCACGCAGTTAAGTCGTAATGAAAAACAACAATTTGCATTTTATCGCTGCTCTACGTTAAGGGTCCTCCTTGGCATTTCGACTATGTTTGACCTCTATAAAAATGGTCAAACATAAAGCACAATACCAAAAAAAAAAAACATATATTGTAGAATGGTTTTTAATCTTTACTTGCTGAGGAGGACTTTTTTCTAAAGTTCATAGTTTTTTAGAAAAAAAAAGAACCGCGAACATCGATTTTTGTTGCAAATATTCATAAACTACGTAACTCTTTGTCTTAGAGTCGCGCAATTTTTATGTTCAATACAATACCAATCAACCTACAAACGCTCCCGAGGAATTTTGATTTGACAGATTATTCTTCTTTTTAATATTAAATTTATGTTATTAAATATTTTAAATGCGCGCGGGCGACGGTTGGCAGTCGACCGCTGACTTTCTGACGGGGAACTAAGGTTCAAAACTCGGCCCATATCCTGAAGGTCATTCGCGCATGTACAAGCCTTAAGTTAGTGACCGCCTGTGTAGTGTGTTCTACTTCTTATACGTTTTTAAAACCACACGTAGTTTTCGTTCCGGAGCTTCCATCTTAATTTGTTTGAAGAATGCTATCGTGGGGATAGACCAGGATAAGCCCCTCTAAGTGACGCATTATCAATGCATGCAAACGTGTCGCGACACAAGCTCACGCACCCATCGACATTAGTAATGCAATTTTCCCTATATTTTCCCCTGATCGAAATTCAAACTCATGTAAATATTAAATCTAATAATGCCGCACACTGTAACGTAAAAATTTGGCTTTTGGCTTGAAGGTTACTTGTAATCCTCAGCACCCTCGGGGCCATTTATTCCTAAGTCCATGCTCGCGGGCACACTTATGCAATCGTGACTCACATATTGGCCAAAATTGAACCAACATGTAAAACATTATTAATATGTAAAATACAGGTCTACCCACGTACAAAATCAGCTACGGGCTGACATATTGTTGAAAAAAAGACATGTAAAACAGACTGACGATATTTAGGCCAAGTATTTGTCCCATGCTCCGTATAGGCCCTTTGTGAGGGTCTGTGTGTGTCACACGCGCCCATTGACATGCACGCCGCGGTCTGCACGCGCCGCAAAGCTTTCGGCAGCTTCCCAGAACACCGTTGTTTTTGGCATTTGCATACAGGCCTCCCACAATACATCGTAAAGAAAAAAATTGTGGTTTTTGTGTCTATATTGATTGTTTTCTACCAAGAAACACGATTAAGAAGGGTAACGAGTTAGGAAAAAAAACCGACCGAGTTCGTATCGGGCTACGCGCATTGTAGAGTTCCGTAGTTACACGTAATTTTATTGGTTGGTCGCTTGCAACTTTTCGACTTGTGAACGCTACTTAGCTCTAATAGTTTTCTTTCAAACTTCGTGATATACATATGGATGTAACAAAATTTTAGCAAAGTAAAATGTTTCAGCCGCGTTTACTTAATGAACATAATTTATACTATTATATTGTTATGCTCATGTAACAATTTCGGATGCAAGCAGGTAATAAACATAATAATAATACTTAAGTGTGCGAGAATAATAAATAAGCCATCATGTTTCACGAGTAAATAAAGCATGTCGAAGTTAAATAATCAATTTTTCAGAAAATTTGCTATTAATACTTACGATATTTAAACTTGAATCGTTATGTTGTATTGGACTAGTCCCTATTTCTTTACAGAAATTATATTTTTTTTATAATATATGCTATGCTATGCTATTCTATGGTCATCGCAAATGTATTGAAAAATGAAAAGCTGGTTGCAATAGTCATCGGTCTATTACGAGTATAAGCACTCGGACCGCGACTATAATATCCAGCTTATCGTTCGTGCATCATAATGTACTATCAATGAGCAATAAAAATATAATAGTGTTCAAAAAGACGACAATTTGTTTACAGAATTATAGGCAGAGTGGCTGTTTTCTGAATCTCTTTGTATAAATAATATCTGAGTTCTTCGTTTAAATGTCTACAATAACCTTTAGATTAATAATTCTAAGTAATCAAATAAACAACTTTTGTTTTAAATTTGAGCAAATAAAATATGTTATTGTCCCGTCCACAATTTGTAAGCAATAAGTACTAATGGCGTCTATTTGTTACAGAAATAAGACGGGTGCAGACGCCAGCCAGCGACGGACATGTCCAAGGACCGTACAGGAAAGGTTTGTTTTTTTTTTTTTGTCAATTTTCAGCTTATTGCAGATATGACAATGAGCGTTTGTGGTGGGAAGTCAAGGGGTACAGTTGAAGTTTGCCTTAGACTTTTTTGCAAATTGATTTTAGTGGACTTAATAATATGAAATTAGTGTAGTTTGGTGTTATAAATTTCGGTGGAAGCCATAATTTATAACAGAAGAAGAAGACTTAGAAGATATGATAATTCTCCCTAATCTCACTGCGTACTCGTTACGAACCAGTGTTCATTTCACGCAATTTACTTAAGTTATCACTTTCTTCGAAAAATAATAATAGAGCAAGAAAAATATCGTTATATAAATTCCCGAAATGATGGTTTAGGTAGAGAAGTAAGTTTTAGTTACTACTGAAATAAAATTTTACAAATATTTAACTTTTAGGATCAACTATGTATACCTATTTCTCAGAAAATGCTTGAACTAACATTTTGCTCTTCTTGCCGGGACTGCAGTATGTCCATAAAAAATCTCCAGTTTTGACCTATTTTGCATCATAAATTTCCTTATTCAAATATTTCCTTATTAAATATTTAAAATATGAAATCACTTTACTATTTGTTAGATACATTTTTAATTTATATTTTTAATGGTGTCAAATACCGATAAGTACATACAACGTAACCGAAGATATTTTATTATATCTTTACATATACAAAATACTAAATTACTATGTCCTCGACCTATTAGATAAGACTTTATGTTATCACTAGCTGTGCCCACGACTTCGTCCGCGTGGGATAGTGAGTTTTTTTAAAGTAGCCTATGTCCTTTCTCAGGTTGAAACGATTAAATGAATTTTGTACATATTGTCGAGAGTACGGGTAAAAGTACTAAAGTACGGGATATCGGATACAGTCATGAACCTAAAATGGAACTGAGCCTGGCTAGACGGAATGATGGCAGGTGAAGCAAGAAAATAACCGAATGGTGGCCTAGAACAGGTGAAAGAAGTGCTGGACGTCCTCCTTAGATGGGTGGACGATATAGTCGCACCTGGATAAGATGTGCACAAGATCGGGACTGGTGGTGGAAATGAAAAGAGCCCTATTCTCAGCAATGATAGGCTGTGATGATGTTAGTCGAGAGATTATGCGTTTCAAATTTCATTTAAATCGGTTCCGTAGTTTTAGTGTGAAATCGAGACAAAGAGACAGAGTTACTTTCGCATATAACTTGTATAGATTTACCTTTACAAGAATTGTGATTTTCCAGTCAGAGGAGGCAATGGCGGGCGGCGGGGCGGAGGGCTTCAACCTAGACGGCATCCTGAGCGAGCTGGGCAGCTTCGGCAAATACCAGGTGCTGCTGCTGTTCCTGCTGGCATTCCGGGACTCCTTTCTCGCCATGTGCAACTTCAACTACGTCTTCACTGCCGCTGAGGTGTCTTATAGGTGAGACTACCAAGTATTGACAAGTCCGAGCTACTGGTAAGGCAAAACAAGTGTCAGCTGCTGCTGCTATTCTTGCTGGCCTTCCAGGATTTCTTTCTTGCCATGTGCAACTTCAACTACGTCTTCACCACCGGCACCGCTGAGGTGTCCTAAACTAGTGATAAGAACCGTTGTATTACATTCTTAGATAAGTTTTGCTTTTGTGAAGAAAATAATAAATGAAATTATTATAAAATAGCTAAGACTTACCAAGTACCAGTTATAGGTGAGGTTAATAAAAATTCAGCTGCAATACAGATAAGACTAAACCAATTCCAGCTACAGGTTAGACTAACCCAGTGCTGGGTACAGTTGAGTCTAAACAAGTACCATCTACAGGTGAGGCTAAACAAATTCCACCAGCTGCGAAACTAAGTGCTGGGTACAGGTGAAACTTAACAAGTCTTAGCTACAGGTGAGGCTAAAACAGTGCCAGCTACAAGAATGGCTAAAGAAGTCTCAGCAAAAGGTGAGGCCAAAGATGAGAAAGATACAGGTAAGGCTAAACTAGCTGCAGGTAAAGTACGGGAGAGAGTAGACGAGTGCCAGCTACAAGTGAAACTTTACAAGTGTCAGCTGTTTCAGTTGTCCCTGTTTGCCTCCCGGGACGTGGTCTGAATGTGCAGCTTCAATTACGTCTTCACCACTGCTGAAGTATCATATAGGTAAGACTAAGTAAGTACTAGCTGCAAGAATAGCTAAACAAGTCCCAACTACAGGTAAAGCTAAATGAATTCCAGCTGTAGGTGAGACTAACTTAGTGCCGAGTACAGGTAAGGCAACTAAAAGCCCATTAAACAAGTGCGGTGAAGGTATTTAAATCCATCATTTACTGACAAAAACAAAAATGATAAATTTCTATTGTACTTTGGACCAAAAAAGAAAACAAACCGATAAATCCGTCAACGTTATTATTTATTCCTTGCGAGTAATTAAATTAGTATAATTAAACCGTGTTTACCTATTCCAGCTCTTTATCCTTACTTAAAATACAATTTAATTGTAGTAATAAAATAAATAGAGTTTTTTCAAACAGAAATAAAGAAATGATTTCCAGTTAATTAATTCACATAGTATCTCAATTTTAACATAATTCAAATCTAAATCTTAAAACGAAAGTATTTTTTATACTTTGAATTGATTAATTGAATTAATCTATTAAGATTTGTAATTGTGTGCCAAGTTTGAAATAAATTCAACTTCATTATGTAAATAATAGCTTTTGATCGCGGCTTGCCCTAATATAATTTATTCGTTTAATTTTAGCCTTATGGCCTTTAACTGATGTATAGAAGCAATAAGATAGTAAATTGTGCTTAAAATCTTACCAATAGCATTTGCGCGTAGGACAAAAATCTTTGTATCTCAATATCTATCATCACAAATATGTGCCGTAATTTTCTTAGGGATCGGATTTTAAAAAATATATTATATTTTAGTGTGATCCTTATTCCCCATTGCAACGCACTAATGTATATTCTTTGTTACATAATCATGAAGAGAGAGTTCACAACAGTTATGTACTCTACCATAAAATAACAACCCTTATTGCCATCACAATTCAACTCTAAAACATTTACATGACATTTAAGTCATTTTATGATAATCATAAGTCGTCTTTATCATATTCTTTTCAATATTTTAAACCACATAACAAAGAGTCATAATGTTGAGTTATGGCAGCATGCTTTATAGCGTTGTTTAAGACAAAAGTATCAGTAAACAGTTTGACAATAACCGGATGATTTGCAGATGCCTCGTGCCGGAATGCGACGCGGTGGACGCGCGGTTCGACGCGAGCTGGACGGGAGACATCCTCGGGAACATGTCTGAGATCTGCCGACGGCCGGAGCCGCTGCCCGAGCTGCTGAACAACTCCGTTCAGGACTTCTTTGAGTACAGAGACTCCTGCGCGCCGCACCGGTTCGATTTCAACAAGTCTATGGCTTGTGAGAAGATCGTGTACGAAAACTACAACAGTATTGTTGCTGAGGTTGGTATACTATACAGCGTGTAAATTGACCGTCGAAATTCCCTGTAAGGGGTGACTCAAGCCGTTAATATGAACAACTTTTCCTACGGGACCAATGCGGGGAACTTAAGAATTTTATGACATTTTCATACATAAATGTTTAACCAAAATGAATGATAAAGTAAAAAAAAATTAGAGTTCTCAGCATTACTCCCATAGGAAAAGTTGTTCATATCGACGAGCTGAATCACCTTTAAAGTTCAAAACGATCAAATTTTCGCCAAATAATATTTCCTAGTTATATTTCGTAAAATATCTACATTATTGCCATCGTTACGATGAATTAGTGATTATAGGTACTTTTTTCGGTGATCGCTTTGATCAGAAGTTCATTTCTATAAACTCATAAATTATTTCGCTTATATGAACCACGTTATCTGTCCCCAGCCGATCAACAGAGCGGTTACAACGGTCATTATGCGTCAATTTGCCGCGCGGACTCGTCGAGAGAAATTGAATAAACTATCCATTGTACGCTATTTATTGGTCTTTTGTTTAACACGGTTGCGTTCCGTAATGCTCGTGGAAACCATTATTATTACGTGCCCGTGAACGACTGTGATATACACTATTTTACTCGCTGATAAAAACAAGAATATCTTTTCACAAACACGTCTTCCTGGACTCCGGTATTTTTTATTTTAATCTACTTTTGTGCTCAATTATATAACAATCCGGTAGTAATTGCGTAAAGAAACAAATAACACAATACTTTACCTACTCACAACTTCTTTGAAGTAAGATAAGACAAAACAAGAGCTTGCTCTTAAATCAGAAGAAGGTAAGAGTAAGACATAATAAAAATTATTTATCCCATGCATATAAAATATAATCGATTAAAATATTTATACGAAGTAAAAATATTTGCCTGCCTAAGTCTCTTTCTTCTAAGCGTCTCGCTGGTTGCATCGTCAAGTGGAGTGCTTTGAAACCCGGGATCGGCTAACGTGACTAAGTATTCTTTTTTAAAATAGATTTGCGAATGCAAGCCCTTGCCAGTCATTTGATAAACTAGCAGGCTGAGCACACGGAACTCTGTTATCGGCGCCTAATTATCATGCCGACTTCCATGTTTACTAATCCGACCCACTTTTGACATACGTCGTGAGATATAGATGTACAGACGCAGTTCACCGCTTTGTGCCACATGAGATATACAAAAGATTGCGAATGGGGGTCAGGAAAACCTTGTATAAGGACTGTTAACCTTTCAAAATAGTTACTTTCAGACGCTAATACAAATTAAATCATCTATAGTTACGACGCTAGTAAATTATTAAAATACCTGGCGATCAGTAATTTTCTCCAGAATGAAACGTAAAGTATATCCCTCTCCGTACCCCAGACAAAATATAAGTAGGCATATTATGCAAATTTTCATGTCGATCGGCTTACTAGTAAAGGCGTGAAATCCTAACAAACAAACTCAAACACTTGCATAAGGATTCTTAATTTTAAATCAACTTTGTAGGTTAACCAAATTGTGAACATAATTTTATATATTTATAAGTAAATTAAGCGGACTAAGCTAAGCTGTAGAAGTAGGGTTTCCCAAGTAAGACTACCACAAGAGGCGAGAACAATTATTGTTTTATTCAAACAAATTTTGCTGAGCATTCTATATAATAGGTACAAATGATTCGTGTGAAAAATAAACGGTTCCAAACTGCCTAGTGACTGTAGCAATTCACTAAAATTTAGCGATGGAACGATTAAATTGTTTGAGTAAACATTTCGTGACAATTTGGCCGTTTGCGGAGTAATTTGCATGGCCGGTCAGAACTGTGGCGAGCCTTGAACTTGTACTGTGTCAGCCACGGTTGACACACTGCTATGAGGAATCATGTCACGTGACGCGGCTAGCAACTCGTCACTTTTTTGATTCTTTGTCTTTCTAAGCGTTAATTATCAAGCTAACGTTGCCTTTCAAATTTATAATCCTAGGTTCTGACTTCCCTGTAAGGAATAAAGACAAGATACCTACTTACCGTTTTGAGCCTACTTACCGTTTTACTCATGCATGTGTTATGTATGTATATGAGATAGTTTAGAATATGGATTGAAATTGGCGGATAAAAAAGGAAAGAACTACTTAATCGTCTTCTTCTTCTTCCGTGTGCCGTGTGATTCCCGGCAGAGTAGAAAAGGACCACTCCAAGTCTTCCCGTTGATGTCGTAAAAGGCGACTTAGGAAACACAAGCTTAACAAAGCTATTATTATATTAACATCAAAGATTTATATCATTTGTGGGATATCTCAGTACCTGTAATTAGCAGTATTATTGAAATAATTGCGCCATATTTAGCTTCTATCTAAATATATATAAGTCAAATGTGACTGACTGACTGACATAGTGATTTATCAACGCACAACCCACTAGACGGATCGGGCTGAAATTTGACATGCAGGTAGATGTTATGTATGATGTAGGCATCCGCTAAGAAAGGATTTTGAACAATTCTACTTCTTAACGCGAGCGAAGCCGCGGGCAAAAGCTAGTATTTAATAAATGTGTAGATACAGGAACTTTTCCTGACTTGATGAAGTTAAGCAAAGTCATTCCGTTATACAAATCTGGCGATAAGAATGATCCCACTAATTTCTATTCTGCCAGCGCTCAGTAAAATATTTGAAAAGATAATGATTAATCAAATAATAGCTTTTTTAATAGTAATGGTCTCTTCCATGGTGAACAGTATGGATTCACGAAGGATCGGTCTACTACAGATGCGGGTGTAGCTCTGTTGAAATACATATATGATGCTTGGGAGGGAAAACAAAATGCCATTGGTGTGTTTTGTGATCTTACCAAAGCTTTTGATTGCGTAGACCACAATACCCTTCTATCCATGCTGGAGCACTATGGAATCAAAGGCAAATAATAATTATATTGTAATTTATTGTAATAAATATAAATAACATTAGAAATATATAAAAAATTGTAATCGAAGCCCTTCAGGCACGTAGGGACCAAGTCTGGATTGAGTTTCTTTCGGCGTATTCTTCTCACCAGTGGTCATTACGAAACGCTAGTAGTTTTTCGATTTTGCATATTAAAAATAAAAATAATAAAAATGAAAAAAAAATGACGTTCAAAAAGAGATACAATTATCCAATTTTTAATAAAAATCTTTGAATTTGACTTTGACTTTGAAAAAAGACCTCTCCAACCCGTCTGGCCAGCGTGGAGAGTGTAGGCCAAAGCCTCTGATTGCTCTGGCTAATCATATGCCTCTGGTATTACGAAGAGGGTCGTGCTACGCTACAGGAAACTAATGGCTGCAACTAAAACATTTAAAGTTCGAAACCTTTTTAATTTACGACAGACAATACGGCATTCTCTATTGCCATATTGTCGTGTTGGGGAAGATGTTAAGGTTCGTTAGACGTAGAATTACGATACACATGTCAATTACTTATCAATGCCTGTCATCGTATGTGGCAAACAACTAATAAGTAACTTTGTTACCGTGTAAGTAAACGTATCACAGCCTGCTCAGGTGTTTGTGCACGCTTAGTGTCGACACTCCCATTGTTGGCTCTGCTACTATGAGGACGCTACTCCTCGATAATGACTGTGTTCAGCGAATCATAGACAACGTGGCGTTCCTCGTGCGTCGTCCAATTTTGCGAACTCGCATTGTCATCGTTACAATGTGAGATCTTATACACAGATTTTAGAAACATGCTAGAATTACTATAATATTATAATATCTACTAATCTATCTTCATATCACTTATGTATTGTACTGATACTGTGTCTAGAATAGAAGAAGATATGAATAGAATACAATAGTGGTGTCATGAAACTCTACAAGATTTAGATTAATGCACTCCGCTTTGGAAGCGGCCTTAACTTAGCCATAAGTAAATTATTGACCAAATAAGTATTCAAAGCAACCTATATTAGATAAACGTAACGTTTATTTAACATAGTTAGAAGTAGCATTTTCTCCAAGCGCCGTCAACTCACAATTTAAGTTAACCTTACAAACTACTTAGATATGCGGACTGAGTATGCATTGTTCTAATTAAATGTCATTATAAAAAAATTAATTCGAAAAATAAATGATGTCATATTATTGAATTAAAGTAAAAAATAATAGGTACACAGTTTAGGATTGACCTCACATGCAGATCCGTCCAACTCGCACTTGGCTGATTTTGGTTTAACTTAGGTACCTGGGGAGCCCTAACATGCAGATACCTATACAAACAGTATCTTGGCCAAGTGGCATATACACATAGACCAAAATGCCAACCAAATGACAACACGCCTTTGGAACTCTGCATGACTAAAATGTCTCATTCTATGGCCGCTCTTCAGATCAAGGAACATAACATTCTGATTTTGCACGTTTCAGTTCGATCTGGGCTGCCAGCCGTGGAAGAGGACCATGATCGGGACGGTTCACAATCTGGGCCTGATGTTCTCGTTTCTGATCTCCGGATTTATATCAGACAGGTGAGAATGTAACGTTGGGTAAGAACGATGATTTAGATTAACCATACTTAAAATTCTGTTAATATGCCACATGAACAAGTTAAAAGGACTTTTTTGTCAGTGCTTTTGACTTCTACATGAAGTCAAAAACGCTTACAGATTGCGACAGACCTGTGAATTTTAATTATTCGTCTTCTCTTGTTAAAATGGTATAATTGCAACTCATGAGTAATTTTGAACAATAATGATATAGCTAGAGAAACATATGCTGAAGGCTACAAAGACCAATATACCACGCTTAGCTAGACGATGCTTGTTAGTTTTGATTGCCCCTTGACTTGACATTATTAAATCAATAAACATTTACTTGGTAGAGGTATACTTTGCTCGTCATCATGATATCAGTGATTGAAGATGACAAGAGGCAGGACATAATTCTAGTGCGACTTTAATGGATGCTCATTTACAAATGGCATGACACCACAAACATCGCATTACCTACGTATCAAGGCATGGTGTCTTGTCCGTGCTTTTAGGAATCTTTACATTTTATTTCGTCGGTTTCGCCGACTAGTTTTGATCTGTTACGACGAAGTGAAACATGAGTAAAGCCGGGTTTCCACAATAAATTTATCTCGCGTAAGTCTCAATATCAACAACTTTACATAAATAAGCGTATCATAGGAAATATTCCATGTTCCTACATTATAAACGTATCTGTTTAAATTAAATGTCAATAAGTATACAAATTTCATAGGCAAAATCATTGGAGATTTTCATTGGCGAAAAAAATCTCCAATGATTTTTATTGGACATTTTTTAATTCTCATTGATAATGATTAATGATTGCGTACGTAACACAGTTTTGATTTCCGTCCATTATCTTTTCAAAAAGGGCAAACATATTATTGTTATTTAGAGAAATGCTAGCTCTTCATCCAAGGGTCTTACTGGCTGCATCCTGAATTATACGGTGCATACGAGCCTGGGTCCTTGTCACGCTGCAAAATAATTTAGAATGGTTAATACAACCACCCCTCTGTTTTATGTAAGCTTTCTTTAAGTATGTTTTTATGCCAGATCTCATTTCATTTGCCCTTAATTGCTTCATACAACATACATTATAAGAAAGAAAAGTGGTTGTACGGTTTGTACGTACATTGACACCGCGCAAGTGCGCCGTCAGCATATTGACGCCGCGCCCTAATTTTACTTTTTATTTGATTCATTTTTCATAGTCAGTACACTACCAACCATCTAACCATATTCGCGTGTGCTCTTTAACCATTACCATTTCAATTAATTACCATTTTTATACCATTTTCATTTACTCTTAATTTTACCATAATTTTTACCTTTTAATCCTTTTACTATATTTTACACGTATAGTTATAGTAGTTGTTATTAGTCTTGTTTTTCTGTTTATTTGTGCTATATAATAAACAATTACTTAATTACCATTTCAAGACTTTATATTTATCTACCAAATCTCAATGTACAAACCAAACCCGTACAATGGTCCTTGCATCTGGTTTGGTTCAAAGTCAGGAATAGCATTAGGGAGAGATACGTTAATTATATGGTTGACTGGTGGAATTGCAGGCGAAATAATGCCTGGTTCAATGGTAAGCTGACTGGTTTGTTGTTTATGTGAAATTATGGTGAGAGAATCGCCCTTGATGATACAGCTTTCTCTAAGAGTTATAACACCTGCCTGGTTTAATGTTTCTGCCGTAATCTGGTTTCCGCATATGACCCGAATTGGGCAAACACCACAACAAGAGAAGAGGTACGTGTTAATTCTGTGAAGCTGGAGCCAAGAATTGCTACAAGGCAGAGTATTGGTTTTGCAGTTATTGGTATTAGAGTTTTTCACACACGGGATCAGATCTGTTTCTAGTTGGAAAAGGGGACTGTGTAAGGAGCATAAATACGTGTTTTCATCGGCTTGAATACAATGATTGAAGTCATTGTCCGATAATGGCACATATAAGTCTTGTTGCAAATTCATAGCAATGTAATTGGATACGGGCACTAGGGTTACCATGGTTTCGTTAATTTCTCGCGGGATAGGGATTAACTGATAAATGTCATAAAGACTCCTACTTACAAGTGGAATTTTAATTTCGAAAATGAAATACTCCTTGGTGATTCTGGTACGCACCTTAAGAAGATGATAAATCTTAGATAAGTTGGTTTGGATGTTATCTATGGGAAGAGAAAGATCTTTGGACAGATGCCCAACGATGATATTGAGTTGATAAAGAAGTTGTTCTGGTGATAGCAGATGGATATTAAAATTTCCATAGAAGATATTGGTGATGGTATCTAGAAGGGTAGTTTGAATGTCCTTTAAATCATTTAAGATATTAGTGGCAATTATAGATGACATTGCGAAATCATTACTATCAGCAACGTTTTGGATTTCCTTATTCAAATCGCTGGCAGTTCTTTCTAGAGATATAAGATGTTGGTTGAATATTTTGTGTTGCTTTACCATGGCACCTTCCGTTCTCTTTAATAAATTATATTCCGCTTCCGCTATTGATGTTTGATTTTTCCATAGAGTGGCGAGATGTTTCTGGTTAGTTCTCAATAAGTCAATATCTCTACTGTATTGTTCTGCAAAATTTTCATCTAATATCCCGAATAACGTGTGGGCAACGTAACCAACACCGTTTATGAGTCCGCGACGCTGTCTAGCTTTCGACGGGACTTGCTGACCGAGTAATAATTTGTTATAATAATTATATTCCTCATATTTATTATGTAATTGAAGTAGGATCACGTCGCATTGTGTTTTTCTTTTGGTATTCGTACAAATGGTTTCTAAATGATCTATATACTTGCTAACTAAAACGTCACTTTGCCAATATGGTTCTAAATCATAATAAACAATAAGTTTCCATTCGTCCCGAACTAAGAACATGGATGAGATTTTATCGAAGTAGAACATACTTTGGTTGGTTTTTAAACTTGTTATATTATAATCTGCCTTGATTGGAGCACATAAAAACAAGATAAGGGTAAATAGGAGTGACAAATAGTTGCAAGAATTCTTGTATCGTCGGCGTTGTCGAGTGTCCAAAGGCGTACTAGTGATTACATCAGATTGTCTATTCCGTTCGGCGTCACCGCTTACGTCAGGCGTGACGTTGGTCGCTGGTTCAGTTCTCCTTGATTGTTCTGGTTGGTTTCCATGAACGGGTAGAATAGACAACTTAATAACTGGTCGTTTCAGGAAACCATTCTTGGTTTTTAGGGTGACGACTCTGGTGTGGCCGTCCCTTCCTGGGTGCAGCTCGACAACTCGACCTAAAGCCCACCTTCCAGGTGGTAGATTGGCGTCATTTATAATGACGATGTCATCGATCTTTAGACTTTCACTAGGCTTTCTCCATTTACATCTTGATGTCAACTGGGATAGGTATTCCATTTTCCATCGCTTCCAAATGTCCTGAAATATTTTCTGTGTGAGTTGCCACCTGGTACGTGCATCTCGCTCTGTTTCAATAATGGTTAGAACAGGTCCACTGGCAAGAAAATGAGAAGGTGTGAGGTAGTTAAGGTCGTCTGGATCTTCCGTAAGCGGGCAAAGCGGTCGGGAGTTAAGGCATGCTTCGATCTGAGTTAGAACGGTGGTGAATTCTTCAAACGTCAGTCTTTGTTCGCCGACCACTCGCTTTAAGTGATGTTTGACACTTTTAACACTGGATTCCCAAAGTCCCCCAGCGGACGGCCAGGAGGCAACGTTGTAATGCCATTGCACCCCCATGTCTGCAATCTCTGCTTTAAAATCGTCGTTAAATATTTGATACAGTTCCTCCAACTCCTTTTGGAGGACACGATTTGCTCCGACGAAGTTGGTCCCATTATCGCTGTAGATATGTTGTGGTAATCCGCGTCTAGAGGCCATACGACGTAATGAAGCTAAAAATGATGAAGTGGTAAGGTCCGAGACTAATTCTAAATGTATGGCCTTGGTTACCATACAAACAAACAGAGCGACGTAGCCTTTGGTTGACTTAGCTCCACGGCCCCTGTTTGTTTTGATGAGAAAGTACCCGGTATAGTCAGTACCGACCCTGGAGAATGGCCTGGAGGCGGCCTCGGTACGGACCATTGGCAAGTTCCCCATTAGCGGTGGTTGAATGCTCGGATTGTGGCGTCTACATGTTACACACAGGCGGAGCCGTTTTTTGGTAGCTCGGTTTCCGCCTATAATCCAGTACCGTTGTCTCAACATTGCTGCTGTCAATCTCGCACCACCATGCAGACATTTTTGGTGAGCTTCGTCTATTAACAAGTCGGTTAATCTATGGTTATATGGTAATATGATAGGGTGTTTCATATCTAGCCCGATGTTTGCGTGTTCAAGCCGACCGCCTACGCGTAATAATCCTGACTGATCGACAAACGGGTTAAGGTTATGAATTTTACTATTTTTATGAACTTGATTTTGGTTTTTCAATTGGGCAATTTCTTCTGAGAACTCCAGGTGCTGTGTGGTTTTAATTATCATATTTCTAGCTCGCAATAATTCTAAGGTGGTCAAGTAGGGTTCATTGTTCCTATGACGTAATCTCATTATCCAAGCGAGTATACGTACGGCTCGTGCGAAAATGCTGTGTTTGGTAATTAGAGAATGCATTATGTTGTTGTCGAGTGAATGACTAACTACATTAGTTTGTTTACTTTTTTCACACTTCTTTAATTCCTCTTCGGTTGTAAATGGTTTTGTATTACCGTAATGGGGATCGATGTTTTGCGTTAAGAGCCATGTCGGACCTTCCCACCATAAAGAATGTTGCCTTAGTTGTGATGCATATAATCCTCTACTAGCACAATCAGCCGGGTTATCTTCTGACTTTACGTATCTCCAACAGCTGGCAGGCATAACCTCCGTTGTCTTCCGGACCCTATTTGCTACGAACGGCTTCCATCGACTTGGTTCCCCGTTGAGCCACCCTAATACGACCATAGAGTCAACCCAACCGTATATATCCATTTGGTAATTCGGTAAACAATTTTTCACCTTATGCATGAGCCGACTTAATAGGTGAGCACCGCAAAGTTCTAATTTTGGGAGTGTTATGGTTTTACTAGCTGGTACGAGTCTAGCTTTACTCATGACAAAGTTAACGGATGTGGAGTCTCCTTTGGGGATTCTACAGTATACTACACATGCGTAAGCCTTGGTGGATGCGTCACAGAAGCCGTGGAGTTCAATGTTGTCAGCTTCTTTGGTTCCGAGCCATCTTGGTAGTTGGAGGTAGTTCATTTCCTGTATATCGGCCTTTATTTTCATCCATTCCTTACATATCTCTTCCGGTAATTTACTATCCCATTCTTTCTGGGTTTGCCAGACAGATTGAAAAAGCAGCTTTAATTTAGTGGTGAGTGGTGACAAAAAACCTAGTGGGTCGAACATTTTTGAAATATCCGATAACAGGGATCTTTTCGTAGGATGGTTATCAGAGAAATTATATTTTGGTGTAAAGCTAAATATGTCGTCCTTAGGAGTCCAACGTAGCCCTAAAGTTTTAGTTGGTTCATCTTGCGGCTGAAACTCGAAGTGGTCTTGGCTTTGGGATTGTTTTGGTATTAATTCCCTTATGTTTGATCTCCACTTTCTAAGGTTGAACCCGCCAGATTTGAATAATTGGATGAGGTCCTTTTGCAATGCTTCTCCCTCAGGGATACTAAAAACGCCGTGAAGGACATCGTCCATATACATCGACTCTTCTAGGACTTGAATGGCCTTGGTCTTCTGGTAGTTCGACCGCTCGTCACTAGCGAGTTGCTTCAAAGTCATCATCGACAGAAATGGTGCAGACTTGGTACCATAAGTGACAGTGGTTAGTTGGTATTCTTCGATAGTACTGGTGGGTGTGTTCCTCCAAACGATCCTCTGGTATTTCTGGTCATCTTCATGGATTCTGATTTGCCGATACATCTTTTCTAAATCTGCAACGAAGGCGTATGGGTACTGTCTCCATTTCAAAATAAGGGCTTGTAGGTCCTGTTGTAAATTAGGGCCTACTTCCATTAAGTCATTCAAACTGAAACCGCTGGTCATTTTGCTGGAAGCATTAAAAACGACTCTAAGAGCAGTAGTAATAGAGTCCAAACGCAATACGCCATGATGCGGTAGGTAACAAGAACGCGTCGAGTTACTGGCGCCGGCGGCTGGTTTCATGTGTCCTAAAGCGCGATATTCATTTATAAATAATGCATAATCTTTCGCTAATTGTTTATTTTTCGAAAATTTTCTTTCTAATTGACGAAATTGGGCGATCGCTAATGATTTGGAAGAACCCAATTTTTCTTCAAAATTTGGTTTAAACGGAATCCTGACATGGTATCGCCCTTCTTCATCTCTTCTGGTGGTTGATTTGTAAAACTTAATGCAGCGGTCGTCAGCTTCCGATAGAGATGGTTGTTGAGAAATATCCTCTATGTCCCAAAATTTATGTAGGTCGTCTATTTGGTTGATGACAACGTTACAGTGAAAGCTTTGTTGCATATTTCCGCATAATATCCATCCTAATTGCGTTTCCTGTGCCACGGGTAATAAAGGATTAATTTTTATGATTCCGCTCATAAGTATTAACGCATAAACGTCGACGCCTAATAATAAATCAATGGGTCGGCTTTCATAAAAGTGAGGATCGGCTAATGTTATGGTATCTAGATAGCTCCAAGATGGTTTTGGGAAGGACTGGTTAGGTAAGTGATGTATCAACTTATTCATGATAAACGTGTCAATACACAATGAAAAATCATTATGAAGGGAGGACATCTGTATGGTTAAGATGCCTTTACAATTATTTTCGTTAGTGCCGACCCCGAAGATGATTCCCTTGCATCGTTTTCGTGCTAACCCTAATCTTTGTGCAGCATTTTCCGTTATCAAAGACGTCTGGGAGCCCTGGTCGATGAGCGCACGCATGGTGAGTTGCGACCCATCTGCGGCCTGAACTCTGATCAACGCGGTCGCTAAGAGAGTATCTCTATCTGCTACACAATCCTGCGTCGCATGACATGATTTTCGGTCAATGCTCGTACTGGTGCTAGGTACTGGTGTTGCAACTTCTTTGTTTGTCGAAAACATGTTATGAATCAGCGAATTATGGTTTTTGTTGCAATAACGGCATGTTTTGTTGGATTGGCATTCTTTCCCTTGGTGATCAATTAAGCAATTTTTGCATAAATTAGATTTGGAAATTGTTTTTTGTTGAATCTCTGGCCTAGATTCACGGAAAGATTTGCAAAAATAAATTGCATGATTTTCTTTGCAATGAGGACATTTATTATTCGACACGTGTAACGACTTGTATGAAAATGGTTTGGTTGATTTGGTATGCTGGTTAGTGTGGGAATTTTGGTTAAATGGTTTCTTATACCGCGATTCTTCCTGTGGTGTTGGTTTGCTTGTTTCTTGTTTACGCCTGGAAACTTCTAGGGTGGTGAATTTTACTTCCAAAAACTGTAAAAAGTCCTTAAGAAGGGGCAATTCTCTCGGATTAGGAAGACTTTCCACGTAGTCGTTGAGGGACTCTGGGTCGAGTTTTTGAGACAACAAATGTACTATAAGCGGATCCCACGACGATGTGTCTATGCCCAATTTCTGGATCGCATGCAAACATTCGTTGGTGGTGTCGTGTAGGCGCTTGATTGCAGCGGTGGTTTGTACTTGGATGTTAGGAAGGCCTAATAGGGTGCTGAGGTGCGAAGTGAAAATTAATTTCTTGTTATTATACCGATGGTTAAGAATTTCCCACGATATTTGGTAATTTTCTGAGCTAATATTAAGATGTTGAATTAGCTTGTCTGCTTCGCCCTTCAGTTTGCTTTTTAGAAATTGGAGCTTTTGCGCGCTAGACAGAGACGGATTATTGTGAATGGTTTCCACGAACAGATCCTTGAATGATGTCCACTGCTGGTAACTGCCACTAAATGACGGTAAATCCAATTTTGGTGTGGATTTTTCTCGGTGTGACACGGACCACATTTTTTCGTTGATAGATCTTTTCGTATGCTTAAAGAGGTCTTCATATCGTGTGAACTGGACTTCGTAAGGTTGATGGTCACCTTCAAGTTCACTGTCGATCTCCCAATGCAGAGAATCGATGACTTCCCAACGAGAATGTAGCATCTTGAGAGCATCTTCAAATTCCCACTTGTCAGACAACACGTTTACGTCAATGCTAGAAATGGTTCGCGCAAATGCCTTAAAGTTACTGGTTTGCTTTCGCAATAAATCATCTAACCTACTATTCGTTCCCTCAGATTTTGAAGGAATAGACAAAGCTGGTATAGAAACCGAAGGAAAATTGAATGGGGTTGCTGGTTTAATAATAGGGGTAGATGGTTTAGAAGTTGGAATTGGGGTAGAGGGAAGCATTTCCTCTACCTGGTAACCCTGTAAAAATTGCTTAGTACTTTGATAAAACTCGCTAGTTCGCTCATAATTTCTCTCCTCAAAATATAAATGATTCCTATCCTCAATAAAATTACACAACTGCAAATGATTGGATTGAAACTCTTTCCAGTAACTATCAAGAGTCTCCAGCTTCCTCCTAATTGCATCTGGTGTTTTACGATCACGACCATCTTTCTTGAAATTAGTCAGCAGTTTATCCATGGCTGCCACGATCTGAGCCTGGGTTGCAAGTAAGCCCTCCATGGTTCTGGTGTAAGTTCAAACAAGTGATAAAAAGGAAAGATCTTACTTGAAGTACGGCTTACGCTGGCTGTGCGAGCTCTGGTTAGCTCAGCACTGGTTTTGGTGAACTGCTAGTGTAGCCTAGCAATGGTAATGGCCGGCTACGGTGTGAACTAGACCTGGTGACGCCTAGTTCTGGTAATCTGGTTCTGGTAACTTGCAACGATAGTTCGTAAGCACTGAACTGGTAATGTTCAAGGCACTGGTTCACTTAGTGTCTTCTCAACGAGTGTTTAAGTCCGCGCACCGAAAATACGTTTTAATACACACGCACACTAATTACACTCACTGTGGAAATAAACTAAGCAAAAGAAATCGAAGGACCATTAAATGTACGGGTTTGGTTTGTACATTCCTGTGGTGAGCTCGACAACTCGACCTAAAGCCCACCTTCCAGGTGGTAGATTGGCGTCATTTATAATGACGATGTCATCGATCTTTAGACTTTCACTAGGCTTTCTCCATTTACATCTTGATGTCAACTGGGATAGGTATTCCATTTTCCATCGGAGCATTCTAAAGTTGACAAATAAAATTTTTGGGCAATTTACTTAATTATTATTTTCGTAGAAAGCTTAAACATCGTATAAAATAAATTGAGTAAAATCGTTTTCAAGTTATGGCGTAGATAACCAAGGGAGATAGGCATTTTTTTTAAATACGATTTTGTATTTAAATTGGGTAAAAGCCATCCATGAAGTATTATTGCATTCGAATGTGTTTACAGATATGGCCGTAAGGTGATCATCGTGGCCACACCGCTGGCCGTCGGCGTAGCGGGGCTAGTGAAGTCGTTTTCCGTCAACTACTGGATGCTGTTGGTGTTTGAATTCTTGGAGACGGCGCTCGGATATGGAAACGCTTCTCTGGTGCTTTGTTAGTACCTACGCTTTGCATATTAACATCATTCTCATTGATACTTCAGGACATCGTCTAGTCTGGTGGAGTCATTTTTCTGTCAATCACTGGATGCTGATTGTGTACGAGTATCTGGAACAGCTATCGGCTACGGGAACGCTTATCTGGAGCTTTGTGAGGTTGCTTTTAAAATGAACATCGTTGGTATCTTCAAAACTAAACTTTAGGGTAACATACACTTCTTTTACGTATGGGAAAAGCATAATAAAATTTATTTTATTGTTTACTATAGAAGATCAATCAAAAGCCAGTTTTAATTGGAAGATGAGTAATGATTACCTAGCTTCGTGAGAATTTGAAATTACGGCATGTTGCTGAAAAATAAGCATAACTTCTACGTAATTTCTTTCCATCGAATTACCACAAAAGACCTTAATTTCAAATTGATATTAAGTGTTACAAATTATACAAATTTTTTTGTTTTAGCATTAGAAACCGTGAGTCAGAAGCGGCGCGTCATATTCTCGTGTATTTCCGACATGATGTCCAGCTTCGGTAGCGCCTTTTTTGGCCTCATCGCTTGGAAGGTTGGTTGTTGAATTAAGTCATATAGAGCTTTCTTAGCATGTAAACTGACCCTCGACATACTCTTATAGGGGTGAGTCAGCCCGTCAATACGAACAACGTTTCCTATGGGATCAACGCTGAGAACTCAAAACAGAAACTCAGACATTTTCATATACAAGTGTTCAGTGGCTCCAGGCCAATTAGTATGGGAAAAAAAAATAATTCGAGATTCCAGCATGGTTCCATAAGAAAAGTTCTTCTATTACCGGTCTGAGTCATGAGCCATCTCTTGATGCCGAGGGTCAGTTTACACGCTCCATATTTCATCGTCAAGAAACGTTGTTAATTGTAACACAAGTTTTACAGAAAACCAATATAAAATCAGTGTATAAATAGTGACGAATGTACCACACCCCTTTCAGGTTCCCTACTGGCGCCACTTGATGCGGGCCATATACGCGCCTCTCCTTGTCGTAATGTTCTACATCTTCCTGGTGGACGAGGGCGTGCGCTGGCTGCTGGCGCACAACAAGAAGGACGAGGCGGTCAGGGTGCTGAACAAAGTCGCCAAGATCAACAAGATCACGCTGTCCAGCAAGTCGAAGGAAATGCTCACTAGTATCACCGAAGAGAGGACCAAAGCTGATGAGGTAAGAAACGTTTGACTATTATACATAGATAATCTGGTGTTACACGCATCAGCCTTTGCCGCAATGTGTGTGATATAGCGCAGCGGGAGCAAATAAATACCCTAAATGAAGGCCGTTAATTAATTTAATAACAAAAGTGATAATCCAAGCGAAGAGAGGCAGTAACCGTCAGTAGGCTAGGCTGGTATTGCTCAATGCATCAGTCTTCTTGTTAACATATTGTCTGGTTAAGTTAATGATGCGGATACGGTCAGGGCGATGCTAAATGCATTCGTTCCTATATAGCAACAGATTAAGTAGACAGCACAACCGACATCAATTTAAGACTAAATATCTACGAATAAGTATTCGTAGCTAAATAGGAATGAGAATCACAGGTACACAACGAACCATTTGCATCATTATGTCATGTTTTGATTTCAACTATTTGATTTATTTGTTAGGCCGGGAGTGATAATATATCTAATACAAACTTAACTAAACCTGCTGTAATCTGGTCACTAGGAAATAACCAATTTCGCAAATAGTAAATGCTAACTGGTAAATAAATACCATTTTTGTAAACCGAATGTTTTCATGAAGCATATTTTTGCTGTATTTTATTCGGCAGGCATATCTTAATTATTGCGTCTTTTTTTAAAGTTTCTATCAGTGCTTGGGTTCTAAGTAGTAGTGTTTCCGCTAACTACTAATTTATTCGGGCTTTGAAACATTCTAGCTTCCAGTCAAAGAGATTTACATCAATTCACGTGATCGTCATTGCTGAAACCGTTTCTAACAGTTACCTAAACTTAAACAATAAAGATATGTATTACTCAATTTGGTCTCGGAAAATCTCTTGTTTTTATAAAATTTATATATTTTCTCTGCCTATATCGTAACGGGAATATGTGATATTACTGTATAAATGTCTGTATGATTCCAGGCCGGCCAGCCCCCGCCGGAGAAACCTCATTTAGCCTCCGTGCTGCGCTCAAAGAAGATGCTCCTGCGCGTCGCGCTGATCGCGGGCTGCTTCTTCTGCGGCATGTTCGTGTACAACGGTGCCATCGTCAACAGCAGCACCATCTCGGGCGACAAGTACCTCAACCTGTCCGTGCTGCTGCTCGTCGCCGTGCCGACTCGGGTCGTCACCGCCTTGACGCTCACCAGGTTCGGCCGGAAAGGCCCCATCTGCGTGTCGTACGTTCTGTGTGCGATATTCTTCATTGTATCTGCTGTTGTGCCTAAATGTAAGTCATCATCGCTTTTTTTTTCATCAGCCGCACGAAGTTCTCTGCTGGACAAAGGCCTTCCACAATGATTACCATCATTATGAGCGTTTTGCAAACTCATCACGCTTTATATTACGGGTTAAGTACTCATAATAATAGTAACTCGTAGTAATACTCTTATATCGGTTCGGACGCTGCTGCACTTTGAAACCCTCTTTTGGGTACGGAAATATGAGGAGTTTGTGTTGGTCAGGGGATAAAGGTATTAGGGATGCTACTTACTCAAATAGATTCCCAAGGATGAGAAAGAAACAGCTCGGGAGGTCGGGCGCATGACCCATACTTAGGTACCTATGATGCCATACTTACAACTGAACAATGAAAAAAAAAAGAAAAGTAAAAAAGAAAGATATCCCGATCCCAACTAATATTATAAATGCAAAAGTGAGTTTGTTTGTTTGTTTGTTACACTTTCACGCCTTATCTACTGAACCGATCATCATGAAATTTTGCATAGACATAGGTTAGGGTACCAAGAAGGACATAGGCTATATATTACGCGGGCGAAGCCGCGGGTAACAGCTAGTATAATATAATCATTAATCATACAAAGCCCTTCAGGCGAGTAGGCGACCTATACCGTTGAAAAGAGTTTCTTCTCTGCAGTGGTCGTTTCCGAAATGCTAGTAGTCTGTAGCTTTTGAACAATAATTAGTAAATGCATTATACTTAATAAGATAATTTTAAATAAGATTTGACGTGAAAAAGTGCCTGCAAGGGCCTACTTTCTGAATAAACGTTTTAAATCTTTTTGAACTACCGAACAGGCAGTTAATGATGATACCCCTGACCATGTAAGTGTATTAGATTTATAAGTTTGATTTTAGAATATAGTTAGAAACTTTATTAGGTACTGACTTCTCTTTATTGTCAACTAGTATAAAAACACGGCTTTACTCACGTTTCATTACGTCGGATCCGCCGATTAGTTTCGGTCTGTTACAAAGACCATCATCGGGGCGAGTGAGAGGGGTGGCGACACGACGGTTACGCTTCCCTCAAAGCAAACGTAAGTAAAGCCGTGTTTTCATAATGAATTTATCTCGCGTAAGTTTTAATATTATTATTGTCAACTAGTGTTTATTTTATGACTATTACAATCAGTCGTTTAACATTTCAGCGTGGGCGTGGGCGTCGGTGACATTGTACGTGTTTGGCAAGATGTGCACCAACTACGGGTTATTCTCCATCAACGTGGTGGCGCTGGAGGTGTTCCCTACCACGTCGCGCAACTCGCTCCTTAACATGGCCACCACCGTGGGACGGCTCGGCTCCGTTCTGGCGCCCCAAGTGCCACTGCTGGTAAAAATATACATTTATTTCATAAATTTACCACGGGTTTCAGCACTAGTGTCAGCAGAGCTAAATCTGTATCGTATTTTAAAAAGATAAACAATCGTAAACGCGCTCAGGATGGTGTTCGATGTGCCACGCACTCGCGCCCACAGCGAGGCGCACCTTTTTCTGACGATGGTATAGAAGCAGTCAGTATGCGCCTCGGAAAACATAGTTGACGCGCTGCAGAAACGCGGTAACCGGAACAAGATCCTGAACGCGTTTTTGTATTGAACGCTTAGAGCGCTGTATGCCTGCCGTGTGAAGTTGACCGTATTAGCCAGAACAGTCAGAGGATTTGGCCTACACTCTCCACGCTGGCCAAACGGGAAAGGTCTCTTTGATGTTTATAAGCTTTGTTTAGCTTGTGTGTCTAAGGTATCTACGAGAAGACTTGGAGTGGTTCTATTCTTCTCTGCCGGGAACCACACGGCTAAAAAAAATAAGTAGGTAATAAATAAAACTATTTTGTGTTTAACAGGAGCAGTACCTGTCGGGACTACCAAGCATCGTGTTCGGCGTGATGTCGCTGTGCTCAGCCGTGCTGACGTTACTCTTGCCCGATACGAGTCGCGCGGCACTGCCCGACCACGTGGAAGATGCCGAGAAGATCGGCGAAGAGGAGGTCGAACACACACACGACACACCTAACAAGGACGAGGAAGCTGTCATCGAACAAACACTCGGCACGCCTTACATCGTCAGTAAAGTGGCTGATAGCAAGGATCAGGAGAACCTGCGATGACCCTCGAATACGCGAGATCGGAAAATGTCTAGTGATTGAACTCTGAAAAGTGATAGGATATGTTGACGATCTCAATGGACTGTGTTTATAACGAACTAATGCGGAGCCAAAAATGTGTTTCGGTCGCCACAGATTCAATAGATAGGTTCAGAATTTTACCTTGTAAGGAAATTACCTACCTGAAACCAGTATCTAAGACTAAGTAAAATTGACTGTGTACTAAAATTAATATAAGGGAATAAGTTGCGTTTCAATAAAAGATGTGCTGTGCATAGCGAGGCTGTGATAATGCGTGCCTGACAATGTCAAAACACATTTCTCTGTAAACTTTCTATAGGTACTAAGGAAAAGTAAGCGATGCCATTGGAGGTTCTTTTTTTCTAGCGCACATCCTAGCTAGTCGACCTTTTACTATTTATTCCATTGCCCTGTTGGAGAATATTGATAGAGACTGTACATTTACGAATGTTAGATACAAAGTACGTTGATAAACGATATACACAGATTGATCTTCACCATTGTTTTTCCAAAAAATTTTGACAAATTCTTAAACTGCCGATTTTCCATAGATTTTCCATAGCCGTACAATAATAGAGTGCTATTCCATACAATAAACGCAAATCACCACCATCCTTTACACTTGATTTACAGTACCCGGATTGATAGCTCGATTAGTTGTCATTTTAGTTTGCAGATTAATCCTAATTTACAGCACGCATACCAGCAAAACATTATGCCATAAGCAATAATCTTTTATACATTGAAATAATCACACCTAATCGACATGGAATACGCCAGCAACCAAATTAAAATTTCAAGCTAAGTGTCGTAATTATAAATATGTAACTCAAAGACATTAAAATTGTCTACCCTCTGTAGCTCATTAGCCACTTTGGTAGAAATTAGGTTCATGGCGATTGCAACACATGTTCGCCTGTTTGCGGTGAAGCGATGGCCTTATTGTAGTTTTTTTTATATCTGTGATTTTATAGCCATACTTTACGATAATCTCAATTAGGAATTAAGATAATGTATCATGTGTCTTGTTTTTACGCTCTTGTGTTATCGCCAATGTAATGATATTATATTTTAAGTAAGTAACTTTTTAAATATCCGAATTTATTAGTAGGTAGCTTTTGTGTACACAAGTTTAATAATATGAACATAAGTGACTTCATAACATACCATTAAATAATATTTATTAATAACTTATTTTATTTTCAACATCTAATTCCACAACCAATATTACAAACGACAATCTGGCCGACGAGATCAGCCAATATGAAGTCACTCTTCAGGGCGAGTGACAAATCATCATGATAAGACTTACTCACGACCATCCCTCGATCAGTAGTTTTAGTAGCTACCTAAGTGACCCTTTCCCTATTCATTAATGGAAATCCATGAGTAGAGCTGAACAGGTATCAAAAGATTTCATCCGTCTTGAGAAGTTGTAAAAAAATGTAACTATGTTTTCGCGATTGTTGCCTACACATTTAAATAAAATTGTTTTAATACGGTTCTTACCGCGTTTATTACATTATTTATACACCTAACGTTTCGCACACTTTTCAGTGTTCGTGGTCGCAGGTAGACTAAGTTGACATTTGTCTAATATTTTATAAGAACTGAAAAATCTACCGCCTAAAATATTTCGTTCCGGATGTACGCAGTATTAGCTCACGGTGTCTGAAGGTCCTGCAATCTTCTGCTTAGCTTGAGATTTGATTAAATTGATGACCGGATCCCAAGCTGGTGGTAACTGCCAACCATCCTCTCTTATACGGGTACCGATGTACCGAAAAGAACAAATTGCTGACATGAAGAATAGGCGCTCAACGAAGTCTGCAGCCTGTGTAAATTTTCACAGATAAATTTGCGGGAAATTGCTAGTTTTAAATAAATCCGGAAAAGCATCAATTCGCGTGCCATTGGGATTATCTACAATTTGATAAGAGGTACTCACATGTTCGGAATTATTGTTTGATATTTTTAAATACAGCAATGAATATTTACTTGCGATAAACTCGTAGATGTATGTGCCATTATCTTTGCCCGCAACTGCATTCGTGTATTTTCATCAAGAACCGAATTTCTTGATAGAAGGTTGAATACCAAACGTACTCGAAATGCAGCAGTTTTATGTTGCGATGGGCAGACTAAGCGGTTAGATTCTTTAGCTGAAAGATTGTTTTAATTTTTCACAAAGTGTGATGTATTTCCAAGAGCAATAGTGAAAAGTGAGATGAAATTTTGAAAATTTACCCTTTTAAATTTATCTGATCAAGACTTTGGCTCAGAGGCACGTTATTTGCGATACTAAAAAAGTTTTCATTGATCAATTTATCGCCAGAAAAATGAAATTAAATTTATTATTTAGCGGCGGCGGCGGAAAACCTCAAACGGCGCAAATATGAATGTATTGGCAACAATTATATATTTGAACCGTTTGGGGTTGAAACTCTAGGGCCGTGGGGACCCTCGGCACATAAATTATTCAATGCCATCGCCACAAAATTAATAGAGGTGTCTCATGACCAGAGGGCTGGCTTATATTTTGGCCAAAAGATTAGCATTGCCATACAACGTGGCAATGCTGCCAGCTTTCTGGGCACGCTACCACGGGGCAACGAGCTGCCAGGCCTATTTTATTTGTAAATAGTAGTTTTAGTTTTTCTGTAAAAATAATGTGTACTTACTTTTAAGAAACCTATATAAAATAAAGATATTTCTCTCTGAAAAAAAAAATTATCGCCATCAATAAATTCATTCTTAAATAATAATAAAAAAATATAACATATTTAACTTAGATAAGGGCTGGTTGATAAAGTATCTAATCAATCATATAAAATAATCACGAAAATCCGTTTTCCGTACAACATCACATACAAAAAAGAACTAGATCTGAATTGGTCTTCCATAGTACTGAGTCGTCATAAATTCTGAGAAGAAGGATGTACTCCCAGTGAAATTGAATTTAGATGACTGTACCAATAATACTAAATCTTCAATTATTTACACTTGTTGATGATACTTTAGCCGATATAAAAAAATGTGTTTAAACCTCTAGCCAACAAGAGGGGGGGTCTCATAAATTTCAGCTAGTCTTCATATAATTTCCCAGGTAGTATTTTGATTTATCTAAAACATAAATATGTATAATGCAGTTTACTAAATATTTACCTGAGTGTAAAAGCCTATCTATAGTATATTTTTGCGCACATACATTCAATATCGTAAATATATATATGTGCCGTGTGGTTCCCGGCAGAGAAGAATAGGACTACTCCAAATCTTCCCGTGGATGTCGTAAAAGGCGACTTAGGGAACTCAAGCTGAACAAAGCTTATAAACATCAAAGAGACCTCTCCAACCCGTCTGGCCAGCGTGGAGAGTGTAGGCCAAATCATCTGCTTTGGCAGTACAGAGAGGGTCGGGCTCCTGCAGTGGAGACTGATAGGGACCTGATGATGATGATGATGAAATATAACAAACGAGCACAGAAGCAATATCGACGTCTTAATAAGATCTAATAAACACTTGTCTGGGACTTATCAACCCATTGTTACGGTATTACCAATACCAATATTTGTTTAGCTAAGTGATTGTAAAGAGTTAAATCTGAAAACATTTCTCAGAATATTCAGTCGTGAACTTCGCTCGTAGGTTCAAGTCTTCTCTTCTCTATTCAAGGATTTAAGTTAGCTAAACTTTGATTTTCAAAAATGATTATATAATTAAGATTCATTTTTAATGAAGCAGCAAAAATTTGTTAGGTAATATCAGTTGAACACCTTTATTTCACATAGCAGTAACTAAAGGTGTATTTTATATATTTCATCTATTTCCAGCTAAACTAACTAGGTATGTAAACAACTATCTAGCCAATATAAATACGCCACAAAAGTTATTACACGTAGGATGACTGCCTGCAATCTCTCATTTGCAAATTCTTCAGTTCGTGGGTTTTAAATTTGCAATATGATTCTTGGTAGGTAAGCATGTGATAAATATTACATCTTTATAATTTATTTAAACGTAGATATCAAAATTAATCCTGATATCGGTTTGTCGCAAATTAGATTAGCTGGTTTACGATGTGAACTGAAACATAAGCCACTCAGCTCGGGCGACCCGCCTCGCCCGACCGTCTTCACGAGAAGAACAAAAGACAACAGAAATGTCTGAAAGTCGGAAAGGAAGCGCAGTGGGTGCGCCTGAGGAGGCTGCAGTTAAAGAAGAAAGAAAAGACAGCGTGAAAGATATCCCTGCCACACACAGTAGTAGGAACGGTAGCTTCTCTGAAAATAAAGCCAATACAAATGGCAGAAAAGTTAGCATAGATGTGGAAAACTTGCCAAACGGTGCCGGCGACAGGAAACCTAGCATGCCTGGTCCAGGGAGCAGGAAGGGCAGTCGGAAAGGCAGTGTTTTCGAGAAACCCATTGATTTTGACCACGTTTTGGTGAACGAGTTGGGTCAGTTTGGACGCTTCCAGATCTACAACATGCTGCTAGTGGCCGTTCCCATCATCATGTCGGCTTTCATGAGCGAGTACATCTTCTCAGCAGCTGCAATACCTCACAGGTATGTTCCTTTTATTAGATAAAGCCCTATAATTAGCACATGTTCTCATTGTAGTACAGGCAGAAACACACAATCTGGTTGATTTTTTAATCCGATATAACTATGCATTTGACTGATGTCATATTGAGTAGTACTTTGCAAAGAAACTTAAGAAGCAAAGAAAAGAGAATGTGAAACGTGTCATCCATTGCATAAACATTAACAAATCATTTTTACAAAATAAAAATAATTGCTCAACTTAAATATAGTCAAAAATAGACAAGTTTCGGGAATGTAAATTTGAAACGTGGTAAAAATAATTTGACAAAAAATCTAGATGCCTGATCCCAGAATGCGGGGAGACGAGCGCCAACGCAGTCTACGACAGCCCGGGCGTCGCCGCCGCCTTCCCCTCCGGCGAAAGTTGCGAGCGCTATGTGCCCCTCGCCAACGGGACCCTCAACTCCTGTCCCGCCTCACTGTTTGACCAGAGCAACACCATCTCTTGTGACGGCTTCGTGTATGATAGGACCAACTCTGTTGTTTATGACGTAAGTATTAAGACATGTGCGTTAACGAAATCCTCAACTCCTTTGCTGCCTCACTCTTGACAACTTCGAGTATGATAAAGGCAATTTTGTGGTTTTTGATGTAAGGATTTATGAAGCGAACTTTGGGAATAGTTGTACTACCCAATTCAGTTTTTAGAAATCTTGCATATTTTTGTAAGCCAATTAACAATGCAATAAAGATAAAAGAAGTTAATGGGTGTGTTTTATGATGAAGAACTTCTCGATGCTGAACAACTTGGTAAAAACTGTTATAGTATGAATACGCCAAAAATAAAAAATATAGGATTTGAAGGATTTTCTGAAATAAATCTGTCATTTCTCCTTACAGTTCGATCTCGGGTGCCAAGACTGGCTGCGTGCGCTGGCGGGTACCCTTAACAGCGTGGGTACTCTTCTGGTGCTTCCATTCACGGGCTACGTGTCCGACCGCTTCGGCCGCCGCGTAGCGCTCATCATCAGCGTGTTCAACCTCGCTCTCATCGGTCTCATCCGTGCCTTCTCCATCAACTACCCCATGTACCTCGCGCTACAATTGCTGCAAACTACTCTGGGAGCAGGAACTTTCAGTTCTTCTTATATCATCGGTATGTACAACGAACTTCAAAGGATATTCTTAGTGGTCTCTACAATATATAAAAAAGTCACCGATACATGCGCGTTTGCAATGTTTGATACTTTTCGTGTCGATATTGACTGGCCTACTAGTCAAATTCAAAGTCAAAGGCATACAGAACTCAATAAATGTACTTGTCAATAACTGAATAAATCGAAGCATCACACGACGTTCGTCATACATCGAACACTCAGTAGGTCTGCCTATTTTGTAAATCGAACGTTCAAAATATTTAATGTTGACTTGATTGACGTTTTACGAGTATAATTATAGCACAAGATATATATACAAGATTCTTTGCCTATGCGAAAAAGACATTTAGATTTTTGAGACAGACATTAAGTATAGTTACTGTTTACTTATTAATGCGAAAGTTTATGTAGATGTGGAGCACCATAGACAGCAAAATTTGGGTTGAAAATATTTTATAATTCTTTCTTTTCAGTGACGGAGTTCGTCGGTCCCAAGTACCGTGTTATAGCAAGTGCCATCTGTTCCGGCATGTTCGCGGTGGGACAGGTCGTGCTGGGAAGTGTCGCGTGGGTCGTCCAGCCGTGGCGGTACATGATCATGGCGCTCCACATTCCTTGCTTCCTCATCATCATCTACTACTGGGTGCTCAACGAGAGTGTGCGCTGGCTGCTTTCCAAGGAGAAATTTGTTGAAGCTAGAGCTATTTTGGAGAAAGTAGCCAGGATAAACAAGAAGCAGATTAGTGAAAAATCTATGCACACCCTAATGAACCCCCCGCCACCACCACCTGCTGAAGTGAGTATAACTATTGCATGGTCGACAGACCCTAAGAAAATGGGCATGCAGGTGAAAATATACTTTATCAAAATAGTCACCTTTGTCGCATAGACTATGATCTAGATTCTTCAGATTTCCGCCCGTTTCTTCGATCGGTTTTTACAATCAGCGCAGTAAAATAAGTAAATGGTAGTTCCTATAGGTAGTAGGTACGTTATGATGTCTTTTGAATTCTTTAAAGCCTTATCGAAGACAAATGAAAGATGTCTTCAAATATTATGTCCGCAATGTGCATCAATGATATTTTTCATTTGCTAAACGTTTTTATTATATTTTCTAATACTTTTCTATTTCATCTAAGTTGGCAATACGGAAAAACCCATTCGCAGTTGTGTTGTTTTACCTAAGGCTCGGAATCCACATATGCATTTACGCTGTCTAGTGATTTACCTATAACATGGTATCTTTTTATTATAGGAGGAGGGTCCAGGCGTCGTTAAAACAATCTTAAGTTCCCGCGTGTTGCTGCGTCGCGTCTGCACCACGCCGATCTGGTGGATCACGACGACTTTCGTATACTACGGGTTGTCTATCAACTCCACCAGCTTGTCGGCCACCAATATGTATCTCAACTACATCTTAACCTGCGCCATCGAGATCCCTGGTTACTTTACCGCCATCTTGATTCTGGACCGCATTGGCAGAAAAGGCACGCTGTGTTGCGGGTACTTCCTTTGCGCTGCTTGCAACATTGCCTTCTCTTTTCTCCCTGATAGTAAGTATATTTTTACCTATAATCCTCGTACGAGTGTTTGAGTGTTGACAAATTTAAATACTGAACGACTGATTTTGATAAAATGTTTCGGATAGAATTTTGTTTGCATATTTCAATGTGTTTCTGTTTGGTTCGAAAACACAATTAGATCCAGTAAGTGGCGTTCCTGTTAACGAATCTGATTTGCCAAACAATGGATTGGGATGAAATATTGTGTGTATATTTTAATGGATCCCTGGATAGTTTTAAAACACAATTGAATTCGGTAGGTGGCGCTGCTAACGATATGTTACTACATTTCATTTTTAGATATCAAAAACAACATATAAAAATGAAATTGTAAAATTTGAAACATCATATTTGATGTGGTGCTGCTTTTCCGGGCAGGACGAGTTTGATTCTTAGCTATAAAAAACGAAGTATGTTACCAGGGATATGCTCAGACATAAACGGCGGGCAATATTGTAAAAAAAAACTGTTTTTTTCATCGGTTAGGTATCTATATGGCTTTGATAATATTAAAATAAAGCGATTTAAAGCTTTAAAGAATTATTCGTTGAACTACTAATCAACATGCTAAGCCAACACGTCTTTTAATCGCAAATATTTTTTTATTCATTCATTGACTGATTTAGATACCCGCTATCTAATGTACTTAATTTGAATTTTATCCTATTTTATCTAAACAATCTGGTTATAATCGCAATACTTTGGATTTTGTCTCTACCACAATAATTACCTATATCACGAACGTTATCTCTGAAAAGCATACTTACACCAATCTAAACTCTTTAGTACCTAGCTACGAGTATATACCGACCTGACCGTATATATTTATATCCAAGAAAGTATAAGATTTTTTTCTATACTCTAGAAACGTATTGGTTTAAAAAAAAGGTACTGTCCTAACTGGTTGTAATTTGCGTATAATACTTTCCATCCTCTCTATTTCCTGAAAGAAATGCCATGAGATTATCACCGTGCTTTTCTTTGCTTAAAAAAGAAACAAGTTTCATATTGCCTAGGTCTCATGAAATAAATTTTATCTCTAAACTATGTATGCGAAAAAATTATAATAGCTAGTTTCAGATATAATCGAACTTGGTTCCTAAATTTGACGACCGTACCTAAATCTTATATGATGTAATTAAAATTTGTTAATTCCAGCGCTCCCTACCCTCAGCCTCATAATCTTCCTACTCGGCAAGTTCGCTATCTCGGTGGTGATGACGTCGATGTACCTGTACACGTCGGAGCTGTACCCCACGCAGTTCCGCCACTCGCTGCTGGCCTTCTCTTCTATGATCGGACGCATCGGCTCCATCACTGCGCCTCTCACGCCTGTTCTTGTGAGTGTTCTTTTTATTTATTTCTGCTGCTTCTGCAAACGCATCATCTCTGTGGTGACGACGTCGGTTAAACTCGCCTGACAAACATTATCGTATCCATTTCGGGAAATTAGCGGCTGAAGCACAAGGACAACACCTGGATAGAGTCTGACGGTCAAAGGGAATACGATTTTTTTTTAGTATAATCTGATCAAACTCATTACTGGATTTATTCCTCAATGATCAAACGCATCGGATCTATCACTGCTATCATGTCTGTATTTTTTTAATATATATTTTTTTATACCTTACTGATGATTCTTCCAATCACTAGGTATCTACTAGAACCTGGATGACCGATTTGGCTTGTTAAACTTTTGTAAAAGACCTATATACATACCAATATTGTTAAAAAGTGTTACTTTCAGTATTTTTCTTTGTTAATATGACATTTCTCCTATTTCGCTTACGATCTACATTCCATTCTTACCTATCTGGTTGATGTTTGTCTACGCAGAAAGATTGGTCCATAAGTCCCCTTACGTCACTTTCTATTACACGTGATTTTCATTTCTTTCCGTGTCTATTATTGTGTGCTATATTGTCTAAAAAATAACATTACATTAAAATAATGTAACTTTCATGCCTAGCTGTTTTCCTGTTTTATTTAGATGTTTTTCCATTTAGTCATGAATATTTCCATGATCCCTTTTCCAGGCAAACTACTGGAGCGGCATCCCCACGATGATGTTCGGCGTGATGGGGCTGCTGTCGGGCGTGCTGGTGCTGACGCAGCCCGAGACGCTGGGCACGCGCATGCCCGACACGCTGGCCGAGGCCGAGGCGCTCGGCACGCCGGAGTCCAAGCTCAGGCCCGACGAATGATGCTCTCACTAGAATTACTCAAATATAGTTTTTATATCTCTTTGGTTAAGGACCATTTTGTTTTATTTATCCCTTTTTGCCTAAAAAGAAAATAAGGAACTGGGAGAAATAGACATCATTGAAGTGTCCTCTCCACTGACATTGCATCGCCTAGGACGCAGTTAAGGAAGTGTAGGGTTGGCTAGGACCTACACCACCCTCTCGACCTAACTGACTTGATCTACAGGAACGACTAGTCAATACATATGGAGTCAGCTCGGCTGCAGGAGCTTGTCGCATTTTCAAGTTGCACCTTACTTGCGCCTAACGGGAACTCCTCGGGGTGAGGGAGCGCTTATTTAGTGGCGGCACTTACTCGCCACGTCACAGGATCGTTGACGAGTTTAGTAGCACTTTATAGACGAGCCTGTCGCATCAGACGCGCCACTACACTCTGATGATCACTGCCGCTGTTTAATCGGGGACTGCTTATTGGGTATTCGCAGCTGACCACCATATCTGGTGGTCGTTCCCTATTCGCCACCTGTGGACCCCGCTAGTAGCCTACAGCTCAGCCCTAGAAAATAGACAAGCGTTGGATGAAAGAAGGGTAAGAAATGTAGCAAGCCAAAAATCAAGCTGCTTTTAATATAATTAGGTAAAGTCTACGGCTAGATGTGGTACCCGCTCAATGCTTGGAAGATCAATTGTTGGATTTGTCTCTATGATTCTGCGACTACATAAATAATCAAAGGCTATATATTGTCTCAGGGCAACGCTTAATAAATATATTTTTTAAGTGCAAGCAAATTTCGAACCGAAGCGCCAAGCGGACAAGTCATTATGATTGAAATTGTATCGCATTAGACAGGCTGTTGTTAAGCATTTTATTCGGTTTTTCCAGTCCAGATGTCTGTCCACCAGTCTGATCTTAAATCTTGCATTCCTATTTAAATTAAATGGGAACAAAATGATGTCAACAGGTTTAACGGATTATGAAAGACTCGCCAAATTTTGCAGGAAAAATGATTCCAAAAATGTTGCTAAATGAAGGAGTAGTAGTAGTGTGAGTTCATATTTAACTCAGAAGTATTATTATAGGAAAATATACAGCATGTGCTTTGAACTCTCTGTAGTATTCTTATCTAGCAAACCGGGTCCATAAACGAAATCACCGCAGTTCAGGAGCGACTGCACCAAGGACCCGCAAGTCTCATGGGAACTTTCTTTGTTAGTGAGTTTTTAATCTTATAGAGGGGTCAAGGGGTAAAAGCAATGCCTGCCACTGAGCCGAAAGCATGAAACCAAAATAATCAAGGTCAATACTATTTTAGTAGGAATTGGATTGATGACGTCGTTTTAATTTATTTGTTTATAATATGTATATGTAACTTGTTTGTATGACCAGGATTAATTAAGATAACTATCGCAAATAATCCTGATATCGGTTTGTCGCAAATAAGATTAGCTGCTTTATGATGTAAACCGAAACATGGGCCACTGAGCACGTGCGTTCTGCCGCGCCCAACTGTCTTCACAAGAGGAATAAAAAAATTGCAGAAATGTCCAAAAGTCAGGAAGGGAGCGCTGTGCTTGAGGACACTGCAGTTCTAGAAGAAAGGAAGGCTAGTGTTAAAGAAATCCCTCCCACACACAGTAGTAGAAACGATAGCTTCTCTGAAAATAAAGCCAATATGAATGGCAGAAAAGTTAGCATAGACGTTGAAAACTTGCCCAACGGTGATAGAAAACCTAGCATGCCTGGTCCGGAGAGCAGGAACGGCAGTCGAAAAGGCAGTGTTTTTGAGAAGCCCATCGACTTTGACCACGTCTTGGTGAACGAGTTGGGTCAGTTTGGGCGCTTCCAGATCTACAACCAGCTACTAGTCGCCGTCCCTATCATCATGTCGGCTTTTATGAGCGAGTACATCTTCTCGGCAGCAGCTATACCTCACAGGTATGTTCTATTTATTGCATAAAGTCCTGCAATGAGTAAAGGTACTATTGTTACCTATTAATAAGGCTGATAGTTTGCAATTGCGTCTTGTTCATTGACATTTTTGAGCTATTTAGTGTCCAAAGACTTCAAACGTATCACTGTATATGTATTAAGTATTTAAATAACGTATAGTCATTGTATGAATAAGATTCTGGGGAGACAATTTGAAACTTCATTAAAATATCAAAAATCGGCCAAGTGCGTGTCGGGCCACGCGCAGTGTAGGGTTCCGTCGTTGCGTGATGACAACTTTGAGTTCACACTGTTCACACTCGCACCTCATAGTTTAACGACCAAAAACATTTAACAATGAAAATTGTATGAAATTTTACATTTTCGAGTACATTTTATAAGTTGGTTGTCTATAACTTTTTAGTTCGTTCTAAATACTCAGTTCTGATAGTTTTCCTTTCAACTTCAGTATATATACTACTGCTGTAATTTTTTTCACGTATCCGTCTACATAACCGTTTAGCAGATAGAGGGGGCTATATTTTCAAAGACCTATTTAACGATACCCAACACGATGGGTTTGTATAGAAAAAAAAATATTACTCCCTCTTTACTTGTACGTGAGCTACCCTAAAAAAAATTTTTTTTCAAGATTTTTTTTTTATCAGTTTATGGGCATCTCTGAGTAAAACCGCGGACGGACAGACATAGCCAAACTATAAGGGTTCCTAGTTTACTACGGAACCCTAAAAATTAATTGACAAAAACATCCTAGATGCCTGATCCCCGAATGCGGAGAAACCAGCGCCAACGCTGTCTACGACAGCCCGGTCGTCGCCGCCGCCTTCCCTTCCGGCGAGAGCTGCGAGCGCTACGTGCCCCTCGCTAACGGGACCCTCAACTCATGTCCCGCCTCGCTGTTCGACCAGAGCAACACCATCTCTTGCGACGGCTTTGTATATGATAGGACCAACTCTGTTGTTTATGATGTAAGTAACGAAATCTTTAACTCTTAACTCATCTCGCTGTGTCCACCTACTTTCATGACTCTGTCTCTTGCAAAGTCTTCGTATGAACTAACTTTATATTTTATTAGTATGTAAATATTAAAAGAGAAATCATTAATGTTGACGTTTTTACATTGATAAAAATACCTATCATAAGTGATATGCATTTAAGGATAAAGAAATTCAAACCCTGTCATAAGGTAACCAATATACAAGATACAATTGTATAGTGGCGATCCCTCACAAGCTACATCACAGAAAGCTACACTTACAGTGTATCCATATTAATCTTAGATATTCATTATCTCTATGAATGGATTAACTGCACAGTCTAATCACAATATTATCAATCAAGCGAATTCTTTAGATTTTGCGATAAAAAAAAACATCTATTTTCTTTATGTTAACCTTGATAGAAGAAGTCAATAAACAAGAGCTTAAAAATGCTAAACAACTCGGTCACAAAATGTTACAGCATGAATACTGTCAGAATAAAAATTGTAATTACAATGACATATTTGTAGAAACACGTGAAAATAAATGTTGCCATTGCTCCTTTTAGTTTGACCTTGGCTGCCAAGACTGGCTGCGCGCGCTGGCGGGTACTCTCAGCAGCGTGGGAACTCTCCTGGTGCTACCTTTCACGGGCTACGTGTCCGACCGCTTCGGCCGCCGCGTGGCGCTCATCATCAGCGTGTTCAACCTCGGCCTATTCGGCCTCATCCGCGCCTTCTCCGTCAACTACCCCATGTACCTCGCGCTGCAACTGCTACAAACTACTTTTGGCGCAGGAACTTACAGTTCTTCTTATATCATTGGTATGTATGACACCGACCAAATTCCATTTCGGTACAAACTAGTTTAACCCACAAACTTCAAGAGGCCAACCCGGTTTTTAATATGAATCCAAATATTGTTTGTAGTTTATGCATTTTATGTAACCTAAGTTATCGGATTTGACTTTTTATGAAAAATCAACATACTACACATTCTGTATATTGGGGTACACCCCAAAAATAAAATAGTTTTCAAAAATGATGTCACTTTTGTGATGTTCTTATAAGAAGAACACAAATGTGACGTAATTTTTATGGACGCGACTTTTCACGAAATATCGACATGGACGTCTTTTTTAATTTTCTCGGGAAGTAGATTTTAAAATTCAAGTCAATTTTAGAATTCGACATAGTGAATAAGACATTTTATGAAAACTACACATATTTTTTTGATGAAAATCGATACATCTTGAATTTATTTACTTCTTTTCAGTGACGGAATTCGTCGGTCCTAAATATCGTGTGCTAGCGGGTGCCATCTGTGGCTCCATGTTCGCGGTTGGACAGATCGTACTGGGAAGCGTGGCGTGGGTCGTCCAGCCCTGGAGATACATGCTCATGGTGCTTCACGTCCCTTGCTTCCTCATCGTCATCTACTACTGGTTGCTCAAGGAGAGTGTTCGCTGGCTGCTTTCCAAGGAAAAATTTGCTGAAGCCAGAATTATTTTGGAGAGTGTAGCCAAGATAAACAAAAAACAAATTAGTGAGAAGTCTATGCAAACCTTGATGAACCCCCCGCCACCGCCACCTACTGAAGTGAGTTAATTCTTACTTATCGCTTCTTTATTCCTTATATGGTAGACAGGTCCTAAGATCAGCAAATTTTAAGCGTATAATGATGGTGGTTGATAGAATGAAAAGAGAATCAAAATAGCAATGCGCCATTAGTCACATTACCTTTGGTCATAATTCCTGCGATGAAATCAATGTTAACATATAATGACTTGTGAAGTAGTTGTGTATGTTTCAATAGACGGCTACAACGAAGGTATATGAGAAATTGGGGACGCACAGGCATTGTAATATAATTTTGGAGGTAAATTGTAATTATATATCCAAAAATCCAAACCAAAGAACAATCATATTGAAAATTTATGGTTGATAGAATGGGAAAATGATTCTTCGAATATCGAAGAGGGAGAAGGTGGTGTTAACTTTCAACGAAAATCTTGGGATCTGATAAAATAATATGCTAGTAGAACCGGCAGACTTTGTCCTTCCCAGAGAAGTAGTGCCATGCTGAAAATGATGTGTTTATAGATTTTATTGATTTATTAAACATAAAAATGTTGAGATCTAATCCAATTTGGTAACAATCAAAAGCAGTACTATGTGCCACTTACCAAGTGCTCTTGATTTTTAAACCATCGCATAACGCATTAAAATATTTACACAAAATTTCGTCCATATTGGTTGTACAGCAAATTAAATTTGGATCCTGGAACTTACAATCTTACATATACCCAACATTCCGTCTTAATCGGTTATGGATCACTAAAAATTTGGTAACATACCGAAAGTAGCGCATAAGCCAACCGGATCCAGTTGTGTTTTCAAATCATCTAGGAGCTCATTGATGTATACACATATTTTTAGTCATTTCTTGCATACACAATGCTATTCTGATAATATAATTTTATTGAATTGGATTAAGATGTAGAAAAAAAAAATTCAAAGCTAGTGTTTTTAGTCTTTGTCAGACTATCTGACATAGTCGTATATACTATTGGTGGTTGGTAGCTGAAAGTAAAAGAAACCCCGAGCTTGTCAATTCCACGACGTTTCCAACAAGTCAGACAGTCTAAGCCTTCATCTTTTTAGATCTTAACTATATAACATTAAACTATTGCAACAAAATACAATATTGTTCGTCACCAACGGTGCTTATAATATGCCAAATACTTTTCTGTCTTATCTAAGTTAGAAATACCCTATTCTCCGCTGTGTTGCTTCCAGGCCTTATTTTTACGTTGACAGTGATTTGATGTATCTATTACAGGATGAGGGTCCAGGACTCGTGAAGACGATCTTTAGCTCCCGCGTGTTGCTGCGCCGCGTCTGTACAACCCCCATCTGGTGGATCTCCTCCACCTTCGTGTACTACGGACTATCCATCAACTCGACCAGCCTGTCAGCCACCAACATGTATCTCAACTACATCTTAAATTGCGCTATCGAAATCCCGGGCAACTTCACTGCCATCCTGATTCTGGATCGCATTGGCAGGAAGGCCACGTTAAGTGGCGGGTACTTCCTTTGCGCCGCATGCAACATTGCCTTCTCTTTTCTCCCTGATAGTAAGTATATTTTCTTTATAATCGCTATACCTATGGTTGTAGAGTATAAACGTATAATCCTTGATTCATGGCTATGAAGCATCACATCCAGGGACACACTCAGTAGTAAATGATGTCGTAAAATATTATAAAAAAAAAAGAAACACAAAGAAACGCAAAAAAAGGAAAAGCCTTCAAAAACATATGTAATATTATCGATGTTTTAATACAATTTTATGAGATAGCGATTCGATTCATATATTAAACCTCAAACTGCAATTTTTGTAAAAGTCAAGTTACCACAGCCCCTGCAGGTTTAATGGTTGTTAATTGAAAAATTCAGGCGAGTAGCATATTCTAACGTTAAAAGGAAAACTGTCGCTGCTAAGTAGGGTTCACAATTCACAGAGTTATAGTCAACTAACTTATTAAATGACGTGCAACTACATTGCACGTGACTCTACACGTACTTGGCAGGTCCTTGTATAAATGAAGATTATGACAAATATGTATTGGGAAGGAAATATCAATATTTAACTAGTAATCGGTTAATTTCAGCGCTGCCGACGCTCAGCCTCATTATCTTTCTGCTCGGCAAGTTCGCTATCACGGTGGTGATGACGTCGATGTACCTGTACACGTCGGAGCTGTACCCCACGCAGTTCCGCCACTCGTTGCTGGCCTTCTCTTCTATGATTGGACGCATCGGCTCTATTACTGCACCTCTCACGCCTGTTCTTGTGAGTGTCAATTTTATTAATTTCTACTGAGCATTTCTTTTACGGCTCCGCATCTCGGTGGTGACGTCAGTCTATCACATCATGTCCAAGTGTACCTCACCATTCATGACTGATTTAAATCCTCAATTATCGAATGCATTGGGTCTATCACTGCACCTACCATGCCTGTACTTGTAAGTGCTGTTTTTATTTCTTCTTGCTGATTTAATCTCAAAATAGGTATCTACTAGAAATAAGGTGGCAGAGTTTTGCTTGTTAGAGTTTTTGTAAAACAACTACATATGTCTACATGGTCCAATGTTGTTAAAAAGTGTTAATTTTAACATTTTTCACTTTATATTTTGGTTCTGAATTCTGAAAAACTATATTTCATTCATAGCTATTTGGATTATATGTTTTCTTTTCAAGACATGAGCTAGCTAGTGCTCCCACACTTATGTTTATTTAAATCCATGTCTGTTATTTTATCAAAAAAACAATAGCGATACTTCAACATAATGTAACTTTCATGCCTATTGGTTTTCCTGGTTTATTTAGATATTTTTTGACTGAGTCATCTATAGTAGGTAGTAGTATTTCCATCATAATGATGTATTTTATAAAACGTATTCTCTTTTTCCAGGCAAACTACTGGAGCGGCATCCCCACGATGATGTTCGGCGTGATGGGGCTGCTGTCGGGCGTGCTGGTGCTGACGCAGCCCGAGACGCTGGGCACGCGCATGCCCGACACGCTGGCCGAGGCCGAGGCGCTCGGCAAGCCGGAGTCCAAGCTCAGGCCCGACGAATGATGCTCTCTCTCTAGTATAACTTAAATATAGTATTTATGTATCTTTGGCTAAGGACCTTTTTGTTTTATTTACCCTTTTTTGAATGAGATTCTAGGAGAAATAGTATTGGATAGAAAAAGGATATAAAATAATGAAAGAAAAGGGAGCGGCCTTTGCTCAACAGTGAGATCAAAATAACTAATTTTATTTATCCGTTTACTAACATCAACTTTAAAGACAATTAAATCCTTACGGTGCCGCTAGCAACTGTTCAGGATTACTGATATTTGTATCGGTATTTTTATCTAGCAGTCTGCGAAAGCCTCTTGAGATTTTGGTCAAGAAATATACGTCCATGTCTGCACCACTCATCACTTGAAATGGAAGGTCGATTGTTGGGTTTGTCCTTGTGACTCTATGATCTTTTCTATACTATATTATGCTTAAATTTTATAACCAAGCGGGCTGTCGAAGTTATTAACATTGAAATTGTATATTTACATTATATTTTACTGACAAGTCCCGATGACTAAGCTAAACCCTTGCATTAATATTAGATTAAGATATTAAACCGATGTCAACGGGTTTGTCTAATTATGGAGGGAACTTGCCAAATTTGCAATAGCACCAAGGGCCTGCAGTGTCTGATGCGATTTTTCTCGGTCAGTAAGATTCAAATCTTTTAGAGGCTCTTCAAGCGGATAAAGCAATTCTTATCAAAGAACATTGTTTTCAAATCATGCTCGGGGTCCAATAAACTACCCAATTTATTTGCGAGTGCCAGACATAGGCCTTCCCCAAGGATTTGCAGTACGATCAGTTGGAAGCGGCCTGTATCCGGCGTGTTCCTGTGTCCTTGGTCAGCCATCTGGTTGATCCGATGCTGTACCTGCCACCGTGTGATCGCCATTTGTGAATCTTTCTGCCTCATTAGCTATCGACTGTGCGCTATATGGCCCGCCCACTGCTACTTCAAAGTGCTAATCCTAAATATTTCAATGACCTTTTGTTCTTCTTTGAAATTCTCAATAACTCTTTTAGCAAACTTTCGCTTGCTCATAAGACCGATAATGAAAACCACGTTTTAGTCACTCAAGTTATCACTGGTTGATAACCACACACTGATTAAATACAAAAAGATGCTGCGGAGCTTCCTGAACGGTGGCTAGCGAAGTCGAATTCGTCAAACTACCTTGTTCATGAAACTAGAACTGTCTGCCTGCATAATTTTAATACGGTTTTAAGACTACTAGACTACCTGCGACCACGAACACTGTAAAGTGCTCGAATCGTAAGGTGTATAAATAATGTAATATACGCGATAAATTATAATTATTTTTATTTAATTTAAATGTGTAACAATCGCGGTAACAATAGAAAACATTAGCTACGTAGACATTTTCGTTTATAACTTCAAGGTTTGAGTCCCCTACAAAAACGCTTACTTTGCTACATCGAGTACACCAATAATAACAAACATATACAGAACTAGGAAGAAGTTAAATACCATTCAACCGAAAACTTGCAAACTTTTAATCAAGATAAAATTGCGATAAGATTTTTTGTAAGTATTTGATTGATGACGACTTCTAAATTTATTTGACTTGAATAATTGATTAGAATTAATTATGATATCAAAATTAATCCTGATATCGGTTTGTCGCAAATTAGATTAGCTGGTTTACATTGTGAATCGAAACACGAGCCACTCAGCTCGGGCGACCCGCCTCGCCCGACCGTCTTCATAAGAGGAACAAGAGACCACAGAAATGTCCGAAAGTCGAAAAGAGAGCGCAGCGGGTGCGCCTGAGGAGGCTGCAGTTGAAGAAGAAAGGAAAGACAGTGTAAAAGATATCCCTCCCACACACAGCAGTAGAAATGGCAGTTTCTCTGAAAATAAAGCCAATATGAATGGCAGAAAAGTTAGCATAGACGTGGAACACTTGCCAAACGGTGCTGGTGACAGGAAGTCTAGCATGCCTGGTCCGGGGAGCAGGAAAGGCAGCCGGAAAGGTAGTGTCTTCGAGAAGCCCATCGATTTTGACCACGTGTTGGTGAACGAGTTGGGCCAGTTTGGTCGCTTCCAGATCTACAACATGCTGCTAGTGGCCGTTCCCATCATTATGTCAGCTTTTATGAGCGAGTACATCTTCTCAGCAGCCGCAATACCTCACAGGTGTGTTCTTTTTGTTATATTTAGCCCTTTAATGAGTGGAGGTACACGTTATAATACAGTAAGAAACAAATATTCAGGCTAGTGGATTAGTACAATTTATCTATGCATCCGACTGATTAACATCATTGAATAGTGCTTCACAAAGAAACTTCATAAGCCAAGAATCCGTTGGAAGAATCTGGGTGCATAACTGCTTAATTATTTCAAAGATTGTGGTGCATGGATGTTTCCGACAGGTTGGTGAAATTATAAGTAAATAAAAAAGGAGGATACTCCAGTATGTGAAATATGTCATTCATTGCCATTAACTAATTACTAAATATGCTTTAGTAGAAAAAGAAAAATAATTGCTGACCTTCGGCAAGTACATAAGTACAATACAGTCAATAAAAAAACTAAATATTGGGAATTAAAAATTTTAAACGTGTTAAAAATAATTTGACAAAAAACCTAGATGCCTGATCCCAGAATGCGGGGAGACCAGCGCCAATGCTGTCTACGACAGCCCGGTCGTTGCCGCCGCCTTCCCTTCCGGCGAGAGTTGCGAGCGCTACGTGCCCCTCGCCAACGGGACCCTCAACTCCTGTCCCGCCTCGCTGTTTGACCAGAGCAACACAATCGAATGCGACGGCTTCTTGTATGATAGAACCAACTCTGTTGTTTATGATGTAAGTAACTTGACTTGGTTGTTAACGGAACCCTTAAACCCTGCCCTGCCTCATTGTTTGACAACAATGTCAAGTTCTCTTGCGACGGTTTCTTTTATGATAGGACCAAACCTGTAATTTTTTGGTATAATTAATAGAGCAGTCATAATGAGAACATTTTTGTCATTAGCGTGGCGTCGATAATGATTGATAAATTAAGTGCACAAACGTGTATTAAGTAGTGTTAACATATCAGTTTAATCTTTTTCATGAGGTGCACTTTTACTTCATTTTCTTCTAGCTTAGAAATTTCGGTTCATAATGTTACTTTACGACTCCTGAATAGGTCTCCAAAGGGATGAGTGGAATAACTGACTGCACAGCACAAACTTAATATTAACCAACCAAACATATTTCTGGAGCTCCTCAAACTCAATCATAAAAACTTACAGTTTGAATAAGGTCAGAATATACTTATTTAACTTTACCAAAATGTAATTTTTGAAGTATCACTGAAAACAAATGTTATTATTACTCCTTTTAGTTTGACCTCGGCTGCCAAGACTGGCTGCGTGCGCTGGCGGGTACTCTCAGCAGCGTCGGTACTCTCCTGGTGCTTCCATTCACGGGCTACGTGTCCGACCGCTTTGGCCGGCGCGTAGCGCTCATCATCAACGTGTTCAACGTTGGCCTATTCGGTCTCATCCGCGCTTTCTCCGTCAACTATCCCATGTACCTCGCGCTACAACTGCTGCAGACTACTCTTGGAGCAGGAACTTACAGTTCTTCGTATATCATCGGTATGTATTTTTATTTCGGGACTAGTTTTTCCTTAAAATGGTATACTTGTTTGGCCAAGGACATTTTCATTTCATTTTCATTTCGAGCCATTAACTGTCCCACATCTGGGCAAAGGCCTCCCTCCATTTTTTCCATTCGGTCCGATCTAGGGATAGATTTCTCCAGTTGTCGTAGAGCTTGTCGATTTCATCTCGCCACCGCATTCTTAGCTTACCTGGTCTTCTTTTAGATGTTGGAACACAACAGGTGGTGGCCCAGGTGTAGTTTGGCTGACATTGTACGTTTCCAGCCCTGTCCTCCATACTGCCTTTAGAGCTACGTCAGTGATTTTGGTTCGAGAACGCAGTTCGGTGTTACGGGACTTTATCCATCAACTTGACTCCCAGGATGCTGCGCTACAACGCACGCTGGCAAACCCTGAGCTTGGACTTTTGGAGTTTAGTTAAGGACCAAGTTTGTGCGCCATACGTCAATATAAGAAGGATGCAGGGTGTCCATTAATTTTCTTTTTAGGGAAAGTTGGAAAAAGAAAAAATGGCCAAGGACAATCTAACTTAAAATATTAATTCAAAAATTTTTTGTATTTCTTAGATCACGCATCACAAAAATGACATCATTTTTAGAATTCAAGAGATGATGGTTGCGAATATTCATGAAATATCAATTTGGATGTTGTTTTAGGTTTTTTGGGGTGAAGATCTCGAAAGTAACATCAGCTCCTTCACATAGTACATATATCTCCATGGTTCTTTCAGTTTTGGAATTTAATATATAATATTTTCATATAAATAATATTCAATAGACATGAATGTGTCTCATTTTTGTTGAAAATCAAAATAGTATAAGTAATTATATTTGTTTCTATACAGTGACGGAATTTGTCGGTCCTAAATACCGTGTGCTGGCGAGTGCCATCTGTGCCTCCATGTTCGCGGTCGGGCAGATCGTGCTTGCAAGCGTGGCATGGGTCGTCCAGCCGTGGCGATACATGATTATAGCGCTCCACATCCCTTGCTTCCTCATCATCATCTACTACTGGGTGCTCAAGGAGAGTGTCCGCTGGCTGCTTTCCAAGGAGAAATTCGCCGAAGCCAGAGTTATTTTGGAGAAAGTAGCCAGGATAAACAAGAAACAGATTAGTGAAAAGTCTATGCAAACCCTAATGAACCCTCCGCCACCGCCACCCACTGAAGTGAGTAAATTCATATCAATTACTGTTTTATTCCGTATATGGTACACACACTTACCCCTGACTGGCGTTAAATAGGCAAATTGTGATTATTTATCAAAATGGCAAACTAAAGCAATATTTTTGATATTTTTTATTTTGTTTTCAAATTAAAGGGAAATTAATTCTTCAAATATAGGAAAACCAAATTATAATATTTATCATCATCATCAGGTCTTTTTTTTAGTCTCCACTGCAGGATCACGACCCTCTCTGTACTACCAGAGCTCTCTGTATTAGACATAGCAGTCAGAGGATTTGATCTACACTCTCCACGCTGGCGAGACGGGTTGGAGAGGTCTCACACGGCTAATTATAATATTGTTCGTCGCCAAATGTGCTTAAAATATGCCAAATACTTTCCTCTCTCATATAGGTTAGAAACACCTAATTTTCCGCTGTGTTGTCCGGAAATCACGTACATATGCATTTTCACTTACAGTGATTTGATTAACTTATTTATTGTTTTTCTATCTTTTACAGGAGGAGGGTCCAGGGGTCGTAAAGACGATCTTAAGTTCCCGCGTGTTGCTGCGCCGCGTCTGTACAACCCCCATTTGGTGGATCTCCTCCACTTTTGTGTATTACGGGCTATCCATCAACTCCACCAGCCTGTCGGCTACCAACATGTATCTCAACTACATCTTGACCTGCGCCATCGAAATCCCGGGCAATTTCACCGCCATCTTGGTCCTGGACCGCATCGGCAGGAAGGCAACGCTTTGTGCCGGGTACTTCCTTTGCGCTGCTTGCAACATTGCCTTCTCTTTTCTCCCTGATAGTAAGTATATTCTTCTTATCTTCATTCATGTGTTTTACCAAGTGCTCCTCAGTTCCGCCACCTCACTGGCGAAGACAGCTTTGAACCAGACTTTTACACTAGAGCTTTATTGCTGGATAGTTGTGCTGCAACCCCCCGGTTATTGATAATGAGGACTGATGATGGGAAAATAGTACACCATTCTTCAGCGATAATCTCTTTCTGCAACAATTTATTGAAGAATAAAGTGAGCTTCTTCCTTTCATTTACCCCTTAGTACCTACCACACCTCTGTAACTGGTATCCCATCAGGTCCCACAGCCTTTCCATTCTTCATATTCTGTATTACCTCTTTCACTTCAACCATACTAATCTCATTACCATCCATGTATTTAATGCCTGTAGCATAAACGGCTTAACAGACTTTGACGTGTGAGGTGTCATTACATTCATATTCTTCTCCGAAGTGTCATAGGCTATATTCCGTCAGCAAAAATCGATATGGTAAACGTAAACTGTCAAAAAGGCAGTTTTGTTTTATATTTTTATGTATGACCGCGAGGACAAAAAGGTACGCGTATACCTTTTTACGGAATAGACCGATTTTAATTATTCTTTATATATTGGAAATATATATACCCGATTTTAGATCCAAATAAATTTGTAATAAAAAACAACCCTTTGGATTGATAAAACAGAGAGGACTGTTTTCTCGTTTTTCGGCGTTTAATTTTTTCATAATAAGTTTTATTATTGTCTCAAAAATTATGTTATAAATAACATATTGTTTGAGTTTAATTCCAACCCGTGGCGTAGTGGTTAACATAATATGCCAGCCGGCGTGCAACACGGGGGTACCGGGTTGAATTCTTCGTGCGGACAAATACTTGTACTTTATGTTACGGTGTATATTTATCAACTTCGTCATGCAGGAACACGAAATAATCAAGCATGACTTAATCAAATCGACAATGAGTTATTTAGATACCCGATATCGAATGTACTTAATCAGAAATTATCCTTTGTATCTAAACAATCGGGTATTAAAAGTAAAATTTTGCATTTTGTCTCAACCACAATAAACAAATTTTGTTTGAAAAACAACCTTTATCACGGACGCTGTCTATTAACCATGTTTCACGTAAATAAACCATTAAGGATCGTTTGAAAGCGTTTGGCCCCTATATTCAACTGATTAAACAGTTAAGTTTTCCAACATTCTTATTTTTAAAATTTTGATTGTAATGTTTTTTTTTTCATTTATTTACTTAGTATGTTCGATGATCTGAAATATAATTTAATGTACCGTACCTACCTAGTAATTGTTTTAAACTTATCCTATCTATTACGAACTAGGTAAGTTACTCGCTGTATATGTTGCTTACAATTGGTGCAAGAAATTGAATGATCTGATCAGCAGTTTTTAAGTTTCTCCATTACAAACAAAAAATACTCACAAAACCTTGATGGTTTTGTGAGTATTTATCTTTCCTCTTTAAAAATGTTATGTAACAACTTCCTTTACGCTAAGATCAACATCCTTAACGCCAAAACGTCTCAGTTCAAAGTTTTATTTTATAATTTTAAAGTTTCAGAATAATCGGACCTGCCTCCTAAATGTGACGACTACAAAATATGTTATGGTGTTACGAAAAATTATTAATTCCAGCGCTGCCGACGCTCAGCCTTCTTATCTTCCTGCTCGGCAAGTTTGCCATCTCGGTGGTGATGACGTCGATGTACCTGTACACGTCGGAGCTGTACCCCACGCAGTTCCGCCACTCGCTGCTGGCCTTCTCCTCTATGATCGGACGCATTGGCTCCATCACTGCGCCTCTTACGCCTGTTCTTGTGAGTGTCCTTTTTATTTATTTCTGCTGAGCAAACTCGGCACCTCGGTGATAATGACGTCGATGTACCTCATCACGTTGTGGTTCTGGACATGAAGTCAGCGGCGCGTTCAAACTCATATATTTAAATGAAGCCGTTCTCGAAGACAGCGATGCGGGGAGCAGCGCACGAGCTTCGCGCGCCAGTCCAGCGGTGCCCGCGCGTCTTCAACTACATAGTGTTGTAATATTTTTTTTTAGGTTTTTATTTATCGACCGCCGTGTGGTTCTCGCCCGCCGTGTGGTTCTCGGCAGACTAGAATAGGACCACTCCAAGTCTTCCCGTGGATGTCATAGAAGGCAATCCTCTGACAGCTCTGGCTAATATATGGCTTGGGTAGTACAGAAAGAGTCGTGCTCCTGCAGTGGAGACTTACAAGGACCTGATGATGATGATGATGATGATTTATCGACCGCGCCATCATCACAATTATTTGCCAACAGACACAACACACAAAACTAAGCCACTCTAGCTCCGTAATTTAAATGTTTCGCATTCCAATTAAGTTGTCTCGTACGTAGTACATATATCTCCATGGTTGTCTTTGTATTTCCATGTTAATTGGATAATAGATAATTATAATACATACAAAAATTGTCATTTTCCAGGCAAACTACTGGAGCGGCATCCCCACGATGATGTTCGGCGTGATGGGGCTGCTGTCGGGCGTGCTGGTGCTGACGCAGCCCGAGACGCTGGGCACGCGCATGCCCGACACGCTGGCCGAGGCCGAAGCGCTCGGCAAGCCCGAGTCTAAGCTCAGGCTGGATTAATGATGCTCTCTTTCTAGTTTATTACTCAAATATAGTGTCTATGCTCTTCGGTTAAGGACGCTTTTGTTTAATTTACCTTTTTTCTTCAAAAGAAAATGAGCTTGATCATGGATGAGATTTAAAGGCAGAAACTATGGAAACAATAGCAGGAACAATAGTACTATGCCGGATATTCGGTTTACTCAGAAAGTTGTCCGCAAAGCACTCATCTCCCTCGTTATTCACAAGTCTAATGTTGCTGATGGTATCCCTACTGCTCAAAACATGCGCTCTAGAGTTGGTTGTTTGTCGACACTCCTACTCTGCAAGCTTGACCCCGTTGGCATGGAATATTGCTTAGTTCATCCAATACTCAAAAACCCACTATTATAAACCACCAGCTTCTATTGTATCTTGGGGAGCACCAGCTAGCGATCGTCAGTAAGGATTTCATCACGTACGGTCTGCTGGCGACCGCTTGGTTTATCTTACACATAAATGGGTGGAAGTGGTTGTGTAAGATAAACCAAGCGGTCGCCAGCAGACCCAAGCGGTCGCCAACAGACCCAAGCGGTCGCCAGCAGACCGTACGTGACGAAATTAACGTGTACGAGACCAAAACTTCTCCCTTACTCTCAAGAGGAAGGGAGAAGTTTTGGTGGCTGGCTTGGACGTGGCGTAAGCCTTCGATCAGATCTGACATAAAGCTCTTTTATCCAGTCTTCAAGCAATAATCCTTCGGATTAATATTTGAAGGATAACACCTGCCTCTACCATAACAATATATTTAAATAAAGAATTAAGATATGGTGAAGAATGTCCATGTGGATCGGACTTGCTTGACTTGAAACGGCGACCTTATGTCTCTGTCCAACTGAGCTACCCCGCTTCAAACCTGCACGTCAAATATCTGTACCATATTCCATTCCTCCTGGTAGAACGAAGAGACGATTTTTTTCTTCATCTGTTCAATTAATAAGACAATGATAACCCGTCTGGCGAGCGTGGAGTGTGTTGGTCAAATCCTTTGACTGCCCTGGCTAATTATGGCTCTGGTAGTACAAAGAGGGTCGTGTTACTGCAGTGGAGACTATCAAAGACCTGATGATGATGAATATAGTATATTATAGCGTTCATCATAACAGCCGTATGAAGTCCACCGCTGAACATAGACCTCCGTCAAGGATTTTTTTATTTTTGAGAGATTTTTGCCATACTCGCCGTGCTTGGCATACGGGTTGAACTTGACACATCCCCGTAAGTCCAAATATAGTAGGTATGATAGTGAAGATATTCAATATCATGGGTGGTTGATGTCTATCAGGTCACTTATGGATCTATAGGGCTAATTTTAAAACACTTTAATTCTCTCAGGACTAGATACTTACCTAACATCATAATAAACAACCTTACATATGGAACCACAGCTGGGATCTCTAAAAAATATCACACAAGAGTGTTCGGCTGGCTCGGCAATTTATATGAAAGTCATTTTAAAACAGCATAAGTCCTATATGAAAATTGTTTATTTTGGCGGGTTAGTGTGAAGGATATGTTTTCCTAATATCCTGCCTGTTTAATATTGAACACTGTTTAAGGGATCTATACGACCAATTATAATTCTGAATCATCACATCGCTTTTCTAAATGTAAGACGCTTCAGTAGATACTTGACAACTTAGAGAGGACGGGAAAAAATAAAAATGGCAAAGGTTATAATTAAAAACTTATAATTAATATCAAAACATAAAATACATCAATTCATTAAAAACACTATATTTAATTCAATCTAAGTAATAAAAACAACAACGCTCAGTAGCACTGAAACAAATCTTAAATATTTATCACATGTACTTTGCTTACATTGTTTCACAATCTTAATTTTCACTGTTCGGACCTTATTTTAACAATACTCGAACTCAGGCTTGTTTTAAAACTACTTAAAAAATCAAGCAACCAGATTGGTATTCCACCTCAACGTCCACTGACACGTTAATCGTGGCCTTTGGGTTTTATGACCTAGGCTCTGTTCACAATATTATTGTCACGGTCAACATTATCACGTGTTTATCCTACGTATGGATCTATATCCCACCGCAAACCAGCCACAGGACATGGGTAGCACCCGTAACCCAAAGAAGATACAAAACAATCCATACTATCCATACTTCCATACTATCCATACTAATATTATAAATGCGAAAGTAACTCTGTCTGTCTGTCTGTCTGTCTCGCTTTCACGCTAAAACGGCTGAACCGATTGAAACGAAATTTGGCACACAGATAGGCTATAGCCCGAGAAAGGACATAGGCTACTTTTGATTTCGATAACGTAGGTTAAGCAACCCTAACCATGGTTCTAATTAGGAAGGGTGGCCAAAACTAAAACGGCTGAACAGATAAAAACGAAATTTGGCACACAGATAGGCTATAGCCTAAGAAAGGACGTGGGCTACTTTTAATTACGATAACGCAGGTTAAGCAACTCTAACCATGGTTCTAATTAGGATGGGTGGCCAAAACTAAAACGGCTGAACCGATTAAAACGAAATTTGGCACACAGATAGGCTATAGCCCGAGAAAGGACATAGGCTACTTTTGATTTCGATAACGTAGGTTAAGCAACTCTAACCATGGTTCTAATTAGGATGGGTGGCCAAAACTAAAACGGCTGAACAGATAAAAACGAAATTTGGCACACAGATAGGCTATAGCCTAAGAAAGGACGTGGGCTACTTTTAATTACGATAACGCAGGTTAAGCAACTCTAACCATGGTTCTAATTAGGATGGGTGGCCAAAACTAAAACGGCTGAACAGATTAAAACGAAATTTGGCACACAGATAGGCTATAGCCCGAGAAAGGGCATTGGCTACTTTTGATTTCGATAACGTAGGTTAAGCAACTCTAACCATGGTTCTAATTAGAATGGGTGGCCAAAACTAAAACGGCTGAACAGATAAAAACGAAATTTGGCACACAGATAGGCTATAGCCTAAGAAAGGACGTGGGCTACTTTTAATTACGATAACGCAGGTTAAGCAACTCTAACCATGGTTCTAATTAGGATGGGTGGCCAAAACTAAAACGGCTGAACCGATTAAAACGAAATTTGGCACACAGATAGGCTATAGCCCGAGAAAGGGCATTGGCTACTTTTGATTTCGATAACGTAGGTTAAGCAACTCTAACCATGGTTCTGATAAGGATGGGTGGCCAAAACTAAAACGGCTGAACAGATAAAAACGAAATTTGGCACACAGATAGGCTATAGTCTAAGAAAGGATGTGGGCTACTTTTAATTACAATAACGCAGGTTAAGCAATTCTAACCATGGTTCTAATTAGGATGGGTGGCCAAAACTAAAACGGCTGAACAGATTAAAACGAAATTTGCCACACAGAGAGGCTATAGCCTAAGAAAGGACGTGGGCTACTTTTAATTACGATAACGCAAGTTAAGCAACTCTAACCATGGTTCTAATTAGGATGGATGGCCAAAACTAAAACGACTGAACCGATTAAAACGAAATTTGGCACACAGATAGGCTATAGCCTAAGAAAGGACGTGGGCTACTTTTAATTACGATGACGCAGGTTAAGCAACTCTAACCATGGTTCTAATTAGGATGGGTGGCCAAAACTAAAACGGCTGAACCGATTAAAATGAAATTTGGCACACAGAGAGGCTATAGCCTAAGAAAGGACGTAGGCTACTTTTAGTTACGATAATGCAGGTTAAGCAACTCTAACCATGGTTCTAATTAGGATGGGTGGCCAAAACTAAAACGGCTAAACAGATAAAAACGAAATTTGGCACACAGATAGGCTATAGTCTAAGAAAGGACGTGGGCTACTTTTAATTACAATAACGCAGGTTACGCAACTCTAACCATGGTTCTAATTAGGATGGGTGGCCAAAACTAAAACGGCTGAACAGATTAAAACGAAATTTGGCACACAGAGAGGCTATAGCCTGAGGAAGGACATAGACTACTTTTGATTTCAATAGCGCAGGTAAGGAGCGGCCGCATATTATCAGAAATTTCTGTTAGAAAAATTCTGACGCTCGCCGGAAGGCACTCCGTGATACATTTTGTATTAGCTCCCGCACACTGTTAGAAAAATTCTAACGGGTCGTCCGTTTCTGATGCCCGCCAGATGGCACTTCAGCCGGACGTCAGAATTTTTTCTGATAGAAATTGCGGAAGGCGTGTTTTCCATACATTTTGTACTAGGCCCCCCCGCACACTATCAGAAATTCGCGTCAGTTTACCGTCCGCCGCCGTACGCTTCACACGTGTTTGTTGTATTTTAGGAACCTACGTTCTTGACGAAAATGAGTTAAATCAAGATTTAAGTGCCGATGTGGAAAAATATCTATGTTTGTGGAACGCGATGTTGAAAATGACCAGAATAAAATACACAGAGACTTAGCTAGGAAGCGAATATGCCAAATATTAATTGAGAATTGAAATCCATATTTCAATATCAAGGTTTTTAGGGTTCCATGTCCAAAGCGTAAAAACGGGATCCTATTTACGAGATTTCAATGTCCGTGTGTCACCATCATACATAAACCGTTGTTTGTTTGGTTATTCGTATGTGTAAGTAGCCAACACTGGTGTCAGCGATATTTCAAGCTGCCTTAAGGCATCTGACATAGCTAAACGACTGACATCAATGATGACAGCCGCTACCAACGGCTTAACGTGCCTTCCGAAGCACGGAGGAGCTCGAGATATTTTTATGCCACTTGCGGTCACCCATCCAAGTAGGGACTGCACCAGGGGTTGCTTAACATACGTAAGCGCTCATAGAGCTCACACCCACTGGACCATCGAGCTCCTTAAATACCTCTCCTCATAAACCGTGATTACTATACAGTTAAAATTTTCATAGATGATGAACTTATTTGCTTTTGCCGTAAACGCTAGAATCAGAATAAAATCCTAATACTAACTAATATTATACGAGTAAATGCGAAAGTGAGTTTGTTTGTTTGTTTCTTTGTTACGCTTTCACGCCCTATCTACTTAACCGATCATCATGAAATTTTGCATACACATAGGTTAGAGTACTGAGAAGGATATAGGCTATAATTCACGCGGGCGAAGCCGCGGGTAACAGCTAGTACAATATAAAATAATTACTGATTAAAAACAAATCACAGTAAAAACCAGTAAAATGTTATTAATAAGCCCTGCTCGATTCACAATACACACTGTATATAAAAATATTTAATAAGAATAATACCTATATTTAATCAAAATTTTTGAACAATTTCAGTGATAGGTTTACCCTGTATGTTGATTAGAAGTAGTTAGGTACCTATATTATATACCAACGAGGGATTACACTAAAAATGTACACTTGCTAAAAAATATTTGTCTTCATGATTAAAATATGATCAAAATAATATACAACATTGCGCTATCTGCTGTATTGTATATACTGTAGTCCCACAGTATATACAATACAGCAGATAGCGCGAAGAACCGAAAAGGTTCTGGAATGGCGACCACGTCCAGTACGTGGTCGCTACGCGCAGGGTTGAATGAATACCCACAGACCGGATGGTCGGAAGATCTGATAAAGGAAGACGTTAGATACAGGCCGCTTTCAACTGGTAGTATTGGAAATCCTTTGGGGGAGGCCTATAGCAGTGGACTTCTTGTGGCTGAAATGGTGACTACAGTTTTTCAAGCCCTAGACCAAATGAGAGGCGTTTTCTATCATGTGAGCGTTTTTCCCCCTTCTCCTGTCCTCGCCTCTTTAGTTGTGAAGTGTTCACATGTTCCATTACTATGACAGCATACGTGGTACTCGGTTACAACTAGAAACTTTTTAAACATGGGGTTTGGTTTGCCATATCGGCTTTCTATTTTCTCGTTCTGGGAAAAAGACTAGTATTTAACCTGTATCACTAACTGATTAAACAGAAATATCTCGTATCACTTTACACTTTGCACTATGACTTGCCATACTTCGCTTGTCCACACTGTTTTCATCTTGCAATCTCAAACGTCACACAATAACAAAACAATCAGCAAGGCGCGCGCAGGGAAGCGGGATGCGTACTGCGCAGCTCGCAGCGAATATCCGATTCGCAATAAAGTTTGGCGCGACCTGTACACATCCTGTACATTGAGGGTTGGCTTCTCAGCCTAGTCGACGAGAATGTCGTGCGGCCGCTTGGTGTGGCTCACGGACATGCTCTCGGCCTGCTCCACGGTGTCAGGCAGTCGCAGGTGATTGGTCTCCGGCACCAGCAGCATCAGCATGCCCGCTGTCGCCGCCATTCCGCCGAAGATCAGGTACGGCAGGGCTTCCATGTACGCCATCTGGTAGCCAAAATAAATATGTAAGTAAGGCGAAATGACTACCTATATGACTGGTAAAAGATCAGTTGTTTACTTAAGAAAGTATTGTAAGCTGGACTTTAGAAATACAGACTAGTAACATGCAATCAAGTTCCTACGTAAAACCAAATGCTAGAGAATTGGAATCTTTATTTTTAAACAAGTTATAAAAGAACTGAGGAACTGTTTGAGATGATGCCTACGGCTACATTCTATCATCGCACCTCACGCCATCGACAGGGGGCATCGTTCATCATCCTCATACCTTAAAATCTAAATGGTCACGTACAGTACGCTTTGAAAGGAACTTTCTTCCACGTACGCTAAAGTTATCTGCTATGGTTTTTCCGAGAGACTACAGTATGGGATTCTTCAAAAAGGGCGTGAAAAGATTACTTCAGGGTCGGCAACGCGCGAGTGACACCCCTGGTGTTGCAGACGTCCATAGGCTACGGTAACCGCTTTCCATCAGGTGGGCCGTATATTTGCCAACTTAGTTGTATATAAAAAAAAAAAAAACTGAAAATGATTCCAAAAACTACAACTCAAACCTTAATTTGTAACGGTTCATCCATTCATCCAAGTGATAATAATGAGCATAATAAAAATACCTATGGAGTGTCTATGGTTCTTTCTAGAAGAACTTTTTCCTTTTCTTTCTCTTCTAGAATGACAGAACGAACTCAAAAACTATGATGATAACAGTTGCTACTTGTACGTACATGGCACCGAGTAGTGTGGTACCATTCTACGTTATTCATGAAACTAAAAGAAACATGTAACTTCATCGAAGAATTTTGGGTTCTATACTACTCTAATGTAAATAACATTTCGGAACACGAATTCGCAACGTAAATAAGAAGTTTACATAGCAAAGATAACATATATGAATAAAAATAAAATAAAATAAATAAAGATAGTGCCATAGCGTCTCATAGCGGAAGCGAGCGAGATATTATGTTTCCGATGAGAAATAGCCTTGGAGAACAGCTTGATGTTGAATAATATATAAATTTGAAAGAGGCAAAGTAATATCAAAAACGTAAGTCCCAAGTAACTATTCAGATACAGCAAAAAAGATCATATGTGTAAGAGCTATTACGACAAATGAGCTATTACGTAAAATAACTACATTATCTAGTTAGATCTCAAAAACTCAAAATCATTTTTACTAGTAACTATCGTGCAGCTACGTCAAAATGCTTTTTGAAGTAAATGCCATTATGTTGTCAAACGCTACTTCACTGATGAATCGAATGATGATAAATGTAGTTTGACAAAAGAATTGAGCTGTATTGCTTCTAGACTACCAGTTACGACAAATGTTTTGAAGTTTCTCAAACCAAAGGAGGCGTCAACATCGCGAATATAGTTCCAATGCGGCCCATTGCGGAGGCGGTGCCCATGCAGGAGTGGCGGGTCACCGTGGGGAACAGCTCGATGGTGAACACATAGATGGACGAGAAGCAGGTGCTGATGCATAGCTTGCCCAACAAGTTCAGCGCGATCTTCACCTGCTCTGTGTCACCAAAACCTTCAAATTTAATTAAAGGCAATTGAAAATTGTGGTAAACCCATTACCTTTTTTATGTAGGGGATTTGTGGAAATGTAGAATACAAAATGGATTAGATTGTGACTCTGCTGTCACTCGTAGGCTGGTCAGTGTTTGGAACTCTTCGATTTGGCTTATCTTGAGCTAGAAGACTACAGGCACTTCGCAACAGTTGGAGAGGCTGCTTGAGATAGCCCTCTTTCATAAATCACCGTGTGGTTGAGTATGGTATGGGGTAAATACAAAAAAACTTGACGGTTAGAATGTTAGGCATGTATTACCTAAGATTTTTTTTATACAAGACTTTGTTTCTTTCAAAGTCAGGTCTGAGTTCAATTCCTGGATAAAATTTAAACGCGTATATAGACACGAATCAAGTGCTTGCAGAGATTGCCTACCAAGTTCAGTGCGAACGCGTATTCACAAACTTCGACCTTTAAAATATTTATATGTCTACCACAGGTAAAAAGTTCTTTAATCTATTAATAAATGTACCTACAAGCTGTGATTCGCCATTCAGGCATATTATAAAATTAAAATTAGGCTATACAATGATTTGGTTTTCATTCGATGTCGCAAATTTCATATACTTTTCTGGCTAGTTCTCATGCTAGAATTTAGCGATCAAAGCGATGCGGACACGTGCAGCCCTAAGCATACAATGGCGCGGGTGATGTGCGAGTATGCTGTGTACCCTTCCTCCGCACCTCAGTTCGTACCTTAATTGCCATGTCCGCTGACCTGTTGCGTACACTATGTGGTACGGCACTGGTGAGAGGAAGAAAATTAGAAAACCTCGATAGTTGTCATGGATTTGTCACTGCAAGCATAATATAGTGAGGAGCCATTATGTACCCGATTCTGCCGAACATGTAACATGTTCTCTGCAGTCGATACCGGGTCAAGGTCGGGACAGCTCAGCGAGACATCACAGCAAGCTATATACTGACCAGCAGCGGTGTCTGCGGAGCCACTATGGATCCGATCCTTCCGAACATGGAACAAGCGCCCAACAGCCGATGTCTAGCGACGGTCGGGAAGAGCTCGGAGGTGTAGATGTAAATACTGCTGAAGGCCATACTGATGCTCAGCTTGCCGACCATCGACAGCGACGTGATCAGCCATTGGAGATCTGCAAGGAGTGCGCTACAGTAACTACAACAAATCTAGCTGCAAAATAAGAACTAAATGAAATCTAAACTGACTATGACATGATAAGCGAGTGGAGATCTGCATAGTTTATGCTCTCACTATACCTAACTGTGACTTAAATGAACTTTAAATGGACTAACTGAATGATGAAACTAATGATGATGATACTGCTTGATTTCTTTATACTTTTATTACTTTGCTAATAGTTTTCAAGTCATACATTATTACTCTTATATTGACTAATCTTATTCGGCGATTTCTTTGCTGTACCCTTAAATTTTATAAAAGTCTAGATAGATTGCATTAGCCTTAAAGCAAAGAAGAAAAATGTGTCCGACTCATTAATTATAAAACTAACACATAGCTACCGAATTGCGTGACGCATATGCTAACACAAAGATGTCACACACGCAGCTTTGAAAAATTTGCAATTTTTTAATCATTGAAATGAAGGATTACTCACAAAGTCTAGAGATTACATTGTCAAAGACTGTTCTTAATTGTGTTTCTTTGGTACTTCAATGTTGCATAAAAGATAATTTTCGAACATGCAGAAAAAACTAAATACTTACGACTATAAATACAGATTCAACATATTCAATTATCCCAAGTCTAGTAAGTGAGATAAAATCTAAGACTATATAAGTATTAATAACAACGACATTACTAGTAATAACTGTTGTACATGTCTATTATAAAAATATATACTTACTATTAGGTGGTATAAAGGGCATCGCGATCAGTGAGGCTCCACAAATGAAGTACGCAGACATAATAGTGGGCTTGCGGCCAAAGCGGTCCAACGTCAACCAACTGACGAAGTATCCCGGGATTTCGACCAGCGACGTGAGGATATAGTTGACGTAGCGGTTCCCAGCCAGCGAGACCGAGTTGATGGACAGGCCATAGTAGATGAACGTCACTGTGATCCACCAAAACGAGCAGATGGCCAGTCTGGACAGCATGATCTTGGATTTTAACAGTTTTTTCATGATGCCGTGCTCTTCAGGCGAGTCCGTTACGGTGTCTGTAAAAATCATAATTTTGCATCAAATAAAAGCTAACAGTTAACAGTGGTTGAAAATAGAAGTAACTGTCAATGACATAAAGCTGTTTCAGCTTTATTATATGACAGACGCTTTAAATTATTAACTGACTTCAAAAAAGTAAGAGGTTTTGTGTTTCTTAACGACACATACTTATTAATCGCCCACCATAAACTACGAAGAAGATACGTTAACAATAATCAAGCGACCGACTGCCTTATGTTTTCTCTGAGCAATAGAGACCAAAGATAAATATTAGAGTAAATTAAGTTTGGATTTCTAGTGGGGGCCACAAATTCAAAGTTAATCGACGCATGTTTTTTGTTCGCAGGCAGTTTTTCGACAGTGTTAATCACGAATTTGCTCCTCAAGTCTTGGGCGATCTCTGTGTAGGAAACTACCGACCAAAATAGACAGTACTTGCTTAAAAATTACTGTGGGTATTGGAAAGTTTGTGTGCTTTATATTAGATCACACTCTAGCATTCTATACTTACAAACATTCAAAAACTTACGCTTAAACACCGTGGACACGTTTTTCGGCTCCTCCGTCAAATGTCTTATTGACTCCGGCTTAAGCTTCTTGTTGTTGATCTCTGCGGCCTTGAAGATTATCCTGACTGCCTCTTCTTTCTTTCCTTTGCTGAGCAGCCACCTCACGCTCTCCTCCACGAAGAACGCATACACGACGAACAACAGTGACGGTGCGTACGTTACTCTGGTGAGGGTCCTCCAGTATGGGAATGCCCACGCGAATAGAGCTAGGGTGACGGAGCCCAAGGCGTACGTGCACGATATAATATTCCCACCCAATACACGATATTTTACGCCCACCATTTCAAGAGCTGGAAAAAGATAATAAAATTTCAATTTAAACAGCGGCATAATCATTATTTTTAAATAGTTTTTATTTACGCATAATGTTTTAACTTTTGACGATGTTTTTAACGAAACGTTCTCTACGGTGCGTGCGTTGACAGGTTTAGGAAAACTTACCAAGGATGTATCCGGAGCTGTATACCCCGGAGCCCAACGTGGCGTCCAGGAACTCGAACACCAGGTAGAAGTAGTAGTTGGTAGCGAACGATCGGATGAGCCCCATCACGGCCACGGCGACCGCCGTTAGGATGAACGCTGTGCGCCGCCCGTACCTGCGCAAACCGAACGAATCCATGTAAAAAGTCATAAACTTTATCCACCTTCTTGTTCTTCAATTGTAACTGGAAGGTTAAATTAAACATACATACTATCACGTCTTTTTCCCTTGCGATTTAAACAGAGCCCAGGTCTGTAAATCCTTAAGGCTACATTTAGCATGTTGGTGGGCTTGTAGGTGAGAACAGAATCAAAATAGTGATGGGTTGCTAGCCGCATCGCCTATTGACATGATGCCCATTCCTTCGATCGGTTTTTACGATTTATGCGGGAAGAGAAGCAGCTGGTACATTCTACGTTTTTACTTTTCTCCCAGACCAGAAAAAAGAAAATTATACTAATAAGTAAGACAGATGTCTTGACAAATTGTCACTTTGGTTTAGCCGTGGGTGGGCATTTTTGAGTACAAAAGTCCAAGAATGCTCCACACCTGGGATTGTGTAGTATCTTTATGTCGCGTAGTGACTTACCCGTCTGAGATGTAAGCCGTGAGCGGCAGCGCAGCGAATAGCCCGATGCTGTGGACGGTGCCCACCATCGTGCGCTTCCAGTTTTGGCACGCCAGGTCGAACTGGAAAACATAAATTTAATTCACAGTATAGCTCCGTAGATTGAGTATGGAGTAAATAAATATGAATAAATATGTGCAGTCGCGGTTGCCACCAAGTGCGAGGAACAGACTCTGAGTACACAGTTCTATCAGCTATTAATTTTCATACTAAGTAGAGCAACCAAAACAGCCGTGTGGATCCTGGCAAAGTAGAATAGGATCACTCCAAGTCTTTCCGTGGTTGTCGTAGAAGGCGACTTAAGAAACAAAAGATGAACAAAGCTAAAAACCATAAAAGCCAATGCTCCGAAGCTCCAACCCGTCTGGCCAGCATGGAGAGAGTAGGCCAAATCCTCTGACTGCTCTGGCTAACTTATAGCTCCGGTAGTACTGAGAAGGTCGTGTTTCTGCAGTGGAGAGTAAAAAGAGCTAAGATTAATGAATGAATTAATGAGCAAACTAACCTCTGTCACGATCGAATTCCTATCAGCATAAACCCAGGCGTTGCAGGCTTCCGTTGCATTATAGTCGAAGTCCTGTGCAGTACACCCCGTACCGACAGGACGCAGCCGATGGCATCGCCCTCCGGACTCGGGGTAGGCGAACACGCCCCAGCCACCGGTGTCATACTGTGGCGGGCTGGACTCGCATTGTGGCACCTTACATCTGGAAATCGTGGAGACATATGTTATAGTGTTAGCAGAACCATTACAAAGAACTCCATGGTCCAGTATGCATTATTAGCGCTTACACATGTAAAGCTACCCCGGGTGGTAACAACTGGATTGGTGGCCTCATTTATTGAGATATTATATCTGGTAAAGTATATTGTCGGCTTGAACTTAGCCATGCCATAAGTCTGACCACTGGACTGAGTTTCTTTCGGCGTATTCTTCTCAGCAGTGGTCTTTCCGAAACGCTAGTAGTTTTTCGATTTTGCAAATTTTTTAAAAATATGACGTTCAAAAAGCGATACATGATATCCAATTAAAAAAAAAAATCATTTCATTTCAACCATATGAGACAATTTTTTTTTAATCTATACTGTCAACATTTTTATAACGTTAAAACAATCATATTGAATTTTAAGAAGAAAAAAGATTTGATTGTTTGTTTGCATTGAACAGGATTCGGAGCAACTGGACCGATTTTAAAAATTATTTTACCAACGGAAAGCAAATTTAACTGCAGGTGACATAGGCTACAATTTACGCGGATGAAGTAGCGGGACAATTGCTAGTATAGTAATTAGTAATAGTAATATTGTTTCTATTCATTCAATTAATCGCGTTGGTCATTTTGTTATTAGCGGTCTAGTCGGCGACGTTCCTTGAGCCTCCCTGCGTTGGGGGGCTCTTTTACAACCAGCACCGGATATGAGATATCCGTGTTAAAGCTTTGTCAGGTATTATGACTTGGCGCAGTGTTAGCCACTTATTAATCTTTACATATCCCATCCCATCCCAATCCCAACTAATATTATAAATGCGAAAGTGAGTTTGTTTGTTTGTTACGCTTTCACGCCGTATCTACTGAACCAATCATCATGAAATTTTGTGACGTATAGCTATTATTTATAATCAAATGTGACGTTGCACACCCCGCCACCTGGACACTACTCCGGTAGACGTCCCGGCTGACGGTCGTGCGTAGCTGTCAAAGCAAAGCCTTGCAGTTATTATTTCATCTCCTCGTAAACACCCTAAGTCAAGACGTAACATGCATACCCATAGGTTTGGGTACCGAGAAGGACATAGGCTATATATTACGCGGGCGAAGCCGCGGGTAACAGCTAGTATTATTATAAACAAGCTTTCGGCCGCGGCTCCACTCACGTTACTATCGATCCATCGAAACAGTGTCTGCGCAATTTCATGATGATCGGTTCGGTAGATAGGGCGGGAAAGCGTAACAAACTCACTTTCGCATTATTGTGTGATTCCCGGCAGAGTAGAATAGGACCACTCCAGTCATCCCGTGGATGTCGTAGAAGGCGACTTAGGAAACAAGGTAAACTCCAACCCGTCTGGCCAGCGTGGAGATTGTAGGCCAAAATCCTCTGATTGCTCTTGCTAATGTATGCTCTGTCTGGTAGTACAGAGAGAGTCGTGCTCCTCCTAGTGGAGGCTAACAAATTCCTGATGATGATGAATTTAATACTTTCCTTTTTTTACTTTTGAACATAAATTAAGAAATACAGATAAAAACATGGACTAATGGGCGTAACAATATAAAATATCTCGCCAACACGTTCGTCAACAACCACTTGCATTCATTTTATATCTGCTGGATATTTAATTAACGAAGTACGCAGCTAAAACTAATTCCAGATAAGAGATCAAAGCCTGCAATTGGCGTACTAAAATAACTTTGTATATAAATAGTCCACGCAAAGTTACTGCGTTTATATCAAAGTTACCAAGCATTGCCATCACTTGTTCAGCCCTTAGATTTACCAAATTTTATAATACAATAGGAATTCCTCCATTATTGGAACACAATCAATGTTTTACTTGAAATATCCAGGTTTTATATGATGTTTCTACTAGGCAAGTATAGTCTGATTCCGATGACGTTATTTTATTAAATTCAACGTTTTGCAAATTCAACTTTTCAGGCCTGAAGGGTTATTGCGACCACTCCAATAATTTAGGGTTCTCTCGTGAGCTCTTCTGTGGCTTATGTAGCCGATCTTATTGGCGAAAAACCTCGCACATTGCGAACATGTGAGCACACCGTTAACCGGGGTTTTTAACTTTTGGCCTAACTTATTACCTATATATACTTGTATCTCTTAAACTAGTTTTAATAAAGAAAACCACATTTTAGTTTTTCTATCCGTGAAGCAGGAAGGGACAATTCAACTATCAGACTGACGTCTACATAGACAGAACAATGTTCTCTTAATACCTGTCTGCTCCGTCCTGGTTAAAATATTTAATTCTTATTGAGTTACATATGTGAAATGTAATAAAAATTAATTATTGTATTTAAAGTACTAATGGAGAACTTAATATACTTATGTGTTACAAAATTTATTTCTACGCCAAATATTGGCAGAATGTGCATGTACTATCTGTTTTGTACCACCTGATTATGACCATTTTCAAAGGAATAAATGATTTCTGATTCTGATTAATCCCCAAAGTACCTAGTTACTAGACTCAACCGAAAGATCTATAATAACAGCATTTATAAATTTGGCAAGTACACGAATATAATATGATCCTTCCAGACTATTCCAGAGCTAAGTGCGAGAGCAATGCAACAACTAACGAACTCCATCCTGTCTCTTTCAAACGCGCAGTTGGTTCAAAGAGACGTGAGCTCGGACCGGGCCTCTTTTGTGCTTGGTGGGCAATGTGGGCATTGAACATGAGTGCAGTTATTATGCAACTGGCTTTCGCCTGTGGCTCCGCTCTCTCTGATGTCGATCCCTCGGGAATGGCATGTACTTTTCTTAGGGATGACATTGAACTTGGATTGTTGTACCTTGGTTCTAACGCTGAGCCCATCGAAACCGGTTTTTAAGAGAAGAAAGGTAGGAGTTGGTTGATCTGGAGGAATGGGATAAAGGTATTTGGGATGCTATTTGGCCTGATGGATTGGGGATAAGAAAGTAGCAGCTCGCGAGGCCAGGCCCGCGTACCCGACGCCATACTTGCAACCACCAGACGGGCGTTAGAAGAGGACCATAGGACATCCCTGACCGACAGGATAATACAATATCCTATTTCATTTCCATTAATATACAACCAATGCTGAAAATTCAATATTGTTTTTACCTTTTCTATACATTTGATCCGATGAGCTGGACAATGCCACAAACACTGACTTCTAGAATCAGAATCGGAATTGCATTTGCCAACTATTATCGTAGTAGCTTCAAAAAATACATATTTGGTTGAATTGTTGAGGAAATAATAATTTATCTATTAACATTTTTTGACGATTCTATGTACTCGTAAGTAACATAGAATCGTAAAAAATGTTGAAATAGATAACTAGATATTGTATTAGTGTGAACGTGTTCGACAGAAGCTGATAATAACTAACGTATGCACAGGTGTAACAAATACGACAAAGGAACTACATACAAGTGTAATGAGGAAAAAACAATAACAAAAATCAACGTGTCCACTTGTAAGTAAGTAGGCAATCAGGAAGCTCGAGACATGTGCTTCCTGTCACGGCGAGACGCGACCCAGACCGAGGTCGAGGGAAACATAGGCTGCCCTTCGCCGGGGTCGCCGCCTCAAAAGGGCGAATGAGGAAAAAAAGCCAAAAAGTAAAAAAAATATATTCAATACTAGCAGTTCCGGCCCCGGCTTTGCCCGTGGTAGGTACATATATTTTTTTCCTTCCGAAAGAACCATCCTCATATTTCAAGGAATATTAAAAAAAAATAATTAGCGCAATCGGTTCAGCTGCTCTCGAGATTTGGGCTTAGCAACACATTTAGCGATTCATTTTTTTTTTGGACGTCATGTTTTCCTTTTTTTTATGTGCAGAATCGAAAAACTAGTTACTAGCTTTTCGGAACGACCACTGGTGAGAAGGCTACGCCGAAAGAAACTCATTCCAGACTTGGTCCTTACGTGCCTGAAGGGCTCCGATTACAATGATCCATATATTTCTAATGTAACATATATTTATTACATAAAATTAAATCACTTTCACGTATTTTTATCAATTAAATAATCATTACTACAATAGCAAGTATTTTTACTAACTGGTTTTTAACAGGCGTTAATTTCTATTGCCATTGAATAGCCGCCACTGCCTTGGCGAATCGTTTATTTTATAATTAAGTTGCCATCATCAAGTAGCTAGCACTATTTTATGGCTTTGCCGGCGCATATAAATGCAAGGAAAACTGGCGGAGAAAAATGATTTTAGTTTACGACTTTTTCAAGGAAATAGGTACTCATAGATATGTACGTGAGACAGTCACATCTATTCCTCTAAATACAGTCCGCACCCTGGATCCTAACAGCTGACGAGATATCTTCTAGGTACCTAAACACTACATATCACTCATCTTAATCTGAATCTAAATACAATCCTAACGTAATAGTAATGTTCTCTAAGAATTGCAAATAAAACTGTACCGTAGGTACATACAACACCGATACTTTGTATCTCATAAACCTGGACATGGGCACAATCACTGAAACCTCAGTGGAACCCATAATATAAAGCAGAAGAAGAATTGCAAGTTCTTCCGGTTTTTTACCGTCCAATAATCTTAACCCTATAATCCTAAATCCTGTCATTTTGCATTTTTTTGTGATGTAATAGAGAACATTTATCAATAATATTTTTTTCCAAGATAAAAGGATACCTTCATACTGAAAAAAAAGAACTTAATAATAAACTACTAGTACATAGCACTTCCATCCTCAGGATTGCCATGTATTTAGTTTGCTTCGGCAACTCACCCTTCTAATATATTAAGAAAAAGTGGCGATTTTTTATATACGCTAGAAAATGCAACCATTTGACGACGAACAATGACGTGGGGGTTGCAAAAACACAACGAAGTCCCCGCTGCCGCTTCCACCGCACCCCGCACATCACTCCTACAACTATTTCACTAAACTTAATCTTAGTAATATGATTATATCACTGAACTTGAACCGTAATATAATTATGTTCCCAGGAAGATAGTAATAAATCGCTTTCGTAAAACTATGTTCCGGCACATAATTATATCCCTAGGGATATAACTATATTGCGGCTTTATCTATGTTACTGCGACATATACACTACGCGCTATTACTCAGGTCCTTCTCAATGCCCCTCTCAAATTGTGCCTATAGAAAATTTCTCGATGACTGGTTCAGTGATTGAGATAATTACAAGGATGCGATTACAGCTTCCAGTCACTAAGTAGATGAATGAATGGGATGTTGAGAGTGCCAGCAAAAAATGTTATTGTACTCCGGGCAATTAACTACACTTAGTAATTGTAAGGTAAAGAAACCAGAAAAAGTGGTTCCGTATGACTGGGCTGACCGCAGATCGACCGGCTGTACAATCAATGGTTCTTGAAAAGGGACACTAAAACTACCGCCGTCGTACTTATTGCTACATTTAAATAATTAGGTGACTACTTTGGTCTAGTGGTCGTCATGCTAGGCTGTCGCACCACAGGTTTGATCCCCGGCCCGAACAGGTCAAAATGGTTTTATTTTTCAAATTGATCTGCGTCTTGGATGTTTATCTACCTAAATTTGTATTTGTTAGAAAAATAGTGTCATTGAGTTATATCCCAGAACTCCTACTCTCTAGCTTACTTTGAGGCTACCTAGTGCCATAGACCCCAATAGCGCTAATGTCCGTTATATCCATAATTAAAAGAAAGAAATCCACAAATAATTTGAGCAAATGATGTAATTATTGAACCCACTGACAAAACATCACGGGAATCCATTGACAAAAACGTTCTGTAGATGAGAATAGCTAGTAAGCGGGACATACAAAAGAATTCAATCTATAAGACCTGTCATCGCGTCGAAACAGAACATTTACCAAATTTTCCAACTATCGCATAAGTAGCCTTTGTTATTAGCAGCTACGGCTTGCGGGAGTCAATTTTAGTAAGTATTTATGACTTTCGAATTAAGGTACGATTGTGGTTATCTACCTAAGTCGTATTAAATGGTTTTATTATTGTTCCGTTATCTTTTAATTCCATAGAAGGTATTAAAAATTATTTGTGACCAAAGTTAAAGTCCGTAAATTACTAATTTTTTGGGTTTAGTACCTACCTCAAAATATGAAAAGGAATTATCTATCCGTCTAACTGACCATCTGTCAAGACCTTTGTCTCGAGAGCGCGTGCACATAACAAATTGAAATTCCTATACCTAATACTAAAATACCCGTCTGTAACCTATAGGCGCTGTTTAAAAATCTAACGTCTAATAAATAAATAAATATATACGGACAAATCACACAGATTGAGCTAGCCCCAAAGTAAGTTCTCAAGTAAGACTTGTGTTATGGGATACTAACTCAACGATACTATATTTTATAACAAATACATATATTGATAAACATCCAAGTCTCAGGTCAATCTGAAAAAGATCATTTTTTTTCATCTTGACCTGACCGGGGATTGAACCCGGGACCATCCGTGTCACAGGCCGGCGTGTTGACCGCTGCACCACGGAGCTCGTCTAAATCAACCCAATCAAAAGATACGGCCGTTTATGCATGTTTTTGCTCAATTTTAAGGGGAAACAAAACCAACGAGTAAGTTTACATGCCATTGCAATGTAAATTATTAATAGTTAGTTCCTTCTTAAAAGAAATGACTATGTGCGCAAAACTTCATTGCACAAGTCCGACTCGCACTTCACGTGTATTTCAGTACGTAAGTATACCTACTGTACGTTACAAAAATGTCGTATGCCACAAAAATTCAATAAAACAATAAAATTCGGTTAAACGTGGCCAACAGTGGTTACAATACATAAAAGGGAAAAAATAATAAACGATAATTGATCAGCTTGTGTTCGCATGAAATAGTTCACGTTGACTGTGTGAGCATAAATTTGGAAGAACACCAGAGACTTGGGAGTTTTTTTTTTTGCTTTCAGAAACATTTTTATTGTTTATACTAAGTAATTTACTAACTTGTTATATAGTAAGACGGATAGGCTAACAGCCACCTTTGAAAGGACGAGACATACCTTGGGAAACTAAAAAAGAGGCAGATTTTAGTACTGAAAGACCAACAATAACATGTAAATCAGTCGTTTATCAGAAAACGATTCATATAGTTTTACGATGATTTTGACTCTTTTTATGGCACGAGTATTAGGGCACGAGCGTGACCAAGTGATAATAAGTATTAAATATACAATGTTGTTCAGACTATATTGCGACCTAGTACCACCAAAGGTGCGTACCTACATAACGTATCTACTTATAACAATCAGATTGTCTGACCAAAAAATAAAAACCGGCCAAGTGCGTATCGGGCCACGCGCAGTATAGGGTTCCGTAGTTGCGAATGACAACTTTGAGTACACACTGTTTACACTCGCACCTTACAGTTTAACGACCAAAAACATCTAACAATAAAGATTGTATGAAATTTTACATTTTCCAGTACATTTTATAAGTTGGTTGCCTATAACTTTTTAGTTTGTACTTAGTACTTAGCTCTGATAGTTTTCCTTTCAACTTCAGTATATATACTACTGCTGTAATTTTTTTCACGTATCTATATATAACCGTTTAGGAGATAGAGGGGGGGGACACATACCTCTAACAAAAATTTGCATTTTAAAACCAAATATTTCGGAAACGAATCCCTAAATCGAAAAATGGTGTTCTCAACCTCACAATATTTTTCAAAGACCTTTTTAACGATATCCCACAAGATGGGTAAGTAGAGAAAAAAAAATGACTCCCCCACTTTACTTGTATGGGAGCTACCCAAAAAAAAATTTTTTTTCAAGATTTTTTTCTACGACTTTTTTGCCATGATTAATATACATACTCATACCAAATTACAGCTTTCTAGTACTTATGGTCTCTGAGTAAAACCGCGGACGGACAGACAGACAGACAGACAGACAGACAGACAGACATGGCGAAACTATAAGGGTTCCTAGTTTACTACGGAACCCTAAAAATTAAACATGGATAGCAAAATTAACGAACCAAAGAAACTGAATCGAAAGTTCAATAGCAAAGAATACAAGAAAGTACAACAACAAAGAATACTAGATACTTACCAATCTATACTCAATTTTTTTTAACTCCAAGTCAACATCGCGAGACGCAAATTTAATAATCTACGATTGCAACGATTGCCTTGTCAAAGTTTTAGGTTTCATCTATATTTTATATTGTAATTGTAAAGAGGAAATATTTCATTGTTTGTTTGCATTGAATAGGCTCCGAAACTACACTGGACCGGTTTTCAAATTCTTTCAACTGTAAATAGCAAATTTTTCTACTGGTGACATATGCTATAATGTACGCGAACGAAGTTGCTAACATTGCTAGTTATAAATAAGTACTTTTAAAAGCTGGCTGTTTTTTTTGCAGTTAAGTATACATACTTACGAGTATGTGTCCATCTGATGTGAGATACACTCACATCAGATGGACACATCCGTCCTTATTCGCAATAGGATGATATTCCCAATCGGCTTTTACGAAAAGAAGCACTTGCATTTCCGGATATCTATTTTCTTATAAAAGCACCATGATTTCTCAAAACCAGCTCACCTGTAATCTAAATCACTAGCAGCGAAAATATATTGTCCGTTGTACACAGCACTGAACAGAATCGGCCACAAAATGTAACAGTACGTGTACACTTGGTACCGCCCGAACTGGCCCAGCTCCCCGAGAATGGAGTCCAGGTCTACACTGGTCCGCTTGGTCATCTTGACTTTACCGGCGTAGAATAAGGAGGGTGATGTTAGCGGTCTTTTGGAGTACGCATCGTCGCGCGTCAGCGGCGGTAAGCGACCGGATACGTAGTGAAGACGGTCGTCTCTTGACGGCGCATTATTTGCCGCCACGCGTGCTGCTAGTAAACTAGATAATCAGGTGATTAAACTAGGGTAAACTGCGAATTATCTCGGCTACTGCACGACACTTGACAGTCAAATTGACAAATGGAGCGTGGGCGGTAAATAAACCTCTTCGCTCGTGCGACAGATATTTTTTTTAGTAATGCGAGGGTATCTAGATTGACTATTCATGTTGCGTAGATTTAAAAAAAAACATTTCATGTTACGTAAGCGTACATTATGCATGTATATAAAGCGAAAAAGTAATAAAAAGCCGGCCAAGTGCGAGTTAACTAGCGTGGAGAGGGCCTCGTATAATGCCTAAGTCAAATGTTTTAATCTCATCAGTAAGACGGGGGTTACCAACTATTCTAGTGGTGTTTTAGTGAACTCTTTTTCCGTAAGTGAACGTATTATTGTGACTTTACCACTTTATTTTCAATTTATAGAATTCGTAGAGTCTTGCAATCTACAGGCAATGAACTAGATACGGTATTTTTTTTTAATTTCGCAGATTAGTGTATCGTCATTTTTTGTCTTCTTTCATGAAAAAAATCAAACACTTTATTTTACAATAATTTACTTTTTTTATATTACACCACACTTTCATTTGATTTGGTCCGGTAGATTTGGAGGAAATTGGCTGTGACACAGACGGACAGGCAGACGCACGACCCTATCAATCCAATAAGGGTTGCGTATTTTTTAATTTTTTCACGGAACTTTAAATACGGAAAATATACATAAAACCAAATACGCATACTAATGAAAATACCGAAAATATCTAGAAACAAAAATAGCTAGGCTTTTATCGATGATTTAAAAGGAAAAATACACGCAAAGGCTAAAGAAGAGTAATGTTTGTAGTATTGATGTTGATGTTGACCCAGCAGGGCCCTGCGCATGATTGTATGAATTCTGTATTCTTGCCTCAAGGGTTACAGAGAAAACTTGAAATATTTTCCAGCAGGACCCACCTCAGTTTGCAGCTCAGACCAGAATATATTGCTGTAAAGAGGTGTATTTGTGCCTCAGAATTCATTTGTTATTCACGTGAATAACTTTAAGAAATATCCGCCAATAAATATTTGATTATGCCAGCAGGACCCTTTTTTTCTTGTAATAAAATCTTGTAAAAAAGTCATTATCATGTGACAGTATTCAGTTTAATGAGGAATATACTGAATAATTTAAGAAGAAAATATCTTAAAATTGCGGTTTGATAATATTTAAAATCAATTCAACATAACATAAACTTTATAAATATTTTAAGAAAAAAACTGCCGTATGGTTCCCGTCTGAGTAGAATAGAACCACTTCAAGTCTTCCCGTGGATATCGTAGAAGGCGAGTTAGGAAACACAAGCTAAACAGAGCTAGCAAAGCTAATCTTCTGACTGCTCTGTCTAATATATGGCTCTGGTAGAACAGAGAGGGTCCTACTCCTGCAGTGGAGACTAAAAATAAGCTGATGACGATGAATAAAAGAAGTTTTCGTATCGGGGTGAGGGGCCTAAATGATTATTGAATTTACCTAAGTACCGTTAAGTAGATAACAAGCTTAACAAAAAAATCTACTCAACATATTGAAACTTTAAATAAAACTGCTGAGTCGTGCTGGGTATAAAGACATTGTTTTGTATGTTAGTATATAAGTTTCTTTATTACTATGATATATCGTTGGATTCCTTACATTACCCCCAGTAACACTAGCTGTAATTTTTTTTTTGGTAGGACAGTCGTGTTTTTCTGTTTCGAAAAAAAAAGGCTTGTTAGCTGTAATAAAGGAGTGGTTGGTAGTTGGTACTGCCTTGTCGAGGACCCTTTATTTGGCCACTGAGCCCTACCCGCTTCTTGTACCTATCTACTCGTACAAATTTTGCATTTTAAACACCTATGTATCATTTTCGCTGACTGATTACAAACTTGTATTAATTAGTACCTAGTCTTTTCTTGTACATCGAACGTCTAAACTCTCTCTTGATAACTTTTCGCGTATAATCGTACCAAATTACCTTGTTCATTGGAAAGTTTATCGATAAAATTATGCGTGAATTGTAAATTAGATAAAATTTACAGATAAGTTTGGCGGTTTTTGCGTGAGCATATTTAAGTGTCGGTATCTATAATATGATTTGATTAGATACGAAATTCGCAGTTCAAAGAACATTTCTTACTCTATCGTTTTTGAATGTAAACGAGGAAGCGATTCGAGATGCTAGAAAAGATTCCGGTGCGTCTACTAGTCTATTATTTGTCCCCAATTTTATTTTATCATTGTCATTGTAGGTAGGTACCGCCTAGAAAAGGGGCCGGTGTGTTTACGAGATCTATCTAATGTTTCTCCTCCATTTTAATGTCGTCATCGTACCTTTCAAAAAAGGGGCCGGTGCGTTTACTAGATCACTTGCCTATTACCTATTTATCCGACATTTTATCGATATCATTGTACGGTCCAAAAAAGGGACCGGTGCGTTTACTAGATCACTTGCCTAATTATTTATCCGACATTTTATCGTTGTCATTCTACCGTCCAGAAAAGTGGCCGGTGCGTCTACTAGTTTATCCTTCATTTTAATGTCGTCATTGTACCTACCGTTAGAATAGGGGCTGGTGCGTCTACTAAAGCATTATACTTGCCTATTATTTTTTCTTGATTTTAACGTAGTCATTGTACCGTCCAGAAAAGAAGCTGGTGCGTCTGCTAGATCACTTGCCTATTATTTATCGTCGTCATTGTACCGTCAACTTTGCTCTACGTCTTTCGCCTTCTTTTCTCTACAAAAAGTGAAGATTCTCTTACTAAATTAAGAATTAAAAAATTCCACGCGGGCAGAAACTTGATCCAGCAGTCTTTACAAAGAGTAAAGATTGGCCGCGTGGATTGTTTTAACCATATCTTATTAAGAGAATATCAGAATTGCGTTGTGAATGCAAAAAAATACCTAAAGTGAAGATGTAGAGGAGTAGCACAGGCTAATATTCGGCAGTTTCCTGTAATTGGCCTAATACATTTGCGTATAAGTAGGTATAATTACCTAGGTTTTATTTAACCAGACGTAAGGACCATTTCTTTACATTTTACATTGTTGGTGGGGCCACGCGAGCATTAGTGGGACATATTTGGTAGGAATACAAGTCGAAAAATTACTCGTGGCTTCTAATTGTTTATGGAATAATTAGGTAAAGTGTTTTAATCTTATATCCTTCGATTGTTTTGAAAAACAATCGGCGACATTGGCCCCCTTATTGGGAAATGAGTCCGCCCTATCTAGATACGCCGATAACAAAGAAATTGGGTCGACTTCGAACTATCTACGAGTATGACGAGTCGAGATGTTTGTTTGTCTGTGTCGCAATACTTTCCACGGCAGACATGTGTTTACTTGTCTACACCTGATGATAAGAGATTCCAATAGAAGATAGGATAATCACATTATTAGCAAACGAAATCGTTACCTTGTTAAAAAGTATAACATCTCGAGACACACGAGTTGCCTTTGTTTGATTTTCTAAAATTTCAATCTTCAAACAATATTAGAAAAACACGACAGCCATGCCAATAAAAATGTCATCGTTTGTATGATTTTATACATCCTGTACGCATTTAAAAACCTATCCAGACTAGAAAAAGTTAGATACCTTCTTAAGTTACGACTTGTAGGTATATCTAATTTAACCAATCCGGAACTGTATACGCTATTATAACAGTTTGCCAAAGTCAGTCCTTGATATGCCGGATAGTAAATTCAAAAGTTATGTAAAACGATTATTATGTAAAAAGGCATATTACAAGATTACCTACCTTACTGATGGCAATATTTGGCTAGAGCTTGGCGCAGACGCCTCGTGATTCTGTATACACATGAATATTACGTTTGGTATGTTCGGTACATAATATTTTATAATATGACATTTTGCTCTTTTAATTTAACATATTTAACATTTCAAAGATGACATAAAATTTTTCAATTCCATTTTTATCAAGACATATAATTAAACAATGCACACTCGGTCCACATATATGTTACCGGCCAAACCCGACAAACTAGTTAGTCCTAGGTCAAACTTAGTTAGTCCTAGGCCAAACTAATTTATCTTAACACGCTTAGGACAAACTAGTTTGACCTAGGACAAACTAGTTTGACCTAGGACAAACTAGTTTGTCCTGAAATTTTTAGCATAAACTAGTTTGGCCTAGGACGAACTGATTTTTGAATATTTATTCAAATATTTTGATAGGTAGGTATAGATCATAATTTTTTTAAATTCAAGATAACAGCCCTAGTAGCATTTTCCGTTGGCTTCCATATGCCAACAGTTGGGAACGTATTGGCAGATGGTTAGTTACTCCGCCAACCTCCACTTAAAATAGGCCCACTGTCATAAACATGCACTACTTACCCAACGGGTAGCCAACAACGGGCCTACTACTACTATTGCTACTGTTGGGTGATTTTTGTAGGGATTTAAGTTATTTAACAACATCGGGCCAACTAATAAAATCTTTTATTGGGCCTGTTAGTGCTACTCCTACCGTTGTGTTATTTTTGTAGGGATTTAAGTTATGGTTATAACATCGGGCCAACTTATAAAATCCTTCATCGGGCCTGTTAGTGCTACTCCTACCGTTGGGTGATTTTTGTAGGGAAAGAGCTTCGAAAGACAATTAATAATACTAACGTAATGTTGAGTAGGTTTGTATAGTACAATGAATAAAAAAAAACCTGCGGGTGAGTAATGTACTTTGTATTACCTTTTGCCTACCTACATTAGATATCATCTCGACTCTGTCCAACGAAAGCTGGTTTCATCATCATCAGGTCTTTTGTAATCTCCACTGCTGGAGCTCAACCCTCTTTGTACTACCATTTTAGCCAGAGTAGTCAGAGGATTTGGCCTTTACTCTCCACGCTGGCCACGGGTTGGAGAGGTCTCTTTGATATTTATTTTTATAAGCTTTCTTTAGCTTGTGTTTCCTAAGTTGCCTTTTACTATATCCACGGAAAAACTTGTAGTGGTCCTACTGTTCTTTGCCAGGAACCGGCAAAGCTGGTTTAAAAGGAGTTTTTTTTTATTAATAATGTATATTTATCTATTTAGTCAATAGATGGCGTAAGGTGTATGTTAGAACGCGCTATTAACATTTTTTTACTTTTGGCTATATACTTCGAGCCGGAACTTTAACACAAGTGACAGCGCGCACTGAGTCGGTGTGGTAATACGCTAGTCAAGGGTGCACTGTATTTCACAGGGTGATTGGAACTTGAGGTACACCAGTCACATCCTGGAGGTGGTAGGGTCTAGAAAGGGGCCCCATATTTTTTCAGCAGCCAATGGCCCTTCAGAGTCCAACCAACTTATTGCAACTGGCCCGACGTAATGCCAACGATCGTAGGTACGTTGGCCCTATTACAAGTTGGGCCATCGTTTTCAAATCTACGTAGGCCATTAGTTTTGGGCCCAACCCGAAAACTGCGCGCCAATTGTATGAATTTGCCAACTAACCAGAGGTACGTGGCCCAAGCAAATGTCAACAAAAAATGCTACTAGGGAGACGCCACTTTTCATGAAAAATCGACATGGGTGTCGTTCTATATAGGTTTTTCGGGATGGAGATTTCGATAATGACGCCAGTTTTATAATCCAAGATGGCGGACGCGACTTTTCATAAAAAATTGACATGGGTGTCGTTGTATAGGTTTTTCGGGATGTAGATTTCGAAAATGACGCCAGTATTGGTATCCAAGATGGCGGACGCGACTTTTCATGAAAAATCGACATGGGTGATCGCTGCATAGGTTTTTCGGGGTGTAGATTTCGAAAATGACGCCAGTTTTGGAATCCAAGATGGCGGTAGCGACTTGTCATGAAAATCGACATGGGTGTCGTTGTATAGGTTTTTCGGGGTGTAGATTTTGAAAATGATGCCAGTTTTGGAATCCAAGATAGCGGACGCGACTTTTCATGAAAATTCGACACCGTCGACAAATCGACAATCGTCGCGTCCACCATCTTGGATTCCTATATAATTTTTATTTTTCTCTACTAACCTCGATCGACCTATTCAACAATGCTCCACAGAGTATTGTTGAATAGGTAGGAAATATTGTGAGGTTGAGAACACCAGTTTTCGATTCAGGGATCCGTTTTTGAAATATTTGGTAGTAAAGTGAAAAATTTTGTTAGGGGTAACGCCGGTTATACATAGATACGTGAAAAAATACTGGAATAGTATAATAAGAAAGTAAGTAAAAAAATTATTTGAGGAACACAAAGAAGATAAAATATTCACATATACAAACACAATTTTATAAAAAACAAACAAAAAATTATGTCTTGCTTGTGTTCTCAAAATGGGTCCAATTCAGCATATGCTGGCCGTACGGAACTGCCAGCGCTGGTCTTCCATTGTTCCATTGGTCTTCCATAATTACGAAGTTGAAAGGAAAACTATCAGAGCTGAGTACTAAGGACAAACTAAAAAGTTATATAGTACTTTTTCACAAACTGCAAAAGTAACTTTGTCATTAATAAGTACAAACACTATGAAAAACAAAGTTATTTTTGCTGGCAAAAAATTAAAGAGGTTTTCGGTTAATCTAAGCTTGCTTCTACAGAACCCTTCATGGGCGAGGCCGATTCGCACTTGGCCAATTTTTTCTTTCTGATTCAATAGTCAGGAATCGTGTCAATATGCAATGTTGCTAGCAACCCACGACTATTATGTTGATTCCGATACCTACACGCCCACCAACATGCTAAACGTGACCTTAGGTCTTATAACTTATACTCCTGGGTTCTGTGTTGTCTATGGCGCACTTTTTTGCTGACGTCACATAGCCTATGACACTTCGGGGAAGAATACGAATCTAATAATCCTGCAGGAGACCACAATGGAACAAACATGTACCTTCTTACTTACATAGGTATAAATACATACATACATACGCGCGAAAAACATAATGGTCCTTCTGGATGGGTCAATCGGAAAAAAATAACTTAGATATAAAAATGCATCCATTGTATCTTGTTGTTGCAACTGTTTGAAAAGATTGATTGACCTGCGTCTAGAGAGGTAGGTAAGTACACAATAAATAAGAACAATCACTATTTTCTCAAGTGTTTTTTACACAAAGGCTTCGTTTTGTTAGAAGTAGGTACCTTTAGTGCGCGTAATTTATCCTTTTTATTGAATTTAATTTATACCAGCCTTTCATTGTTGTACGTACAGTCCGGGGCAGATAAACTTGCCTACAATTTAAAGTCGGTTTGAGAGGTCAATTTTATTTTCCCCCGACTATACGTACGGTAGTAAAGAGAGGGTCGTGCTCCTGCAGCGGAGTGGAGACTAACAAAGATCTGTTGATGATACGTACGGATACAAATAAGCCACAGGGACACGCCCGTACGTACTGAACAGCAGAACACCGTAATGGCCGCGTAGTGGTGGCGATTGTGGCGAATAGTGGCGATGCACGTGGGGTTTCACTTCAAAATCGGCCAACTCCGATTTTGAAGTGAAACCCCAGTGAAACCACCGTGTGAGAGTCAATTGAACATTGTTTGTTTCTACATATTGTTTATTAATTCGTCGGCTAGTTAAGTGTAGGTACTAACAACCGCTAAAATTCTTCCATATCTTACAAGTCCGTTATAGTTTTGTTTTGTAATAACTAATTAAGTTATTAGGTAATAATAAAATCCAGCGTTGGTCACGACTACGTCCTTGCAGTGACTTAGACCGCCTGCCCTAGTTATTTCGCCATCTTTTATTCTGGTCTAGTGTCAAAAATTTGCATTTGGGGTCAAGCATCTTGGCTATCGCGAATTATGTAACTAAGAATATTTTGGTCCAGTTTTGACGTTAGGTTCTTCAGAATACAAGGCAAGCTGGTCGCGATGAGTGTTTGACAGCAGGTAGAACTTACACTTAAGATGCTTGATGATGCAGATTTTCCAGCTGACCAAAAAGCTAACAGCTGTGAATTTCGAACAATATTTAGTGAATCATTATTATCGTCATCATCTCAGCTAAAAGAAGTCCACTGAACATAGCCTAGGCTGGACGTAGGCCTCCGCCAAGTTTTAGGATAGCCACTTCTCAAGCAAAACCCGTATGGCATTCTGGAATGCCATGCGCATCTCTTGAAAATCATGTCACAAACAGGTGGGAGGTTAATAGATATCTTAATAATTGTCATCTATTGCTTTCGTAGATCACGGGAGTCTTTTAGGGAGATACTTAGTGCTACACTATTATTATGACGTTTACCGGATTTATTTTGTATTTTGGCCGCAGGACAATCGCGCTTATTTTCCTTACCTAAGTACATTCAGTCAGCCATCTAATGTAAAAATCTGACTTAACGATACTTACTATAAATACATACTTAAACATCCAAGACCTAGGACTATTTGAAAAAGATCGTTTTCCATCTTGACCTGACCGGGGATCAACTCCGAGACCCTGCGACTTGAACGCACTTGCGTTGGTACAACTAAGGCATACTTAGAGGTTGACGTTAAACCAATGTTGGTGCAAATCCTGGCATTGACAGACGCGTGGTGATGAGGTATTATAGACGTGTGCCGTAGGAATGCTCAAGGCTGCCTCGTCTCGAGTCGCCTTTACTTGCCTGCCACTTATGGTACAGAGATAAAGTTTCATCTAAAGTGCCTCTTATCGGGAACAGCAGACAAATTCGTTTCGTCTGCGTATTACGTCACTCCAACGAGTCTACCTCTCTTATGTCACCGAAAGGCAGAATACATTTTTGACCACATGGACCCAGCATGCGTGACATTGCATAAAAGTAAGATTCAGAGTAGTGGAGTTAGTGTGAGACCCTAGAAAGAAACTTATTCACATAATGAGCACTGCATCAAATTGTCCACTTGTTCTTTTAACAGTTTTTCACCAACAAGGCGGGTGCAGAAGTTTACATTGGAATCCCAACTTTCCAACTATCCCAATTAATATTATAAATGCGAAAGTCAGTTTGTATATTTGTTTGTTACCTCTTCACGCTTTATCTACTACTGAACCAATCTTCTTTGAATTTGGCGTACACATAGGATAGGGTATTACTTCTTCACGCTTTATCTACTACTGAACCAATCTTCTTTGAATTTGGCATACACATAGGATAGGGTATTACTTCTTCACGCTTTATCTACTACTGAACCAATCTTCTTTGAATTTGGCATACACATAGGATAGGGTATTAAGAAGACATTTCATCCCGACAAAAGTTATGTTCCCGTAGGATTTGCGATTAACGACTCAGCAAATTTATACGCGCGTGAAGCCGCGGGTAAAGGCTAGAATCAATATAACAAGAAACACTGGCAAATGCTTGGTTTTTACAACAATACCTAGTCTTGTTTTCTCACCTGACGATATTTTGTTTGACTGGTTATTAATAACTTTTCCATAAAAAGATATTAATTCATGCGTTTCATCTGTGATTGCGACACGTTAAAGTAAGTTACGACATGTCGGTTAGGGTGCAGCCACATTGAAAACACCTAAGTAGGTATGTACAGAACATAAAAGTGACTTGAGGTTCCCGGTAGATTAGAAAAGAACTACTCCAAGTTTTCCTGTAGATATCGTAAAAGGCGACTTAGGGAACATACTCGTAAGCTACACAAAACTTTTAAATAGCAAAAAGACCTCTCCAGCCCATTTGACCACCGTGGAAAGTGTAGGCCGAATCCTCTGACTGCTCTGGCAAATATATGGCTCTGGTAGTCGAGATAGGGTCGTGCTCCTGCAGTGAAGACTCAAAGGGACCTACTGGTGATGAGAACGGAATGTCACAGTGCAAAGTCCCCTCCCCTTGATATGGCGTTCCCGTACATCAGCTCGATACTTTTATAGATACCTCAGATCCTTATTTAAAACGTAATAAGGCGCATAATCTTCCAAGCGCCGTCCCCCGTTGCCGTAGCTTCTCAATCTTCAAAGGTTCTCGGCCAGGTTGGCCAAGCTTGGAACACACTTGACCAATTTAACAAAGCAATTAGTAAATCAGTTAACATGACAGAAAAGCAACTGAAATCATGAAAAAGTCTTTTGTATGTACTTATCGAACTAAAAACTCCATCCTTACAGCCGCTTCATAACTGAAGATTGGCCGCTCTCTACTTCAAACCCTGCCCGTTGCGAGTCCGAGCAACTGTTCTGTTAGTGCCTTTTTTGGAGACCACACATCAAAATTGCGGCGTTTAATTGAACCATATGCGTAGTGGTAGGGCTCAGTAGTAACAAAGTGAATAATCCTAGTTTAATCCTTGTTCGATGGTGGACTGCGTAATGAAGACCTTTCACAGATTGAGGCCGGGATTGCTGTGAACTGTTACTTTGCCATTGTATTGTGTAAATTGTGTAAATATTTTCAAGTAAACTTGTGGATTACCTGTGTAGGTACATACCTACACATTATTTGTGTGGAACAATCTTGTTTGTCTACATGTCTGCGCGATAGCAAGTCTGCTGTTCCTCTACAATCGCAGCATTCAGGGGACACGTGCGGCGCTGTCGCGTGAGCAATTATCAGATTGCTATCGCTGGATCGCCTCATTAATCGATCGGCTGCTGGCTGCTGTGACAACTCTTTGTTCTATTCATTGATTCAATGTCAATGTCACTCCAAGCGGTCTAAGGACCTCACGGGGCCACGGGTGGAGCCTGCATTCAGGCAAGTGCATACTGCTACGTTTTACAATACTACAAAAAAAAGTTAACTAGTGGATCTATGGGCTGTAGCTCGCGAGTGTTATCACAGGAAACAAATTTGCAACATATCAAATCAAAATCAAAACGTTTATTCAGAAAATAGGCCTGTGCAGCACCTTTTTACGTCATAACATATTTAAAATTATGTCATTATTAGATATATGTATTTATTGATTGTTCAAAAGCTACAGACTACTAGCGTTTCGGAACCGACCACTGCAGAGAAGAAACGCCGAAAGAAACTCTTATCAACAGTTTTGGTCGCCTACTCGCCTGAAGGGCTTTATATGATTACGAATATTTATTCCTTATTGTCTTTTTCTTTCTTTTCTTTTTTCTGTTTTCAAGTTACAATTTCAATATACATAGATTTATTATTTTTGGAACATGTTTATGTTAACGATCGAGTGTGCAAAGATAATAAACGACATATGATAGGTAGGTACTTAAAATAGTCTCAAAGAGGCCGAGCAGACCAGTCCCCATATAAATTTGATTTGATTTTGAAACTCATAATAGGCTTAACCGCCATAGACTGCTGCAGCGTTTAGGCTCTTTGTGCCAATTAATCATTATCATCGGCAGCCTTCTTTATCCCACAACCGGTGATAAGACCTCTCTCAATGCATGCCATCCATCTGGGTCCTGTGCCTTACATTTACAAAAATATATTTTGTATGTTGCTTATTTAACCTGATTAGGTACTAAATCTGTCGAGGTTGAGAAATGCTCCATGTAGAGGAAAGCAACAGACATCGAAAAAACTTCTGCCTAAGCTAAAATGGAGTCGCTTTACTCGGTCAATCATACTATCCTTCTTACTAATATTATCAAAAGTTTGTTACTCAATCACGCCCAAACGACTCAAAGGATTTAGATGAAATTTAGCCGACTTATAGTTTATTACCCAGATTAGCACATTATAGGCTTTTTATCCCGGAAAAGTTAGTGTCCCCGAGAGATCGACATGTAAGCGAGCGGAGCCGCGGGAAGCCTACTAAATAATAAATGTATGTCGACTAAAATAATAGCAATGTCCACTTAGCTTCATTTGTGTTGTGTGTCCCCGACAGAGCAGCAGGCGACCTTCATGGAGGCGAACTTGGCGTCGGCCAAGTTATCAGATCATCCCAAACGAAACGGCGATCATAAAGCCCATTGGGGTGTTATGATGCTTCAATGATGCATGAACGTGTGCAGTAAGTTGTTTCGAACAAAATTTTTCGATAGATTTTCGTGTTTTAACGTTCCTTCAATGCTGGTTTGGAAGAAAACAAAAAAAAAACGTAGAATGTACCAGCTGTTTCTCTTCCCGTGCAGATCGTAAACGCTGATCGATGGAATGGGCAAAACTGTAACGAATCATGATAAAAGGCGATGCGGCAAGCAACCCATCACTATTTTGATTCCATTTTTCACCTAAAGCCCAACAACATGCTAAACGTGTTAAGTTTTATAGACCTGGGCTCTGTCTACCCCACAAGCGAAAAAGACGTGATACTATGTATGTGTTTTAACGTGACACGCAAGCCGCCTGACTTCAACCCTACTTGGGTAGGATAACAGCAGACTTCATTCGTACGGACAACCAGAATAAAATTATTTGTGACCAATTGAAAAATGAAGAAACCGCTTTAACTTAGTATTAACATCGATTGACAGGAAAACGGTAACTAAGATAAGAATTTCTGAGTCAATAAGTATATGCTTTCCAAAGTATGTCATAGCTATAAGGTATACATACCTGAGATTTCCAATATGCAAGGCATAAAGGAAATACCTTATATTATACTAGACAAGCAAGGTGACTGTTTATCCTCAGGGTAAAAGGAATAGGTAACGTAGTAGGTGTCACATTTTCCCTTTCAATCACTCACCAATGAATATTATTTTGCCTGTTTTAATTGGCTCGATGCCTTTTTTGAGATTTTGTCGTGCATAATGGTCTATTTATGAATTTTTATGCATTAAGAAGATAGACTACCTGTAAATTTTCATACAAAAAGCGATAACGCTTCCCACCACTTAAAAATAGTGTAATTTCATTTTTTTTTTACACTTTTATTGATAAATTGGCGAAGTATATTGCTTACAACAAAAGTTATGAGCATCTAAGTAAATATCCATATTTTTTTAGATAAAAAATACCCGGGGCATTTTAATTTATTTAAAATAATCTAAACCGAATCAATAAAAAAGAAAAACGGTTAGCCCTAGATTTAGGTGTGCTAAATCGAATGACACCAAAATTTCCTCATGTCGTAAAGATTTAGGGGGTGAAAGAGTTATCGCTTTTTAGGGTTCCGTAGTAAACAAGGAACCCTTATAGTTTCGCCATGTCTATCTGTCTGTCTGTCTGTCCGTCCGCGGTTTTACTCAGAGATTATAAGTACTAGAAAGCTGAAATATATTATGGGTATGTATATTAATCATGGCAAAAGTGGTAGAAAAAATTAAAAAAAAAAATATTTTTTTAGCGTAGCTAATATTTTTTTTAGCGTATTCATCATTTGTGGTATCGTTAAATAGGTCTTTAAAAAATATTGTGAGGTTGAGAACACCATTTTTCGATTTAGGGTTCCGTTTCCGAAATATTTGGTTTTAAAGTGCAAATTTTTGTTAGTGGTAAGTGTCCCCCCCCCCCCCCCTCTATCTGCTAAACGGTTAAATATGGATACGTGAAAAAAAATTACAGCAGTAGTATATATACTGAAGTTGAAAGGAAAACTATCAAAGTTGAGTACGAGTACTAAGTGAAAACTAAAAAGTTATAGGCAACCAACTTATAAAGTGTACTGGAAAATGTAAAATTTCATACAATTTTCATTGTTAGATGTTTTTGGTCGTACGGTGAACTACGGAACCCTACACTGCGCGTGGCCCGACACGCACTTGGCCGGTTTTTGTGTGAAAATTACAGGTAGTCGATCCTCTTAAGACAGGCAGTTATTTAGCATTTATACAAATCTGCGGGTAAAATGAAACAGTCTGCTATGTAACATAATAATTATTATATTTCATATCCTTAAACGTTTTATGTACATCAACATGAATGCGGAACAACATCTACTCGTAGTAAGTGTCACAGAGCACAACAGTTTATAAACATATGATACACAGTAAATGATATAGTATATTTCACAATACAGTCGCTATACATACGCGTGCTCTCCACGCCCGAAACTGTCGGTGGATGGCACTGTTAGGTTGACGTTGGCTGGACCCGCTTGAACACAATTGTAATGATATTTGTCCAATATTTGGGAACATATTCTTTGTCTCTAAGTAAAGTATGTTTTTGTGGTTCAGAAAAAGTGTATGAAGTTTTTTTATTAATGAACAAAATATATAGAAAATTTAACACGACTGCCCTGCCAAAAAAAAGTATAGGGTATGTCACGCGGGATATCACAGCTTCGGGACATCCATATCTGCTCAGACATTTACAAGTTATGAATGAATAAAGAAACTCACATACTACATGAAATCTGAAAACATAACATTCCTTTTTTTAGGCAGTCGTGTCAAATATGCCTTTATAATTGATGACGGCATAATAAATAGATATCTCGCTAAAGAGAATTTATGAATTATGATACTAGATCTTATAATGTTATAAATGAGTTATAAATACCTCACTTAAGACATGAAGAAATCAATGATGACTGATAATACAACATACATTTTACTACCTAATTTATTTATAGATGTCGTGAACAAACGAAAGGCCTAATCCAACCTAATCGTATCTATCAACAGTTTCAACGTTGTGGCAATGAACTTTGCGATTTGATTGGGGTTACTATTTGTAATACAATATTCTAAAACAATCAACGTATGGGTATTAACAACTCGAGTGCAATTTTGCGTTTCCAACATAGCCGTAAAATTCATCGCCACAAATCCCTGGACGCGGACTGCACAGATAAGTCATAAGTACATGTCGTTAACGAGTGATTCCAAAACGATTAATTTACGATAGAAAATTTCGATATAATTAGTGAACTACAGACCGACATACATTACATTGGTCAGGAATGCGCCGTACTACGGCACTTCAGCTGGGTGCAGATGCAGACAGCCATTTCACAAAAAAGAAAACGCTCTTGACAATGAAAACTATAGTTTTAGCTCACTATGTGGCGTAAGGTCCCGAAAATACACGTTTGCAAATAAAGTTCACATTTCAATCATATCTTGTAATAATGCCTTTGTCTACGAACAGTATAACCTTTTCTTGTATACTTATACGTAAATGTTAATATAAAAATAATCTCAGAAATGGCTCCAAAGACTCCGATGAAATTCATTACATACAAGGTTTCAAGAACGAACAATCGATGTATCTATCTAGAAACGTTCTTTCCGTCTAAAAGTCTGATGCTTTTTTGCCAGGTACTGGTATTAAATGTGATTTCGGAGACCTTACGCTTCACTAGCGATTCATCAGACCACAGAACAACAAACACATTAGAAATGGCAAGGAAACGTGGCCGGCGCGCCGACACTACGCTCGATCATCGCACTTCACCCCGACCCCGCGAATCACCTTAATAGTTGTCCCGCAATCGTCAAAGGAACACCAGTGCATTGACATGTGAAAAAAACCAAAAATATGCCGGCGTGAACTATTGTAACGTGTAAAGTGACAAGTGCCCGTGCAACTTTGATCAAATTAGGTGTTTCTTATCACCGGCAAATCAGAAAACTTATTAATAATGATATTTAATTGGTTTTATCCATCCAACATAGCGACTGAACGAAAATATTAAAAATAAAATTGCAAAAAATATACATTGCGGGTAATTTACTCGTCTGACTTTCGATAGCAACGAAGTAAACGCTCAATGTAATACATTACGTTCGAAAAGTCCAGTATGTAATGATAGTGGTACAAGTCTGCCAGTGTTGGATGCATTACTTCTACGTGATTGGAAGTTAGTAAATGTCACGTGACGCCTATCCCGCAATCATGAAGCGGCATTCGAATTTGCAAATAGTGTGCGTATTATGTTGCGTTAGTAGTATGCATGAAATGAGGCGACGCTGGTTTTCATAGAAATCACGCGTTAATGTGTTTGTTGTTCTGTGCATCAGACGGTAGTTGTTACCCTCGTTGGGGCATCTCAATACGGGCATTCTGTCATTTTGCGAAATGCATATTCTGCATCAAAACCCGACAGCTCCCTGTCTGGCTCGTTACTACACAGTAGCGAACGTTGGAGCGAGACAGATGATGCCGAAGTGATAGCTTCGGCATTAGTGATCGGAACGACTGGAGTATATTTACCACGAGCGATAAATCACAAGAGTAAATAATACCTAGATCGAAAACTGCGCTCGGTAAGCTTGGCAGAGGTATCATCCGCTCTGTGATGGTCGACAAGTTTAGAAAAATTACTCCGTTGGTTCCGATCGCTGTTCATAAGACAAGGAGTCGATAAAATACTTTTCTAAAACAGTCAAGTACCGATAAATACATTTTACAATATAATATTACAAAGCCCAAAGGCAGTATATATCACTCGCACAAACATCTAATAAGGGTCTTCGACATAATTACACATAGTTTTATATTTATTATAATATAATTTACATTTTGTTCGATTCACGAATTTCTGTATATCTGTATATGGCGACATTTTCGCGTATTATTGCTTCGTCTTTCCGTAGATATCTCACACATTCTAACATTAGGCTATAACGAGATACCGCTCTCATTAGACAAGAAACTAATTTAATTTTTTTGTTATTATTCATCAACTCTTGCTGTGTCAATTTATACGAAAATCAGTATTTTTATGAAGTACTGATTTAGGATATTGCAGTTTTTTTGAACAAGGCCGTTGCTATTTACATAAGATTTAATTCAATATAATTTATATAAAGTTACTTTCACCAAAAAATCGATAACTTGGATATTCAGGACGTTCTAGGCAGCGGAGTTAAGACTGCATTAAATAAGGTATAACTTATTTCAGTCAGTCATGCACCACTGCCAAGTGACTGATGTCTAAACAAACAGACAAACGTACCGACACCGGAGACGAACACCCACCAACACCGCCGAGAAATATTCACCGTAACTCATCCAAAAGGTAATCTGATAACAATACTTAGGGTAACTTAATCTAATAGGGCCTACACTCCTAATACCTGCGTGATCAAATGTATTGTTTGTATAACTGCGAAGTCAAGCTAAATTATACCATAAAGAAACGAAATAGAGTTCATTTTATTTTGACCGCGCAAGTTTTGGGAGTATTGGCCCCATCCCGTGATACTAGTCAACAATAACAAAACACAACGTGTGACTGAGACTAGCGAGTTATGACGAGCACCTTACTTCCATCCGCCAAGGAGTTAAATCTTTCGGAAGACTGCAACCCTGAGCAAAGCTCTAGAAGTACATTTCTTGCAATCCACGAAGGTAACTGACATGTTTTTATCGCGTCAAAAACGATTAAGTATAGATACACCTTGCACCAAACTTTACTGCAGATCGGAAATTGGCTGCGAGCTGCGCAGTACGCGCCCCGCCTCCCCGCGCGCACCCAGCGCCCACCAAACATTGTGTACATCGTATCGAATCGCGCGATGTTCTGAACTTCAATAAAGTTAAGCGGGAGCTGTAATACGCTATGTGCATTCACGTACTGACAGCATGTAAAACAAGTATTGATTTTCGAGCGTCTAAATGGCCAATTCTAGCGTCAGGTATTTCAAGCTGTCTAAAGGCATCGGTCATAACTTAACGACTGCCATCAATGATGGCAGCCGATTACAAAAGCTAAACGTACTTTCCGATCGGAAGAGCTTGCGCTCGAGATATTTCATGTCACTTCTAGTGACCTATTCCAGTGAAGAACTCGCTCGGGGTTGCTTTACAAATGACTTAAAAAGAAATCAAAGTAATTCATACAAAATAATAAACACCATTGGTGCCTCAGAGAATCATCAACTTGTCAACATTATTCATTACTTTATACCTACTTCTTTGAAGAAGGCATAGGTACGTAAAATAACCTGTCAGATATAAACTTATGGTAAAGGAATGTGACACGATGCTTGTATTTACTATCGACAAAATGAGCCGGGAATTTCGTATACTTAGATATACATTGTTTCAACAAGCTGAACAAATTAAATACCAGACGTTAGACTTATTAACAAAAATAGCAAAACAATAGAAAAGTAGTCATATATTTTATATTAAACAAAACGGTTTCAATCACGTTTAATGAAACGGAAAATGCCAATCGTCATGATCATCGGACGGCGGTGGCCGTACGTCCTTGTCACTCGTCCTGAAGATGATCTACTGATTAGGCTAAAGCTGTCGGCTTTTCCGACTAAAAAGCTACGTGAGTGAAACCGTTTTTTTTTTTCAATATTAAGCTGATATCTCACGTAAGAGTCAATAATATTCGTAATATAATTATTACACGGTCACGTCAGCATTGCCGACGATGTCCGACCACAAATCAATTGAGCGATCAGCTGGACGAGCGCGAGTCGTGGTCTGCGGAGGGAGGAGGGATTGGCATCGACAAAGTTGACGCGATCGTGTAGTAGAATAGGCTAGTTTTCCGAGTCAAAATAATAACATTAAGATAAGTCCGTCAGTTTCATAATTTGTTTGTTGAACTGACTTAGACTAATCATATTTTATTAGGAATCTAGCCTGTTGTGTTAACGGCAGTGTCACTTCTAAAGTACAATTATTGATCTATACTTCCGACAATCGCAACCCATATTTACAATAATTACTAGACATTAGATGACAAAGTAAAAGGCCCTGAATCCTCAAGTAACCGCAGAGGAGATTAATATGGAGGATAATCTTTGTACAATATTAACAAGACTTAATCATTTACAAAACCGAGTAATCCGATTAGCACAAAAGAAAAAAGTGTATAATAAACATGATATTACGCAAATACAAGTATATGGCTTTGTCGTAAAGTATTTTAACTAAACTTAATGAAAATTAAATAACAAAGGCCTCTTTGAGCACTTTCTCAAGTCAATCATATTGTACGTATCACGTCTGTAGTTTTATTTATGTACGAGCATTTTAGAGGATATTTTTAATGGATTATAATGCAGATTTAATCGACTCTATACGTGACATACATCGATAATTAACGCGACTTTCGCATCATAATTAAAAACTTTATGCAGCTCTCGTGTTGTACAAAGCTTAGTGTCTCCATATATGTCTTCTGCACTTTATGTTACTCAGCAACTACTTAAAATTACTTGTGATTCGGTGTTTACTGTGTAAGTTCTCTTTAAGTGTTGTACCTAGTGTTACATGACATACACACAGTTATGAGTCTTTCACATGTTTTATTATCGGTATTTACCCTAAATTCGAGCAACAAAACAAGAGTATATAATACCCCAGCTCAGTACGCGCGGCGGAGGTATTATCCGCTCTGTAATTATTCTTCACGTTTAAGTAATCTGACTCTGGATTTTTCGATCACTGTTCATTATACATTAATAATTTGCATTTGAGAGTCTAGAGGTAGTCTCGTTAAACTTAGCAAAACTTTACAAACAACCAGCCAAACGAACGAATTAAATATCTCAAATTGACAACAACGTTACTGCACATATATACATACTTTATATCTGAAGTAGTTACAAATGTTACAATGTTAAATTATACACATTATATGTTATAATATAAATATACTGTCAGCTGAATACATACACACTTCAGTACTTTGTCACATTAATGGGTTCAATATCTAAATGGTTAACATTCGCTTATATGACAAAATACTGACATATAATTATATTAATATCTGAGCCTTCACAGAGGAAAATGATATCTTATCATTAAATAATAGTTAAATAAGTTACCACCCATGACCAGAATTTTAGCAATAGTACGTAAGTACCCAACACAAGTGTACCTCATGCCACGTTTGATTTTAATTAACTAAATTCAATAATTTTCTTATTTACAATGTTTTAACGATCGACTACTTATTTTAAAGTATATCAAAAACAAGTACTTATAAAATCATTGAAAAACCATTGCGCACAGCTAACGATTGGTTGTTTTTGTCACGCGAGAGTAGCGCGCAATGGTTTCGGTATAAGAACATAATCACTCGCCACCACTCGGATAACTAGGCACTGAATTGGAGCAGCAATGAAAAACCAGCCTTTTGGTGATAATATTAAGACATATTTTTCATTGTAAACATCATTTCAATGTCAAGTTAGGCGAGTAGTAAAGTAAGTGTTGATCTAGCCATCTAAAGGGCGCGGATGGACGGGCCGGCAGTCGCGGACCTAACTAAACCATTCTACAACTTAACAACAAAAGTCGAGCTCCGTGGCGCAGCGGTCAACACGCCAGCCTGCGACTCGGGGGTCCCGGGTTCGATCCCCGGTCAGGTCATGATGGAAAACGATCTTTTTCAGTATGACCTGGGTCTTGGACGTTTATTTATATAAGTATATATTATAAAATATAGTATCGTTGAGTTAGGAACCTGCGACACAAGTTCACAACTTACTGTGGGGCTGGCTCAATTTGTGTGATATGTCCCTATATATATTTATTTATTTATTATAAAACATGACTTAGCATCAACTTCGATCGTTATTGAGGACGCGGTAGGTGATCTTATTTAAAACACTCACATCAGGAAAGACTCCAAACGCACAAATAATCTACTATTGTCTCGTATAGTTTAAGATACACCGACTACCGTGTGCCAATCGACAAGGAAATAAGACGAGCGTCTCTTCTTACTTCTAAAGAAATCCAAAATTGCTGATGTTAAAACTATTTAAACATTTGTTTTGTATATGTATGTGACCAATTCAGGGTGTCAAGTTAAAATAATCCACAGTCAATCAAATAAAGAAACCGACTTTCAATTAAGACGAAGTAGGAAGTACGCTTTACTTCCAAATGAAAAATAACTTTGTTCATTAATGACAAATTTTTACGTTAAAAAATCGAGATCCTTTTTTTTTAAGTTAGATAACAGACCGATTATAATAATCGAAAAGTGTTTTGTAGTATAATTAGTTCATTAATTTAAGTCTGGTTGAGTAATTTCCGGATTTTGGAATAAGTCAAGATCCCTTGTTGATTGGTACACGATGGAAATAAGTAAGGAATAGTCTAACCTAGCACTACGGTGGTCTAGGGCATAACGTCAGACCTGACTTAGACTAGACTAGGAGCTAAGTTCTCACTATTCATTGAACGAGCGAAGCGAGCAGGGACCTAAGCGGAAAAATAATAATACGCCACAAGGCCCAAATTCTTAAGACATGGAAAATGATCGGTAATCTAGGAACATTTCACACTAGTAAGAGGTACATACTTTTGTTTGGAGAAGTTACGATAGAATTTGAATGATCTGAATAACGAAAGATACCAATCACGCATAATTATGGATTAGCCATGTTTTTCACTGACCACTATATAAATTATACAAGATAATTTGCGAGTAATTTAACAATATTACAGATGGTCCCTGCCTCAACTTCAGAGTGGTACAATCAAACCAACAAGTATAGCGGGCGAATAAGTAATGACTCGTATAACTACTTTAATTTTCCTCGTAAATACCACATACAAATAGGTTTTTTCGTAAGACCGAACTTGTCGGATATTCAAACTAAATAAAAAATATTATAATGAATTTATCTTGCGTATTTTTTAATGTTATTACCACATTTATTGTTATATTTAAGAAATAAATAATAATTTGCCTACATCAATTCCGAGGCGCGTAGTACCTAAGTCGTAGTAAAGTTATTCAGTCGGATACAGACAGTATTAGCTACGAGTGAGTTCTAAATGGGGCTACCGAACGGGTGTAATCACTATGATTGTAATACTGTTTACACGGACTTAGCCTTCCGTTATATGTATTTTTAGTAAACATATAGCAAGTTTAGCAACTTGCACACTCTTACTAAGTAGTAAGTTAAAAGTTTCTTAGCACCTGTAAACTATACGTAGATATTGATGATTCAAGCTTGATGACTTTCCGCTTACTAAATATAATTTCGCGTAAATGAAATATTTCGTACAACACCTTATACGTTAAATCCTGGAATTTATAAGAGAGCCGCACTGGCAAGACAATTAAATAGATTAAGGGCAGATGAGACCATTTGTAAAGTTGATATTGACTTTCAGTTATCCTAAACGGAGAACAAATCGAGAGAACGAAGACATTTAAAGCATATGATAGTTATAATTTGTTTTGCAAAATTTTGTTTAACTTGCATTGTTCGTAGGTTTTATTATTAACGTATTTACTTAACAGTAAACAGGGGCATCGTTTAGGTTAGTCCCGGGACTTTCTGCCCAATAATAAAGGTCTAACGCCCGAATTCTCAAAGGCATCTTAGATGCATTTTAAATAAAACGTTGTCAAGTCTCGTTCTGTCACTTTCTAGATAATCTAGCAAGACAAGGACAGTATAAGATTTAAGAGAGCCTTCAATTAAGATAATTTCCAATATTCGGGGGTAAACTTGGGTTTATCCAGCGACAAAGGCTGTCATTCACAAGATGTTCCAGACACGCACCTTGCACGCACGATACTAGATTAACGACAAACGATATTTTTATCTTGAGCAGGTTGTTGATCCGATAGCGAGCGATACCCTGCGGATTACTGCGATTATAACGTGTATGCACTAATCTTTTATTTCGCGCTGAATATATCAGTATTTTAAAAATAAAATAACTTATTAAAAATATGTAAAGAAACAGAATCGTTTGTTAACATTTAAATAGGATTTCTTTTTAATTTATGGAATAATATGTATTTTTAACCGACTGCCGAGAAGAGTTATTTAAGTATTTCGCGCGTATCTTGAATGTTTGTAAACTTTTTATTACCAATCTCGTATCTTTCAAACGGCTTGACGGATATCAACAGCTAAGGTATTATGTTTGTTTTAAAAATCCAAGACTTGTTTTAAAAATACTACTTGTTTTTATTTAAAACTTTTTGTGGTCGAGTCATTGCCCCAACATGAATAAGCTAGAAAATACAGGTGACACTTAAAATAACCGGATACATTTGCGAGAACTGATATGCTTTTTACGTCGTATAGATTAATAATAATTTCGTGATAACTTACAAACAGTTTGCAAAATATTGTTTTTAGTTAGCTATCAACATAGTTTTTAGCTAAACCGTGAACACAACGATACTTATACAAGTTCCCAAATAAGAAACTATACTGCGCACAGTTATATATCTTTTGTCAACACATGTCAACAGAAACGTATGAAACACTATACTTTATATTTATAGAAAATAAGATTGCATTATAGACTTTCGTTTAACATAATGTTTTGTACAGGCAAATGTTTGTTTAAATCCGTGTCCATTGCACGAAAAAAATCAAAATTTTTGATATCTTAGTCATCTTTAATAATAATACAATATACCTAAGGCTATTTGGTAATAGTCAACACTGTCTAATGTCCCAAATAAAAATATTTTTTTTCAGGATAGCAATGATTATAGCAATGAAGAGCTTGCCTTTACCAGCGTAGACGCTGCGTCACCCGGCCGCTGATTGGCCGATGAGAGCCGGGGGCGGGGCTAATGTGCCGGGTGGTGGGGCCGTCAGTGCTCAGTGTCCTCGCCGCCGTGGATCGCGGCTGACGTGGCGCATCATAGAGGCAGAGCTGGAGCCTGGTGGGAGGCAAGGCGAACGAAGCGTTAATAAGGGATCTTTTTTATGGGCGATGAGGATGTTTAAGAATTATGAAAGATCAAGATTTTTTTTCGTGTGGACAAGTGGCCAACACTGGTGTCAGATATTCAATGTCTCCAAGGCTCGCCCAGCGCGGCCAGCAGTACACCAGCAGGACATACCTGTGGGTGCAGCGCCAGCGCGGCGCAGGCGCAGTCTGCGGCGGCGGCGTGCTCGCCCAGCGCGGCCAGCACGAGCGCGAGGCGGCGCCACGTGTCGGCGCGGGCAGGCTCCAGCTGCGCCGCCTCGCGCAAGCACTTCTCCGCCAGCCGCAGCCAGCCCAGGTTGTAGTACGCCGCGCCTGCACATCATCATCATCATCAGGTCTTTGTTAGTCTCCACTGCAGGAGCATGACCCTCTCTGTACTACAGAGCTATGTATTAGCCAGAGCAGTCAGAGAATTTGCACAACAAGAGTTATTTATTGCCTTGAAACTAACAGAAAAGGCGTACGACGAAGGCGTAGCGCGAGTAAGAACTCTAGAAATACCTTATTTTCGTGAAGCCAAGAAATTAACATGTTAGGTAAACCAAGAAATAACTGCCAGACTACGAATAAGAATATCAGGAAGCATAACTGAACTTCAAAAGTGACCCCACTGAATGGGAACCACGTAGGGCGGGGCTTAAAAAGGGAACCACGGCCGCTTTTAGTCATCGCTGTCACTTCGACGAAACAACTTCTCTGCGATTTAAATTAATTTTATCACCGAAAAATTGTCTTATCATGGTAGTGAAGTAATGTTAGGGCTTCTTGCACAACAGAAAGTCTAAAATCCCTTTTACAGGTGAATAATTGAAGATATTTACCTAGAAAACTAATAAATATTCTAATACTTATGGACAATGTTATGCAGCAATAACTAAGTCTTTATGATTATGTATCACATATGAAACAAAACCATTCATCATTTTAAGTTTTATTTATCACAAAAAAACCTATTACTTTTCAATGAGGATAATTTCACGAAAAGGACTAAAATAGAGGGAAATTTACTAAATTACAATTGAGGCACTAATAAGTTTGCAACTGATTGTAACTTAAATTTTAGTTATTTACAATACACTTGGTTGGGCCAAATCTTGCAACTGAATTTTAAAGTGCTTATCCAATACCTACCAATTGAGGTGAAACTTTTCGCATTATACTATATTAAAGTTCCTAATGTATTATGAAATTTTATTAAAATAACTGTATACGTAAAAACAATACCATATAAACATTGAAATCTTGGAGCAAAATACAAATTTAATTTCATAACTTAAAAAAAATACAATATTTGTTATTTTCATTTATTATTTGAATTTCTAGATAAACCCATCCCCGTATCTTTCAAACATCTGTCAACGTCAAATGCCGCGCAGTTGGCGCAGTTGCTGTTGTACATTGCAGCAAGTGCGCAAACGAATAACGGATGTTGTTCTTGCTCAAAACCAATCAAAAAGCTTGCCGCAATGCAACACGTTACACGACCGCAGCTTATTGGCCTTCTTTATATGTTTTGTTTTGTTGAAGGATGGGACAAGATTACGCGACAGTTTTGTTCATAGTAACGCTTCCTGATATTTTTATTCGTAGCTGCCAGATGAAAAATATTACATATCAGCGACACATGACAAAAATGTATAAAGGACCAAGATGTCCACCTTGTGAGACACCTGAAAATATTACTTTATCACAAAACTTATTTGTCATGAAGAACAGACAATAAATAGCTGTGAATACATTTTTGAACATTATATACACACAAACTAAAAAGAAAAGTTAAAATTATCACATGAAGAGATTTTTTTCTTATGATTTTTTCTAATCTATAATATGGAACGCTAAAATAAAATCGCTGGTGATTGAAATTCGCATCCAATTCAAGCAGTTTCAGTTGAAAAAAAACTCACCGAGTTGCACGATGCTATCAAGATGTGTGGGGTGTATGGCGAGCGCGTTCTGGAAACATTGCCGCGCCTCCTCCCATTCTAAACTCGCCGCATGTACTAGTCCCCGCTACAAACAAAATGGCATATTATTTACGAAGATATTAATGATAAACCGTAGATTCATTGACTAGTTATACTAAAATCAACGATAATTTAATAAAAAAGGACGCTCTACGTTCCCGTCAAAACTACGCGAGAATAGACAAATACGAGAGAGAAAGAAGCCGTAGTCGGCAAGTCTCGGTTATATTTAATTTGATGGCTGCGAGAAGAGAGCTCTATACTCTCGTTAAGTTTTGTGTTTGCGCCACGTTTAGCATGTCGGTGGGCTTGTAGGTGAGAACGGAATCATAATAGTGATGGGTTGTTATCCGCATCGCCTATTGACATGATTCCTGACGCCCATTCCTTCGATCGGCTTTTACGATCTGCGCAGGAAGAGAAACAGCTGGTACATTCTACGTTTTGTTTTTTCTACCAGACCAGCATGAAAGCTTAATTATTAATGTTAACAGGACGTAGACCTTTTATTTATTTATTTCTAATGACATTTCTATGGAGTTGCGTCCATCGCGGTCGCAGTGATAAAGAATTTTGCGCCAGAAAATTACAAAAAATAATGTGTTTGGTGCTAATTATACCACCATATTTACTATGTTTTGCAAATGCATCTGTTGCTTAAGCCGTTTCTACGTCCATCTCGTACGAGTATCGAACAGAAAATTGCGTAGGGGAGAATGTGGAAAGATGCTCTAGGTCTCGTCCTGTTTCAGCGAGAACCGAGAACGAAATCTTTTCGAGAATGTAGAGTGGGCTTAAGCAAATATAACTCGCTCACCGTGTATAGCACCAGATGGCTGAAAGGGGTCAGCGCGGCCGCCTCCGACACGCAGCCCGCCGCCGCGCTCACGCGGTCCAGTCTGCACCGACATACCACATTGTTACAACAAATTATAAATTCAAGTACGTACAAGTAAATGATTTTTAACTAAAAGAAAAAAAGAAAATTATCGGTATTTTTAAAATTTTGGATACACATAGGTTAGGGTACTGAGAAGGATAGGGTATATCACGCGGGCGAAGCAGCGAGTAACAACACGTTAGTATTACAAATTCCCCGGGGAAAATTTCATAATTGTTTCAAACTTTGGAGAAGAGCACAGAAGAGTCAGACGAGCTAGTGTTACCTGAGACACAGGTCGGCGAGCAGCAGCCAGGCGCGCGCCTTGTGCGCGGCCTTGGGCTCGCGGCGCGGCGCGGACGCGGACGAGGCCGCCTCCGACAGCGCGCGCTCCACGCGGTACACGCCCGCCGACTCCGCGCGCACTGACGCTGCCAACCACAACCAACATTTCAACTTTACTGCGAGATTTTTGCCCTTAATTCAAATTTGGAATTGTTAATGGCCGTGGTGGCTGGCTGTTTGCATTCCTCGATCTTTGACTTCCAATTTTTGGATAAAACATTTTCATTCTCTGTTGCAATCCTCGGATACATTTTCTGCTCACTGCAATTTGTCGCTATTTATTTTAAGGCAAAATATTTATAAGTAATCGTAACCTTCATTAGCATGAAATACATTCCCTATAATTAATTAATAGATGATCAATAATGTTGATGAAGGTAATATCATTATATTACCTTTATCAACATTATTGATTGCGATTGAGCCAGCTAGCACACCCACAAATACTAATTTTCTAAGTAAACTATATTCATACTATACAATTTCAACCAATATAATATGAAAAATATTTTTTTTACTTTACTATTTACTCTGTGAGATGAAAACCATTGTGTGTATCACGGCTAAGAGACATTTTTTTTTTATGTCATAGGACGGCAAACGAGCAAGTGGGTCACCTGATGGGAAGTGATCACCGCTGCCCATGGACAACTGCAACACCAGAGGTGTCACAGGAGCGTTGCCGGCCTTTTATTTTTCTCTCCCCAGAGGGAGATGGGCCTCGGAATACTAAAAGCATTCGGCTTCGCCTCGTGCTTGTTAGTAGTCTCTCGTTTGACGTCATGTCTTCTATACCGCCCTTGCTACACAATGTACTATTTCATCTCACCTACCGTAAAACAGTGTCATTAAATGCAAGCAAACTGGGCTGGATGGTCGCTATTAAGTCCGCATGCTATAAGATTTCATACAAATTCCATTAAACCCGAGAGCTCTTAAAGTATTTTTTAAAATTTAATAAGGCACTATTCCACGCACAAGTGTCCAATCTTCTATATGCAAATAGTTTTCTAGTCGAATATTCAAATTTGGAATTGCTATTCAACCTGATAAAAACAAAATCGTTTGAACTAAATTCAAATTTCAAGAAGGATCCAGATATGACCCTTGTGGAACCCCATAATAATTATATTACAAAGTCCGATGCAAGTAAATTTACGACTGTATTAATTTTAAATTACTTTAAATCGTGATACAAAAAATTATTAATTTTATATATGTACTTAAAAATTTATAAATTTGCTACAAAATTTAAAAACAAATACAAAATCTATTCAATCAAATGCCTTTCGAAAATCATTTATATGTCTAACATACCTGCATCTCGCACGCTATGCGTATCATCATGCACCGAGTCTGATAGTGCATCCAACTCTGCATAGCCATTGGTGTCTACCGTTCCGTCTTCGTTACTATTCAGTAATGTTAACAATTCTTTGCCCGTCGCTAACGCCGCCTGCGAACAGTATTTTGAATATAACTATTGATCAAATTAAAACTATTAAATGTTTTTAAATTAGTACAACTAAATGGCGAATCACAGCTTGTACTTATTTTCACTGTGTTCACTTTGAGAAGTTTGTTCAATTTACGTATTCTTATAATCTTTCTGTTTTAATGTTGCAAAGTTAGTAGCAACTGGTTTGTGAACCAAATATATAAAAAAAAACATAGTTATCTATACATATAATAAAACAGTAACAATATTTTGTCTGTTCATTTAGTATTTTTGACTGCAATGGATAGAGGGACACTTAAAAAGAATAATAGAAAGCAAAATATTTTTTTTAGAGTTTCTTGTCTGTCTGTCTGTATGATCACATTTATCTCCGGAAATATTGAACGGATTCGAATGAAACTTTTTTGGTTATATAGTTTTAAACCGGGGCAACATATAAGGTAGAAATAATTTTGGAAAACGGAACACCTGATGCAGCATCATAATGGTGCAGCTAAACTATAAGAAATATAAAAGTGGAGCCTTAGCAAAAGTTGTTAATGAGGTATAAAATATCTGAGATTTGGAACACCTCATGCAGAACCATAATGGTCCAGGTAAACTATAAGAAATATATAAAAGACGCCTTAGCAAAAGTTATTCAACCTGATGAGCATTTTTTGTTGAAGTATTTAATTTACGAATAAACGAAACGCAATAAAGAAATTGAAATTGAAATTAAAATTTGAAGATTTGGAAAACTTGACGCGGAACCATAATGGTCTATGTAAACTATAGGAAATATATTTTTTTTGTTGAGGTAAAGAATCGAAGATTTAGAACATCTGATACATTACCATGTCAAATTTTATACCGACAATTTTACAGAGTCACACTTTCCATATATTACTGGTGACCGCCCAGCGGTCCCCCTTTTGGCAACGTAATTTTCAGCCCGTGCGGCAAAACATGAGAGTTTATTGTCTCTCCAAGCCTTGAACACACAGGCAACACCTAAAGCCGAGGTCTGTCCCTCCCGAAGGCCCTTTAGAGATGTGCGATAGGTTGAGGACACTCTGCCCATACCTCAAAAGTTGGTGAAGTAGCGCAAGGTCACTTGGAGCTAGCTATACATATAGTCTTCTTCTTATCGTGTCGGTGGCTCAAAAAGTCAATAAGAATCCTATATTTTATCCCTCCAGTATTTAGCAACAGTTAATGTGATGCCAAACAATTTTATAACAGTGCTACATGTATTTTCGCATGTATGTTTAGTTCGTATTAAGGAGTCATAAAGCCCACGCGGACGAAGTCGCGGGCATCAGCTGGTAAGAACTATTTGTCTATTTAGACGTTAATTTTTAGAACTTGTTGAAGTAAATTTTTGTGTGAGTAAAACTCAACAGCTTGAGCATCGTATCATTTAGTCGTTCTATCCTCCGCCGCTCCCGTCTCACCTCCCCGCTTTCCCAGAGCAGCTGCAGCGCGGCCAGGCTCCAGAGCGGCCAGTCGGCGAGCGGGTAGTGCTCGCGCGCGAGGCGGGCGGCCGCCAGCGCGCGCACGCCGCGCGCGCCCGCGCACGCGCACGACCACAGCACCGTGCACAGCCGCAGCCCGCCGCTGCACTCCGCGCGCGCCGACAGGCACGCGCGCGTCGCGTCCTGACACAACCAACCAGGATTTACACTTTCAAAATATTCCCACTCACTTTTAAAAAAATACATAGTACCTTGTTTGGGGAGTGTGTTTTGGATATAACGAGTTTTATTTTGAATTACTTTACGTACTATTTTGAGTATCACGTCTTTATCTCTTACGGGGTAGACAAAGCCTAAGTCCACAATGGCGAAGGCCACATTAAGCATGTTGATGGGCTTAGATGAAATACGGAATCGAAATAGTGGTGGGTTGCTAGCCGCACCGCCATGATTCCTTACATTTGCGCTCATTCCCTCATCTGATTTTTACGACCTGCACGGGAAGAAAAGTAATTCATTCTACATCAAACTATTTTATTTTTCCACATAGAATACCAATAATATGTTCTGTGACGTAGTGCGTAACCCTAACTTGTACCTTTTATTATTGGAGTAATAAAAAATCCGATTTCAATCTGACCAATTGTTTGCATTCCATAGGCCCGTCCCTACATGGCGACCCTGCCTTGTAAGAACAAGGCTATGTTACAGTTCAACTTAAAGGTCGCGCCAAAGTTTATTGCGAATCCGATATTAGCTGCGAGCTGAGCAGTACGTGCCCCATTTTCACGCGCGCGCCGCGCTTAGCCTAATATTGAGTACTGCGCATCGACTCGTGCGATGTTTTGACTCGCAATAAAGTTTGGTGCGGCCAAAATAACAATTCACCAGCTAATACATTCATAATAAACATAATTGCAAAACTGCATTCTATCTACATAAATGTTGTGGGACTCAAAGACCACGCGCGAGCAGACAGCGGGCAGCATTAGAGCTAGCAACCTCAGTGTTGTAAAATGCGCGTCTGCCTCCATCTTGAATCTGAGAGAAGGCCGGTACAGGATTACGTGTGCGACGCCTAAACTAATTTTTGTATTTTGCTTTACATAAATGATTATAACAGTCCACGGAATCCTCTTTTAATGAAACCTTATCGAAGGCTTAAACACTCACCATGGCCTCGTTGAGCATGCCGAGATGTATGTACTGTCGCGCGAGGTAGTAGAACGCCAAGTGGTCGTTGTCGTCCAGTTGCACCGCCCGCAGCAACAGCTTCAGACTCTTGGAGTTCGCCGCTTCCTTCTCGATGCGAGAATTCGTTTTCTAAAAGAAGTACAAAAATCTTATGCTAACAGCTCAACGATATATGTAGTTTACGGAAAAGCATACTCATCACTATGCACAGGAAAACGCTTAAAACCTAGTTGGCACACGGCTAATATTTTAGTAGAGTAGCGAGTATTGTAGTAACTCGCCGTATCCCAACACCAAAATTTTAGTCGAGTAGTATGGAGTATGGAGTCAAGAGTACTAAATATTTACTTGTAAATTGTACTTGACTAGTGTGGAACAATTTGTGTCGTATTTTATTCGACTTAATTACAAAACGTGTGCGAACTAGGCCTGAGTCTGTAGGCGCGACGGAGATACGCGGCGACCACAACCATATGCCATCCGGAAACATCACATGGAACACATCAATAAATCTATCATACATCTCTCAACGTCTATAATCAGCGTGATAAAAAAATCTCATTTACTCGATTTTTGGTGGCAGTATAGTACATAGGTAGCATGTTTAGTAACGTTGTCTGGAATATAATTCGAGACTTTAAATAAAAACCTATCAGAAATTCTTATCATGTAAAAATCATATCTTGAATGAGTTCCAATCTACCTGTGCCTTCATCTGGTGCCCAATGCCGCAGTAGAGACAGGCGCGCGCCAGCATCGGTCCATTGTCCTCCTCCTCAATCTCCAAGGCCTGCTCCGCCAGCTCCACGCCATCTTCAATCTGGACAAAAATTACCTTTACTCACAGAATGACCACTTTATCAAAGTGTCCACTGTATCAAAATGTCTACGGTATCATCTAGATTTCGTTCGCGGATCTCCATGCGTAAAAGTAAATCTCTCGGATACACATCTTTTTCCGGAATGAAATGTACCGTTTGTCTTTCTCTGGGACTCATCTATCTCCATGCCAAATTTCACCTAAATCGGTAAAAATTGAGAAAATGTAACAGAGTTAATTACGTTTGCATTTACGTAAATAATGTTAATAGGAATAAATCAAGTAAAGACGCCGTAGGGTGTGTTATAACTTTTTTTTTTTATGTCATATGACGGCAGACAATCAAACGGGTCACCTGATGGGAAGTGATCACAGCTGCCCATGGACAACTGCAACACCAGGGGTGTCACAGGAGCGTTGCCGGCCTTTTATTTTTCCCTCCCTAGAGGGGAGAGGATCAGACCTCCGGCTCTCTCACTCACCGAACGAAGCATAGCAGCAGTAAAGCTACTACTCAAACGTCGATTTTCTGTGAGAGTGTGGTACTTCTCCGGACGAGCCGGCCCATTCATGTTACTAGCAAAAGTGATTTTCTTCGGTAGCGAGGCTCTACCACAACTCAACTCAATTTTTAACCGACTTCAAAAAAGGAGGAGGTTTTCAATTCGTCGTAATCTTTTTTTTTTAATGTAAGTTCCCCGATTTCTCGAAGACGCCTGGACCTATTTAAGAAATTCGTTTTTTTGTTCGAAATTTAATACTTTACAGATGGTCCGATTATTTTTTTTTTTAAATGTGATATGCTTATTCAAACAAATTGATAGGATTGAAGTCGGTTACTGTTTTTTGTTAAAAATATCTTAAATTATTAACTTAATAATTTTAAATATATGTTTTTGAATATATATCAGAACATTTCTTCCTAGTTTGAAGTGAGTCTAGTTGATGTTATTCCATAGAGTAATGATTACTATGATAGATAAAGGTCCAAGAGTCGCTCCTTGTGGAACACCATTAGAAAATCTTTGGCAGCCAATGATAAATATTGAATGACAGAATATGGATATAAATGTAATGGCAAATGGCGGAATTTGTGGATATCTGTCTATTTCGTTGGCAAGTCATGCCAACGAAATAGACAGATATCCACAAATTCCGCTTTAGAGAACATTTTAATACATTTAAGGGTAGTCGACTATGTCTGATGCTTGTGTTTGTTTTTACATTGAGAGTTGTACCGTGTATTTCGCGGAATAGAATAGGACCATTTTGAAAGTTTACGAGACGAGTTAAAGACAAAAATATTTTTCTCGTCGTCGCAGCCAAGCTACGACAGTGGACGCATCACCCTCCCTCCCGCTTCATTTCAGCAGTCTAATAGGGCTTCGCTCTAAGATGAGGGAGGTTTGCAGACACTCACCCAGCCCATGTGGTAGCAGGTGCTGGCGCCGACGAGCCGCAGCGGCGCGTCGCGCGGCGCGAGCGGCACGGCGCGCCGCGCCACGGCCCGCGCGCGCACGGCGGCATTCCACGAGTTGCTGCCTGAGGACATGCCACACGTCAGTTACATGGTCAACCAATATCAATAAGCTTGCCTAAAGGTGCTAAGACAGCAGTTATATAACGTTATAAAACAATGTGTAACACAACAACACTTAATTTCTGGCGCCAAACGTGCTGCTCGCCGAACGAGAACTTATCGTGCGGTACGGTGCGCTCCCGGGTGCGCTGGCGGGCGCGGGCGTGCGGTACGTACCGGGCGCGTGCAGCGAGGCGTGCGCTCCCGGGCGGCTGGCGGGCGCGGGCGTGCGGTACGTACCGGGCGCGTGCAGCGAGGCGTGCGCTCCCGGGCGGCTGGCGGGCGCGGGCGTGCGGTACGTACCGGGCGCGTGCAGCGAGGCGTGCGCTCCCGGGCGGCTGGCGGGCGCGGGCGCGCAGGCGGCGGTGGCGAGCGCGCGCTGGCGCCACACGTGCTGCTCGCCGAACGAGAACTTCATCGCGCGCTCCAGTGACTGCACAAACAATGCTTGCTTAGACAGCCAAAGACTCTTGCATGTTCTTTTAATATTTAAGAGGGCTTTTACATAAAAACGCATTATTAAGCATTTGAGCGTTGAAATTATATGCTTTATGTCATGTTATACGAATAAAACTTGCTATATAACAAAACTTCAATTCTTTGCCTCCAATAATAACGTACTACATTTTAGATAGCTCTTTTATAAATTTCGTAATTATTTTTTTCCCGACACGTGTTTTAGCAAAACTTCATTCAGACCTTAATTCAGAGCTCTAATTTGAGGATACTGTTAAAAAAAGACAACCAAATAAAATATATTTGCATTGCAAAAATACTATACATCAATAATAATGAAACATTTTTTAAGCTTTTTATCATAAAAGATGAGAAAAAAAATTAACCTTAATCGTTTTTTTACCAAAAACGTGACGAAATAAAGCAGTTTATTTCCACAAATGTTCATTATTTTAACGAAAATTGTAATTGAAAATAAAGTTAAACATTTCCCGAACGTATAAAATAATTTTTAATTTTTTTTTATCGCGAAGTTATTTTAATACAAATTTATTAAAACACTATATAACTCACTACGCCGCCGACGTAAATTCAGAACGCCGCGCGCGCTTGTCAAGGTCGGACCTGTGCAGCTTCGTTCCCGCGTTTCGCATGTGTGCGTGTTATCATTGTGTGCGACAGTTCTCGTATACAGATACAAGCTTGAACACCGTGTACTGTGACTGTGAATTTCGATAGTTGTATTTTTTTATTACATGTGATATTATTCTAATATACATTGATTATTTTACTACGATCTTTAACCAACTTCATAAAAGTAGGATAGATATGTAATTGAAATAATATATATTTTTAGGGTTCCGTACCTCAAAAAGTAAAAAGGAACCCCTATAGGATTACTCGGTTGTCCATCTGTCCGTGAGTCTTTCTGTCGATTTTTGAATTAATTCACTTCTTCCCTTAATAAACGAATTATTATTAGTAAGTACCACATATTGTTTCATTTATTTAAGATTGTTATCTGAACAAGATTGTGGTTTGTTGTAACCGGCATTGGCGATGGTGGATCGAGGAACCAAAGAAAAACTGCAGGATACTATTACAATTGGAAATATATTGTCATCACATCACTTTTGTACTTGCACAACTGTTTATTTACTGGTTTTATACAATTAGTAGTTATTACTATTATTAATTATGTTTAAAAACGAACATGAAAATCAAGATAGAACTTATAGCAGAATTTTTATGACAATTGGAGTTTGACACATGAAATTGGCGGGGAACAGTTTTTTGACGTTTTACTTTTTTTTTAGACATGCCGCCCACCAAGGACATTTATTGAGAAATGTCCTTTACAAATTAACAATAACGAAATTCAATTTGGATTCAATCCATTGTAGAAATTTATAATTATGTGAAACTTGAAATATTAATTATCTTCACACTAGGTAAATTATAAATCGAACAATTAACATATTGAACTGTTATAAGCAATAACAAATCACAACTAAATAGAATTAATGAGACACTCAATATGTATTTTGAACAAATCTCAACAAAACTGATATACATGTCGTTATTGTTCTTACCATGCAGCTAAACAACATAATGTTGAAAAGGTGATACATTTTATTAAAGTTAGTTATTTCCCTTGAATGTATGAAAATAATTAATAAAAATATTTGAAAAATAATAGAACTGAAAATTCTCATCAGCAATATTAGTAGGCATAGAATTTTCTCACAACTCCAGAAATCACATATAAACGAAAAGAAACCTAAAATTTATGTATACACTATTCCCTATCAGCCACCGGCAGTATACACAATTTTGATACTGGTCGCTTGATAGTAGATAATTTTGTGCGTAGAGTAACTACCCGCGTTATCATGTCATCCCCTGGATGAATCTGAGTTACTCGTCCTAACAACCACTTGCATGGAGGAAGATTATCCTCTTTAACAAGGACTATGTCATTGAGTTTTGGTTCAGGTATTTTTGAAATCCATTTATATCTCTGCATTAATAAACTAAGATATTCGGTGGACCACCGACGCCAGAAGCTTTGTAACATTTTTTGTATGAGTTGCCACCTTGTTAACGAGCATGGATTAAAATTTTCATAATTAACATCGGGGGCAGCAAAGGCTCGCCCACAAGAAAATGTCCTGGAGTCAAAGCAGTAGGTTCAGCTGGATCGGTGGTGTTAATGAAAGTCATTGGACGGGAATTTAAGCATGCTTCGATCTGACATAACAGTGTACTCATCTCTTCATAAGTTAAAGTAGACTCACCCAGAACTCTTTTTAAATGATGTTTTGTAGACTTTACTGCCCCTTCCCAAAGACCCCCAAAATTAGGCGCGTGGGGTGGAATGAAGTGCCATTCAGTTCCATTTCCTTCTAAAGAAGAAACAACAGAGTTCTGGATGTCATTCAACTTTTCTAAGTCTCTTGAGGCCCCTACGAATGTGGTACCATTATCACTCCATAGCTGAGCACAGTGTCCACGTCTTGAGACGAATCTTCTAAATGCAGCCATAAATGCTTGACTAGTCATATCACTCACTGCCTCTAAGTGTATGGCACGAGTGGCCATGCATACAAATAAACAAATAAACCCTTTATAAGACTTATTCCCTCGTCCTTTAGAAACTCTTATACTGATGGGGCCCGCATAATCGACTCCAGAATGTAGAAATGCTCTGGTGGGAGAACAGCGTACTGATGGTAATGAACCCATGAAAGGAGTCTTGGTGGCAGCTCGCTCTCTCACACATTTGATACATTTATGAACATGTTGTTTGACTAGGCTTCTTGCACCAATAATCCAATATGCAGTTCTTAAGAAATTTAACATTAGTTGTGGGCCACCATGCAAGGTCTTGCTGTGTGCATCAGCTACAATTAGTTTGGTTAATTGGGAAGCATGAGGAAGTATAATTGGGTGTTTTGCCTTTTCGCTAAAGTTGGAATGATGTAGTCTACCACTGGCTCTCATAATGTTCTTATCATCTAAATAGGGACATAAGGATTTCAATTTTCCTGACGTAATTTCCTTTAAGTTCTTGTTCTTCATTAACTGGTTATATTCTTTTGGAAATTCTTCTTGTTGCGCTAGCTTGATACAACATTGCATAGCCTCATCCAACTCTACCTTCCGGATATAATAACTAAACATTCTATTCTTCTTTAAAAAACGTCTGCAGTAGGAGACTACTCTTAACAATTTTGATAAAGATGAAAATCTTGAAAGAAGTGATTGCTCTGCTACATTAACGAAATTTGTTTTAACATTCTCTTCTAAATGAGTATTTAACTCTTTCAGCCTATTGTACTCGACAACCTTATTTTGCAGAAACTGTGGTCCCGAAATCCACAATTTGTTGCCTGACAGTAAAGATGGTTGAATGCCCCTGGAAGCACAATCTGGAGGCCTACCACAAACATATATAGCAGGACTTAAATTGAACTGCCCTGCTATTTCGTACCATGACGTCCATTAATAGCAGGCCTGCGGCAGGCTTGCTTGGAAAACCGTTCACCGTTTTTTTTGTATGGAGATTCCGTACCATGACCGTACTTTTGACAGCGGCAAAACTTTTTTTGCGCGTTCGAAGTGTCAAATAAAGCGATCAATAAAAAGTTACTCTTTACCAACTTTTTCATGATTGTTTTCTGATTTGAGCATTCATTTTGGATACTTACGCTAAGTTATTTCTTGTGGATTTCTAGTATATTTTTCTTAAATATCAAAGAAGACTGTGAATATACTTAAATTATTGTATTACGGTGTGAGTTGACGCTGATTTGTTGGAATATAATTGCGATTGTCTTAACAAATAGGTACCCAAAATGTAAGTTACAAAGAAAAGTTTTATGCATTCTACAGTGATTATGATGTGATGAGTGATCGATTTATCTTGAGATTACAAATATTTTTTGTAGATGTGTGACGAATATGAAATGTTCGAGTTCATGGAGAATGAATTTAATGAATTCAAAAGGGCGAAGAGAAATAAGCGTCTGCGAAACAGAGAACTCAATGATCCCTTTGATTTAGATGAAGCAGCTTTTATCAAAGAATATAGGTAAGTAAATAAACAATGATATGAAACCTATAACTGAAATGTCCGTAAAATATTTCTTCACCTAAATCAGTTAGTGTAAGTTTTAAACAAATCTGACTTGTCGAAATTATTTACTTAACATTCTTTTAGGTTAACACCAGACCTGACGCGAGATCTGTGTAAAGAGCTCGAACCCATAATGGTTAAAAGCCTTTATACTAGGTCCACTGATTTAAGCGTAGAAACAAAGGTGAGTAGAAGTGTCTTTGAAAGTTAAGATATAACCTATTAGATTCTGATAACATTCTTATTGGAATAAAGTAGAAAAATCTTTATGCAATGTACAATTCAAACAAAATAATAACACATTGCACTAATTTTGTACAAACAATTAGGTAAACATTTTTTTTTATTATTTAAAAACATTTAAATATCTTAATTATATAGAATATAATAGAAACATGGCAGTTACTAAACCAATAGTCTATTTACAGGTGACTCAGGGTACTCCCTGCGAAGAACCATGATGACACCAATATTAAATGCAGATCCAGAAACACCGGAAGCTTATTACACACTCAAGCATGTGAAGGCTAGGAATATAATAGAGAGGACAATAGGGCTTCTAAAAGCACGTTTCCGGTGTCTCTTGTCCCACAGGGCAATGCATTACCAACCACAGATGGCTGGCTTCATTACAAATGCCTGTATAATATTGCACAACATTTGTAATGAAAACAATCTCCCGGAGGTAGAGTTGACACCAAGTGAGATAAGAAGAGAAGCATCTCCTGTGGAACCTCCAAGTGAATCTGTGGGTCTGCAAAACACTGAGCTGCAGCAAGGTATCTCTACGAGGCAGGGTCTTGTGGCACGTCTCTGGGCTCTTCACCGGAGTACCTAAAAAATAGAATATTGTGATGAACTTCCAACACCCTATTTTGTAATTATGTACTAACATTAGTAAGATTTGTAATTAGAATTAAATTATTATTTTAAAACTTCCTAACACCCAATTTTCTATAAACACTAGTAATAATGGTTGATAGAATTAATTAAATTATTATATTTGTGAATGTTAAACTAGGTAGTGTACTAATGGTACTATTTTTTATATACATATATACTTTACCAAACTAATGTGTACTATGCAGTATTTGTTACATTTTATCAGCCTTTCTTTGTTTTAATAAAAAATACTAATTATATTAAATGTGTTATGTATTAATACTGTTCCATAATTTTAAAACCAAAAAGTTATTATCAGTTGAAATGTAAGCTATGTCAGATGCCTTAAGGCAGCTTGAAAAATCTGACACCAGTGTTGGCCACTTACACTTACACACACTTAAAACAAACAACAATAAATAAGTTTAAGTAAAATTTGTGTAATTTTTATCACCAACTTACCTTGTTCTTATTAAAGACACTAGTTCTCGGAATAGACAAAGAGCTTCTCTCAGTATCTCACTGTTTGTAGCCTCTGAAGCAGCTCTTTGTCTAGCAGCTTCCACAAGCTGCTCTCTTGCATCTGCAGCTGTCATGTGTCGCCGTCTTCGTCTCCTAGGCTGTGGTAATGCAGCAGCCACATTAGCTGCTTCTGCAACCACTGGCTCTTCGGGTAATGCTGGCTGCCTGGAGGAAGGGCCTGGTTCCACTGACGGCCCTCCTGCAGCAGGTATTGTTGCAGGAATGGGCCTCTGAACTACAGGGCAAGGTTGTATAGACCCGGGAGTTTCTGCTTGTTCTTCCTGAAATATATGTACATACATATTATATGAGGCTTTATAAATATTTTTATATTATTGTGTTAATCTAAAAGCATCCAAATATTGAAGAACATATTGAAAAAAGGAAATGATTAAATACATACACTAGAGGGCACGTCTAACCATTCTTCCAACATTGGTTCTTCAGTGTCTCCACTGAGGCCAGAAGGCCCAGCAACGGGTTCGGCATCCTAAAAATGTTTTTGAAATAAATTGAAGAATTTGATTATTTAAACATAAATAAGAAAACGATTAAAAAGTCACTTACTGGAAAGGGATTCACCTGCACCAAGGGAAGACCCGAGCCATAGTCATCACCGAGGATGCTAAGAAATTTTATTTCCAATTCTGAGAGTTCTTCTAGATTAGGTGGGCCTCCTCCTGTCCTGTTGCTGGCATCCCTGATGACTCGGTTCTTTCTTTTTATTTTTGCCTTTAGATCCACCCAATACTAAAATAAATTAATTTTTGTTCAATTGCAAAACTTACATTAAATTCTTAAAAAGTCAATCAAACTAAAAAGATTCATGAAAACAATTTGAGGATTACCTTGGACCATTCCGGGCCAGTCTTCACAGCACCATCACCTGCTGAGTTTAACAATTCTGCAGCCCTTGCCCACATTTCTTTGGAGTGCTGCCGGGCTTGAGCTGATTTATTGTAGCCAACAGCCACCTCCCGGTGCTCATTCAAGAACTCAAACAACGTCTCCAGTTGGTTAAAAGACACTCGTCGTCTAGTTTGTTGACTTCCTCTGAAATTAAAAGAGTGTGAATAAACGAAGTACGAGTGCTACTCGTTCCATAAAATAAAAAACCAATGTAAGGAATTGCTTATAGTTAAGAATAGTTTCAATACTCACGACATTTTGAACCTGAGTTTGTGGCTAAAAATATACTTTAGAGTTGTGTACGTAGCTGGACGAAGACCCAAAGAATAAATGAAACACATTGCGAGATCGAACGAAGGGATATTTTTAAGTGGCTCTGGGTTGGCGTTAGACATTAAAAATAATATTTATGACCACACTTATTAAAGTTATCACAAAAAATCCAAAACTTCCAAGTATTCAACACTCAAGTAGTTTAAGTACTTTCAAATGTTGCAGACAGTCGTTCAAAAATATAAAGAAAAAGTGACTGTCACTTATTTTATCAAGTTATTATAACATTGCATTTTAAAGAGAATATAAATGCGTAACTAAATAAAATCAAAGCTGTTTCGATTTCAACTTCATTATTATTATAATAAAGTAAAATTTGCTTTATTAACATTTTATTATATGTACTATTGTTTTGTAATAGATTCTGAACGTATCTGTTATGACGTCTTCAAAGCAAGCCATAGATAAATTAGTCGTTCACCTGTAAGCAAAACCGTTCAAAAATCGTTCACCTAAAAAGACGTCATGGTACGGAGTTCAAGCAGGCCTGCTTTTGAACTGCACGTCAACTGCCTTGCAATTGAACGATTTTTTAAACGCTGGTGGTAGGCCTCCAGCTGGATTATTGTTGGAGTCCACGTGATGCCATTGTGATGAATCTAGTAGTCCTAGTATCTCCGAGACTCGATTTCCTACAAAGGTCTTCCATCTACTTGGATGGCTGTTCAACCAGGCTAGTACTATAGTGGAGTCGGTCCACGCCTTTACTTTGTTCTTTGGAATTTTTAAAACCTCCATCATCTCATTTAATAATTTGGCGATTAACACCGCACCGCATAGTTCCAGTCGAGGTATACAAACTTGTTTTATTGGTGCCACTCGTGTTTTAGCGGTAAGTAAAGAGATGTGTACTTGTCCGTTGCTATCACAGACTCGAACATATACTACTGCGGCATAAGCTAATTTGGAGGCATCACAGAAGCCATGAAGTTCCACATTTGTATCATCGGTATTGGTGTCTAGCCACCGGGGTATTTGGACTTGCTCAAGTTTGAATAACTCTTCACGGTACGAACACCACTCCTTTAGTAACTCTGCGGGCAATTCTTCGTCCCATTCGA